>CAWYQG010000139.1:219183-465184 GCA_963966155.1 Clivina fossor
TTACAAAAAATGTAGATGCTAATGAGCCAATAAGTGAAAACAGTAAGTTTGACAAAAACAAAATATGTATAGATTAATTACATTTATTTTTGAATTGGAAATACAGTCGATTCCCCTTAATTGCGACACACCGGGACTAAAGCATTTTGGCCCAATTAAGCGGCTGCCCCAATTAAGCGCATTTTACATAAAATTAAACAATCCATATTTTTCTTTCAATAATTTTATTTTATAAAGTCTTGGACAAAACTATAAATTGCATATAACCAAAAAATATAAACTTTTAAGAAAAAATAATAATAAATTCCAAAATAAAATAATAAATAGGTACATACATTTTTAATTCAATGCAAAAATATGTTTGTTTTTGTAACATTTCACTTCTACAACGCGAGGGTAAACATTAACCTTTGCTAGTTTTTTAAATATAATTTTCCATCTTGTGAATCAAAAAGATATGAAGCGTAACATATTAAATTCTTTGTAAATATTTTTCTTGTGAATATTTGTAACAAAATATGTACTGTGATCTTAAATTTACTGGCCCAATTAAGCGGAATGTTGTCCCAATTAAACATGTAAATTTACTGTTGGTTCCTTGGTTTGGTTTCTGTTCTTTGAGATTTGGCCCAAATAAGCGGCTGCCCCAATTAAGCGGTGGCCCAATTAAGCGGGATCGACTGTATTAAAAAATATGCTTCTTCCTGTATTATTTTATCTATATAATAATATAATTTAAATTTAAATAATGATTTTATATTAAAAATATTTTTTGTAGCATACTGTGCTGCTCTCAGTTAAAACGTTTAAGATATACATTCTTGTTTTTTTTTTAATGATATAAATAATAATAATTGCATATTAAAAATATTTGTTTATTTTTGTAAAACAGTACTTATGTGCTGCTATAGATAAAAAGTGTTTAAATGTATTCCTGGTTTTTAACAATAATTTAAAAAAATAATGATTTTGCATTAAAATATAGGTATTTTTGTAACATAATATGCAGCTATAAATAAAAATGTTTAAGAAATTAACACTTTCGGCCGTTACTTTGTAAAACTTCATACTGAAATAAATTAAATAAAAAAACTTTTTTAACTTTGAAAATTTCACAATTTATTATACAAAAGTTATGACTGTAGTTTCGACAAACATTGTCATTCACAAACTGTACATACATACATACATACATTCACAATCACGCCATGTACCCAGAAAGGTGTGGCACAAACTCTTTTTATCATCCCGAAATCAGTCGCCTCAAAACATTCCTATCCAAACAAGCAACTTTCGCTTCATTCACATTCATAATTCCTCTCATACATGTTCTTTTATTCCTACTACTTGCAAACTTTCGCTCACGCAAAACACTCTCAATCATACCACTCCAACTACTCATCGGACGTCCACCTGCAAAAGTATACCATCAAAATCATTCAAATAAATCTTTTTAACAGCAAACGTTCATTAGACATTTGCTCAACATGACCAAACCATTTTAACTGACTAACACCAACTTTTGCTACAACATTTCTTTCAATTTCACACTCATCATACACTAATCGTATTTCATACATATTTGATATGCGATTGTTATTTTTAAACTGATTATAGTTTTTCTTTAAAAATTACATTAATATAAAGATAATAACTAAATTTTTGTACAAATTAAAATAAAACATGTAAATATTTTAATATATATATATATATATATATATATATATATATATATATATATATATATATATTCAAACATTTATGTTTTATTTTTGTTTTATTTTAATTTGTATAAAAATTTAGTTATAATTTTTATATTAATGTAATTTTTAAAGAAAAGTCAGTTTAACAATCGTGTATCATATATATATATATATATATATATATATATATATATATATATATATATATATATTATAATGATAATAATAATAATAATACATAAAATAATGGAAGTGAAATTTTGGCACCTCCACCAATTTTCACAACAGAACAGAATTTAATTTTTTATTTATTTTATTTTACATTATTTTTTCTTTTAAGTTTAGGATGTATTGGTTTTCTTTATTTCGTTTTCTCACTTTCTCTCTGTCTCTCTTATTCTCTCTCTCGCTCTCTATCTCCCATATGTTAACAACCTAAAGGTAGTTTTTTTATTTTAAATATGATTAGAGAACAATAATCTAAAGCCAATATGATCACAAAAAATATCATGCACAGTATTATATCAGTTACATCAAAATAACATCAATTATAATGTAATTAACAATAAATAAATTATGCGTGTTTTTTTTTAATAATAATTTTTGAAAAATTAAAAAATAATAATTACATAACGCTAAATTTAATAATGAAATATTTAGTTGACATTCATTAGAACACATGTTTGTTATGTCAATGACAAAAGATTAAAAAAATGTATAGTTTGGTATGCTAATGTTTTTCGAAGGTATAAAGTTCAAAAATTCACACGTGCATTTTTTCAAAAATGATCACAAAATTGGTGTCCGCTTTTGACAGCTGGCATGTGCCGTTTCAAAATAGCACGCGCTTCGAATTTATTTTCAAAAGTCTTTAACATTTAACAAATAAACAGAATGAAGACTTTGAAATATGCCAAGTCCGAAAAGTTTAACAACCAATTTCCAAAAATTTAATTGATTTCGTATCTGTATCTGCAAATGTACTTGGTAAAAATAAAAGAGGTATTATAAATGTGAACTAATAGATATATTAAACGTAAATTAGTTTTTCGTTGAATGGAAAGAGTTTCTGACACATCATTATATTATATATTAAAAATAATAGTATTTATCACATGACATGCAATTAGTGTAATTCACGACAGGAAAATAAAATGCACGTTAAATAAAACGGTAAAAAAAAATCGGTAAAAAATCAGAGCTTCTAATCCAACTTATCGAACAGAAAACTATAATCAAAATTTTTAGATGTATTGATCTCTAAATAAATAAAAAATATCAATGATTCTGACTAATATCTTCAGGTGTATTGACCTTTTTCAAACAAATACAAAAAAAGAATATTAAAATAAAAAATAAAACGACCTTAGGTTGTAGTTCTGTATTAATATTTATTAGTAATTGACGTGCTCAACGTATACTTTTTTTTTTCCTGATGAAGATGTATGTTGAGTATGTCAAAATGTCGATTATTAATAAATATTAATACAGAACTACAACCAAAAGCAGTTTTATTTTAATATAATGAGTTCTGAAAGATTCTTTACTATTTTTAAAAAAAAATTAAATTTTTCGTATTATATTTACCATAGTAAAAAAATCTCTCAGAACTCATTATATTAAAATAAAACGGCTATAGAACCTAAAGCCGTTTTACTTTATCATTCAATATATTAATTTTCTCGTAAAATTTCTCATTTTTGTCGAGCTATACTTTCCGTTTTAAATACCAAGTTTATGGTGAATTTAAACATTTTTCTCTTGCTATATTTGTCGTTTAGAATACCAAATCTTGTCGTGCAATTATGTATATTTCCCTATTCTAAAATCTTTTTATGAAACAGATAAAATTACAATGCAAAAATATTCTTCAATGCGTCGCAATAGCTCGATCATGATACAAATCTATCTAAGCCTGCTTTACCACGCGATAACATAAGTAACTGTCGCATTATAAACAATTTATTTTCAAAAACTATTCGTACAGAAAAATAAAATAAGAATCAAGAGAAGAAAAAAACAAATGCTACTCGAAAATTTTCTCCGAGTGCCAATTGTTTTCGGACCGTTCCAAGAAGAATGCCGTAATGTTACTATTTCCGATACTTACTCGCGTTGACACGTGATCAAAAAAAAAGACGATCTCACAGAGAGAGTGAGAGAGAGAGAGAGAAACAAAAAAAATCGACATTGAAACTGTACACCAATGATGACGTCATTATAAAACGTTTCTGTTTTGAATTTTGACTAAAAATAATTTTATAATGTCCAAGAGTATTTTTAGCTTCTCATGCATTTTAAACTGTGTGTGCCGCGGTGTGTGTGTGTGTGTGTGTATGTGTTTGTAGGTGATTTTTTTTGATAGGTTGAGAGATTTGTATGACCCTGTATCCGAATTTGATATTTGTTTGGGTACCACTGTCCTACGATTTAATTTTTTTTGCTTGCTGATGCACCTGTTGAGCTTCTAAAAATTATTCAAAAAAAGAGTTGGAACTTGTCTTAAGGAAACAACAACCAGAAATATTTCTTTTAAAACCTTACTGAGAAAAATTTTGCTTTAGTTCCAAAGTTTTTACTTTTAACTCAAAAGTATACGTGTTTTTGAAGTGTAAACTTCTGTTTTTGTAATAGAAATAAAAAATTTAATAGTAAGTAATAGTATTTGTATAAAATTATTTACTTTTTACTTTAGAAACATAGCGCGGTAGCATGTATCAACTTAGTGGCGCGACTAGGTATGATTAGCGCCTTTAATCGCCTCTTAATCGCGACTAATTGTAAGTTAATATATGTTACAATACATAATTTTTTCTGGAATAAATATAATTGTAAAATTATTAATAATATTAAGTTCAAATGTTGTTTTATTTATAAACTAAATATTAACTAATATCATACAGAGCTTTATTATACCATTACTTATTATTATTTTTTCTACTAAATTTTTTATTTTTATTAGAAAAACATAAGTTTACAGTTCAAAGAGAACGATTTTTTGGATTATGGTATATATATATATATATATATATATATATATATATATATAAATAAAGAATAATATATAAAAGAGAAAAGTCAGATCATCTATTGCAAAATATGTAGTTAGATTATGTTAAACATAATAAAAGATTGTATAAAATAGAAAACGTGTTACTACTTCAATTTGTAAGGTTTTTTACCACTGTCTAAACTGTGCACACAAAATGTTACATCTGTAGTCTCACTGTACTGTACTGTATACTATTACTCATATTGTACATTAGAATAATTATACGTATTTAGTTTTGTTCTTTCCAAAAAATAATGGCATTAAAATATTTTATTTTTACATACGAATATCCGTTGTTTTCTATTTGCATTCAGAAATATTCAGCTACGTAAAAGTTTAATTAACTAATTTTAATTAAAAGTTAAATATAATAAAGCATTAATTTTACGCTTGTCTTCTACAAAATAAATTTCACTATTATATATTATATATTGATTAACTTTGCAAATAATTTAATTAAAATATTTCAAAATGTATTCAAAAATTTCAGTTTATTATTATTATTTGCAGTTCTATTTATAGAAGGTTATTATCTTTTAAACTATTTTAATTAATTGCATTAGAATATTTGTGTTAATTGAGTTTTTTAAAACGAATAGAATTTCTTCTTACCTTTATCTTTTTCGTCTTTTTTTCCTGTATCAAAAAATCCAGTTGTTTTCGCTTTTCTCTTTAATAAATAAGCTCTTCTTTTTGATTTTTGAGCTGCCTGAACTACAGTTTCTGAAAAAAAAAAAAGCTATTAACAATGCTAGAAAAATAATGAATATATATTTCTATTGTATTTTTCTATTTGGCCCCAACAATATATACATATCATTTAAATTAAGATAAATCTAATTTCTAGCTTTTTTGAACAGGTAAATTAAATATAGTAAAAAATCTTTCAGAACTCATTATATTAAAATAAAACGCCTTTAGTTTTTAGTTTTGTATTAAAATATTATTTGTCTTTTTTTCTGATGAAAGCGAGCGTTGAGTTTCGTCGAAACGTCGATTATAAATAAGTTTTAATACAGAACTTGAACCTAAAGCAGTTTTATTTTATACATATAATAAGTTCTGAAAGATTTTTTACTAGGTATATTAAACATAGTAAAAAATATTTCCAAACTCATTGTAGTTCTGTATTAATATTTATCAATAAAAGAGGTTTCGACGTATTCAACGTACATCTAGATATGTTATATCTAGATGTAGATATATTCAAATATTTTAATTAATCAATTATTAGAAATCATATTTGGTATTAAAAAAGCGAATGATTAAAATTGTGATTTAGATCAAATTAATTTTTTTGTTTATTTGTACATATTTTAGTTAATAAAAACTTGTGTTTATTATTTTTATATATTATTATCACTCGGTTTCTTTTATCAAAAACCCTGATGACATTAAAAACGGCGTGTGCTATAATATTAAATAACATTAAATTTTAAACTACCAAGCCTGTTAAAATAGAAAATTGTCTTCTAATGATTAATTTTAAAACTATTTTCTCGTAAGAATTTTAGCGCGTACGACACTTTTCTTTTCAGAGAAAATTTTATTTATTTTTCTCTCAAGTTTATTTTATACAATCATTTCAGAATTTTTCACAAAAAAAAAATTAAACAAATAAACTTTATCACTATACACATTGTTTATCAGAAAAGTAATTTTTTATATATTCGAGTAGCAACAACGTAAATAATGTAAAAATACATGCTGTCCTGGGATAGTTACAAATATTTGAAACTTAATGTTAATAAAATATATAAAAAAAACTTTATAAAACCACGCTTATATTTAAATGCACTAAAAAATGGAAAATAAATTTTTTCCTGGTTATCCAAATATTTTAGAAAGAAATTAAAGCGTGAAGCGTTTAATCATCATTGCGAAATATATAGTTTCTTGTGCTCCACGCTTTTATTTCTTTATAAAATTTTTGGATAACCAGAAAAAATTTATTTTCCTCTTTTTAGTCCATTTAAATATAAGCGTGGTTTTTAAAAAGTTTTTTTTTTATATATTTTATTTTCTGCTTTTTAGTCTTTTTTTTTGGTTAAAATATTGTGTTGTCTCCTGGAATAAAACTACATGCAAAATTTCAGTGATATCAGATGATAGGAAGTGGTTTAAAAATTGGTTACAAGATTTGACCGTGACAACAGTGACAACAGTGAAAACTCAGTGAGTTAATAAGTAGGGGAGATGTGGGGATTCTACGCCGGAAGTGACGTCAGAGATAAGAGATAAGAAGTGACGTCAGAGATAAGAGATAAGAAACTCGCCTAACCCAATTCAACATAGCCTAGCATAGCTTAACCTAACCCAACTTCGCATAAGCTCCCCTAACCCCACCTAACATAGCCTAACTTAACCCAGCAGGAGCAACCCTTAGACGCAACCCTTAAGAAAGCACCCTTATGATTTAGGGTGTAAACAACCTCCGATTAAAAAACTGATACCGGATTCGTATTCTACGTAGTAAAGTTAGTCGAAATCGATACCCCGCATGTCAAAATTGTTCACACTTAAGGAACCATCCCTATGATTCAGGGTGTAAACAACCCCCGATTAAAAAAACTGATACTGGATTCGTATTCTGCGTGTTTGATATAGTCGAAATCGATACCTCACACGATCTATTTATTCCACTCTGGAATGAGTTGGCGGCCATCTTAGTTGTGACGTCATAAATTGAATATTTAATTAAACGTAATATACATGTGTGATACATGTTTTTATATGTTTTCGGACCCAAGGAATTCATTTTTTTATGTTTCACAATGCTTAAATAATTTTTTAAGTCAACCGCCCTTATAAAGCCCTTTTTCCAGAAAATATTGTTGAATTCGTAATGTACATGCCTGATTTAATGCGAAATGATATATAACACTTAATTATTTCAAGAAATAGCAAAATTAACTTGAACCGGAAGTAGTCCCTCAGCAACTCTATTTAGTGTGTACATTCATAATATATTAACATTATATATGTCCGATCATTATTTTCAAAGTTATAAATTTTTAAAATGGCTACTTACATTTTTTTCATATATTATGAGTCTCACATGTTAGTATCACGAATAGTTCTGTTCCACAAAACGAGCACAAAAACTTATCACAATTTGCAGGATCCATTATAGCTTCATGTAAAACATAACAATGTAATTCGCTATTGATATTTACTATGTCTTGTAATAGCGTTTTACAATCACGACACAAAAAATGTATATCTATTTCTAACAAATTGTGTAAAACAATTTTAACTTTATACGCATCAATAAAAATACAAAAACAATAGTTTTCTATTTGAATATCCATTGCTATATTATAATTTGCAACGAGCAAACATGTACTAAATATCATATATTTATTTACAAGTAATACTGCGATAAAAGATTAAAATTGAACTTTGCTGACCTGGTTGATAAATGAAACAAGTAAACATATATTTTATAATTACTTATTTATAATATTTTTGATTACAGATTAAACTCTATTTACATATATATTTTATAATTAAAATTTCTTGTTTTTCAATAATTTTATCAAAGCATATTTTTTAAGGAAAAAACCCAATGATAAAATTGCGAAACTATATAAATGCTGAATCAGAACATCGGTTTATTATTCTAATTTATCTTTTGCTACGATAACATAAATTTCTTGTTTTTCAATAATTTTATCAAAGCATACTTTTTAAGGAAAAAACCCAATGATAAAATTGCGAAACTATATAAATGCTGAATCAGAACATCGGTTTATTATTCTAATTTATCTTTTGCTACGATAACATAAATTTCTTGTTTTTCATTAATTTTATCAAAGCATATTTTTAAAGGAAAAAACCCAATGATAAAATTGCGAAATTATATAAACGCTGAATTAGAACATCGGTTTATTATTCTAATTTATCTTTTGCTACGATAACTTTGTTTTGTGGTGTGAAATTTCAAAATTATATTTCTAATAATGGCAAAAAAAATTCCTGATCTTCAAACTACAACAACCACGACGACTGATACTACAGCACCATCATCGGCTGCTTCTGTGCCATTATTACCACCTAATATTAGTGTTAACGAGCTATTTCAAAAACTAATTGAAACTGGTATTATTACGTCAGCGAAAGAGAAAACACCATCACAAGCAGTTTAGTGTTTTTTCACAAAAAAAGAAAAATTATGCAGTGGAAAAAAGTTAAAACTTCTTTTAAAGAAAGAGTGCATTGTGGGCGGATAGACAATACGGACAATGTGTTAGATCCGCAGGTATTTCTTAAAGCTTGTGTGTTTATCATAATAGATAAAGTGCGCGAATTTATGATGGCATACAGGTCCCCGGTTAAAGTGAATTGTGTGCTCGTGTGTGAATATATAATAAAGAAAGGGCCCAATTTAGTCTATGCCGAAATTTACCATCAATCAAAGATGGCACCGATTACATTGAGCGATGACTTTCTCAGCTGGTTTTCGGACAACATGCAAGATCCTATCATGACACACATGTCCGAATTCCAGGAACGAGATAGCGGAAAAGCACTGAACAAGATCATGTATTTAGAAGTAAGTATTTAATTTTTTATAAATTTACATATTAAATTATTTTAGTTATTTTCAAATATAAATTTATTTAAAAACATGATTAACTTTTCAAATTAATTTTTAAAGTATACATAATAATTATATTTTTTTTTTATTTTTAGGTTAACATTAACAAGTTCGACCCTACAAACAGCGGAGGCTCATCTTACATTGATTTGCCTACAAATATAAAAGCAAAGAAAGCCATTGTTAACGTAATAAACATGGATAAGAAATGCTTTGTGTGGTCATTACTTTCTGCTTTGTTCCCTGTTGATACAAAAAATCATCCTGAACGACCTACCAAATATCCCCAAAATCATGAAGAAATTTTTGATTTATCCAGAATTCGTTTTCCTACTCCGTTGTCTGATATTCCCAAATTCGAAAAGCAGAATAATATTTCGATCAACGTTTACGGTTTACAATTCAATCCACTAACAGAAAAAATGGATGTAGTGGGCCCGTTACACTACACAAAAGAGAAACGTGATCGTCATGTTAATTTGCTTTTTTGGAAAAGAGGAGATAATGGCCACTATGCATGGATCAAATCACTTTCTCGTCTGTTATCATCTCAACTTTCCGCACATAAATGTGGAAAATATATATGCGACCGCTGTTTGCAATACTTTGGTCGTAAAAATTTGTTAAGTCGACACGAAGAAGATTGCAAATTAGTGGGAGCGGTAAAAATAGAGATGCCAATTAATGACGAGATATGGTTGAAGTTTAGAAGTTACAAAAGGAAACTCCGCCATCCATTTGTTGTGTATGCAGATTTTGAATCTTTAACCATGCCTATCGATACATGTCAGCCTAATCTAGTTGGTTCGTATACTCAAGCGTACCAGCATCATGTGCCGTGTGCAATCGGATTACAAGTCGTATGTTCGTACGATGCCTCAAAATCATTTTACGAGTCATACCGTGGCCCGAATGCATCGGCATGGTTAATGAATAAGTTGAGATCTGTTGTGAGCATGGTTAAAGATACGTATAAAAATATTATTCCGCTAAACATGACAGATGATGATGAGCGGAGTTTTCTAGCGGCTACTCTTTGTCATATTTGTGGTAAATCAATTGATGAGCCAGGTGACAGGGTCAAAGACCATTGCCATTTAACCGGTAAGTTTATATTTTTAATTATTATTTTTTATTAATAATATATGTGTTGTGTAGGAAAATACCGCGGAGCCGCCCACAATAGCTGCAACATCAACTTTCAGAACCCAGGCTACATCCCCGTGTTCTTTCACAATCTCAGCGGGTACGATAGCCACTTGTTTGTGAGAGAACTCGGGGCGGACGAAGAACCCATCACGCTGATTCCGAGCAATGAAGAACGCTACATTTCGTTTTCGAAAGACATAGACGAAATGGAAGTACGTTTCCTTGACTCCTTTCGGTATGTTAAATTTAAATTAGCTATTATATTTTATTAATTATTAAATAAAAATTTATTTTCAGATTTATGAACAGTGCACTAGACAAGCTTGTCAGTTACATGGAACAGGATGCATTTAAGCTAATAAAAGAAGCGTTCCCTGACAAGCTTAATCTGGTGACGCGGAAAGGGGTGTTCCCATACGATTACTTATCGTCGTGGGAACGCCTCGAGGAAACTAAGCTACCACCAAAAGAAGCGTTCTTCTCAAAGCTAAAAAATTGCGGAATCAGCGATGAAGAGTACGTGCAGGCCAAAGTAGTGTGGGATTCTTTCGGACATCGCACGCTCGGGGACTACACGGATTTGTATCTGAAGACGGACGTGTTGTTGTTAGCAGACGTTTTTGAAAATTTCAGAGACATCTGTTTAAAGGCGTACGATTTGGATCCAGTACACTACTATACCACTCCTGGTAAGTTAACAAAATAATAGTTTTTTTCAAATTATATATTTCTAATTACTTGCATTTTTATAGGTCTAGCATGGGATGTAATGCTCAAAATGACAGGAGTGGAGTTAGAATTGTTGACTGATATCGACATGATTCTCTTCTTTGAAAAAGGAATTCATGGCGGTATCAGTCAATGCTGCAATCGTTACGCCAAGGCTAACAACAAATATATGTCCGAATTCAATCCAGAGGACCCCGAGAAGTATCTGATGTACTTTGACGCGTGCAATTTATACGGTTGGGCAATGATCCAATCTTTACCCCATGGCAGCTTTGAATGGTTGACGGACGAACAAATTACTGACATAGACATAATGACAATCCCTGAAAACGGTCCTGAAGGCTACGTTTTTGAAGTTGATTTGGAGTATCCACAACACTTACACGACTTACACAAAGACTTACCGCTATGTCCTGAACACCGCGCACCACCCGATTCAAAAATGAAAAAATTGATGACTACTTTATATGACAAAAAGAAGTACGTCATCCACCACCGAAATTTAAAACAAGCTTTAGAATTGGGTTTGAAATTAACAAAAATTCATCGCGTTATTAAATTTGAACAATCGTTTTGGCTTAAAAAATATATTGATACAAATACTGAATTTAGAAAACATGCAAAAAATGAGTTTGAAAAAAATTTTTTCAAACTTATGAATAACGCGGTTTTTGGTAAGAGCATGGAAAATATTCGGAATAGACGCGACATTAAACTCGTTTCTAAATGGGACGGAAAGGGTGGTGCCAGAAAATTAATCGCAAAACCAAATTTTAAAAAATTAGTTTCATTCGAAGAAAATTTAGTCTCGATTGAACTGAATAAAATAAAAATTAAATTTAATAAACCGGTGTACGTGGGCATGGCTATACTAGACTTATCGAAGCATTTAATGTATGACTTCCATTATAACTACATACAGCAGTCGTATAAGTATGCAAAACTTTTGTATATGGATACAGACTCGCTTGTGTATGAGTTTGTGGAGGATCCATACATTAAAATGAAACGAGACATTCACAAATTTGACACATCTGACTATCCACAAAACAACAGATACGGGATGCCTCAAGCCAACAAAAAAATCGTTGGCCTGTTTAAAGATGAGAACGCGGGACTTGTCATGCCTGAATTTGCCGGTTTGCGGTCAAAAATGTACTCGTTTACCTTAGAAAACGAGAAATCGTATTCTAAGGCAAAAGGTATTTCGGGGGTTGTTAGTAAAACACTGACTATTGACGATTATAAAGACGCTTTATTTCACGGAAATATACTGTATAAGACACAACGTAACATTGTGTCTAAACAGCATACATTGTATTCCGTAGAGCAAAACAAACTCACGTTGAGCGCGAACGATGACAAACGACATTTACAAGACGGGACAACAGACACATTGCCATGGGGGCATTACAGTATAAATTGTAAGCGTCCAAGTACTGACAATAAGGTAGCTACAAAGAGACAAAAAACTGACTAGTTTTAAGTTAATATTTATTATATTTATTGGTTATTACATTATTAGTGTAAATTTATTATTATTGAATAAAACAACAATTTATTTTTACATGTTTTTTTATTTCCTTATATATTATTACATTTTTTTATTTTTTAAAATATTTAAAAAATCAGATTCAGATATATTTTTTAATACAATACTATTTCTCTTAAAATCAGCAACATCTTTTAATTTTAATTTAATATTATCAAATAAATGTTTTGCGTTTGGTACATGGTACAGTTCTTTCACTAACTGAACTTCGGGATACTTTCGTTGAAGTTTTAAATGTTTTTTAAATAAGTCTCGATGACATACAGTTGTTACATAATATTCACTAGCATTAATCTTGAACACACAAAGAGTCGAATATTTTTCAGGATCCACTGGATCGCAAATTATCTTCGGTTCTATTGCGGCAATATATGACTTCAATTTTTCTTCTTTTTCTTTGTATTCGTTAACAAATTGATTAATATAGTGTTTATTAATTATTTTTGATACTTTTAAAGCAAACATTACGGAAATCCAACAAGCGATGTGAACAATTATATCTGGATGAATATATGTTCCTCTAATCATTGAAACATCACCGCCAAGTGTTGTGTAAGTTGCATAATTCCCATCTGCTCGGATGTGAACCGATGTGTATGCGGCTTGCAATTCTTTGTTAAATTCTAATAATAATTTTTGAGATTGATCATTTCGAAGCCAATTTTTATATTGTTTACCACCATCTTGACATAACTTTGTAGCGTTGACATACCCGTTTCTATAGTCATTACTTTTTATCATAATAACTATAAAATCACCATACAATGCCCTATGGTACTCTTCATTTTTGGTTTCTTTAATCAACTCATAACAAATTGATGTAATATCAACTTTTGCAATTTTTTCTGCAGGTTCTTTCTCTTCGAATTCAAATTGACGCTTCATGATGTTAACAGCTTGAAACTGTAAGAGCAACTGTCGTCTTAAGTAAACAAGTTTATTTTTTTAAACAATATGTGACTTATCTATCCACGAATTATGTTGTGAATCGAACCCAAGCCATTTTACATAAACTTTAGTTCCTTTTGTTTTCAAAACTTTTTCTACAAGATACACATCGGGATAATCTGTTTTTTGAAGTTCATGTTCATAGAAGCCGCCTTTAATAGAATTACCTTGAAAATCTTCGAGCAAGTACGTTACAGGATTTGTTATTTGAATTTTTTTAACTGTAAAAATTTCGGTACTCCAGTTAGGTGTATAACCTTTAGCAAATTCGCCTTTTATTTTACTTATACGGACATGGTCACCAAGTTTAAATTTTGCAGGTCCAGCAATCTTAATGTTACTGTACACTGTGTTAAATAATTTTGTTTCGTTTTCAGTCGTTACGTCAATAGGACGCATTTTAATTGTTCGATGTTTCGTATTGTTATATTTTTTTAAAAGATCTTGTAAAATATCAATCCACTTGTATGAACCACGTAAACTAAATTCTTTATACATTGCAGATTTTAATGTACGGTTAAATCTTTCGACAACGCTCGCTTTTAAATTACTGTATGTAGAATAATGTTTGATATTGTGTTTTTGCAATAATTTTTTAAAGTTTGTGTTATAAAATTCTTTTCCCATATCACTTTGCAATAACTTTGGTACACGTCCTTCACTGAATATTTTAGACATTGCACTTGTAACATCTTGACCAGATTTAGTTTTTACTGGCTGTGCCCATGCGTATTTAGAAAACACATCAATTACAGTTAATAAATATTTAAAAATTTTATTTACTGAAGCATGTGGAATCATTTCGACAAGATCAATTTGCCATAAATCGTCGATTCCTTTACTGATCACTCTTCGTCTCGGATAATTTCGTCGTGCCGCTCGGTGGAGTTCCTGTACCACTTGGTTTTTGCTCATTTTTTTCAACCGCCAATATTTCGCTTTCGTTCGGTTTTATATTTTGAATTTTTTCTATATTTTGAATTCTTCTTAATAATTTCAGATGATAATAATCAACATAATATTTATTAACTGCACTAAAGTTGTCAGTAGGTTGTTTTATATTTCGTATTTCTTTTCCTTTAGCATCAAAATATTTATTTTTTAACGATAAAGTTGTTATTTGAATGTCTTTTTCAAATTCAGAAATTTTATCATCAATATATTTCTTTGTGGCAGCTTCGTTATCTTGTACAGGCTGAGATAAATTTATTAAACGTCGGTTTTCAATATCAAAATGTCCGTATGAATTTATTTTTAAATTTGTATTTAATCGTGCACGTTTAGCTGTTCGACCAAACTTGTCAATAGACATCTTGAAACTAGTAAAAAAGAACTGCGTGTTAAACTATTATATTTGCTTCTCGCAATTCTTCTACAATAGACATAATTTCGTTATTATGTGCTGTATGGCCAGCTGCCTGAGATCCTAAAAGTAAACGTAATCTATCTACTAATTCGTTCGGATTGGCCCAGTAAATGTATTCACGTTGAAAATTTGTATTTTGCATTAAGCCAAAGCCTACTGATTGTGATTTACTTGTTGGTGGACGTGGCGATCCTGCAGTAATGTGTGGCTGTATTATTTTTTTATACTTATAATTTGTTGAACCATTTAGAGCTCCATTCGGATCATAATTTCTTCGATGTACATTTGTTTTTAATGCAATATTTAAATAGTTTTTCTCATCTTGTTCATCGTATTGGAATAGTCTTTTCTTAAAAAGCAATTCATACAAACCGTATGTACCTTCATACCAATCATCACCAACTTTAATATCATTATTTTCGATTTTAATTGGTGAGTTACCAATCATAAACGCATTGTTTTGTTGACGGACACCATACACTGGGTCCGAATCTTTAGCAGTTGCAAAGTGAAATAAAAATGAACCAGCTATATGACCAAATTGATCTTGTAATTGTTCTAATTCTAAATCAGGGTTTGCGATTGCTAGTTCTGTATCTTCTGGTTCTGCTTCGAAAACTTCTTCATTTTCTAATAAAGGGAATTCAGCTTTCGTTGTATTTAATTCTTCATCTTCTAAGTCATACCATTCAGTTTTGGTTTTATTCAAATCAACATCTGGTTGCCTATGATAATGTATATCTGACTGGTTTTTTCGTTTTCGTGAAGGACCTGCTTTAGAAAAATCTAACGTATCACTTTCTTTTTTCTTTTTTAATATAGGTATTTTTTCATTTTTAAAATCATCTTTATTTTCACTAGGTTTAGTTTGTTTAACAATTTTTTTTAAAGAATCTGTTACGGGCTTAAATGTCTCCTGTAGCAACTGTTCGGTTTCAACTTTACCACGCTTCAAAGCATTAAATTTTTTACGTATCGTATCACTTACTGTTATAATTTCTTTTAATGTTTTTTCTCCTTTAGTCATGGTGTTAACTAATGAACAAACAGTTTCAGAATAAATATTTATTTATTGTTTCATACTTATAAATATAATTACAATTACAATTACAATAGGTATTATAGGTATTATTATATCACGCATTAGTTTTAGACCATCCATTTTAGAAAATTGTCAAAACCGCAGCGGTAACGTCCTTCTTGACTATCTTTATCAATAACTGTAAATCCATAATTGTCTTTCCAACAATGCGCACATAGATCTTTAAACTTTTCAAATGACATATCTGTGTTAACGTGATCGTTATATATGTGTTTTAAATTCATTTCATCTTGTTTAAATAAAATTATTAAGTTAGCATTGTCCCGTATTAAATGTTTAGGAATACGTGCATATGTTTGACATAAGTAAAAAGAATCGACTGAATTATGACGTCCCATACTAAAATATTCTCGCATACAATCTTGCTTGTCGCACGCGACATCGTCGAATATAAACACCGAGTTCGGTTTTGCATTTTTCGGTTTTACAATTTCTGTATTTTCATTGTACGGAAAGTATCCCATGCCTTTTACATGTTGCAAACATTTTTCTAAAAATTTATATTTGGGTTGATGAAGAGATTTAGAATAAACATATACGTTTGCATATTTTAATCCGTTTTCATGCGCTAGTCAACCTAAAACAATATTTGTTTTTCCACAATTCGATGGACCGCACACAATGCAACGAATAGTATTCGGTAAAAGGGAACTATGTTTAACATATTTTTTATTTTGTTTAATATCAAAATTTAGAACATCTAGTTTATGTTTTTGTTTAACAAACTTCATTGTACTGGTAAAAATATAAATAGCACACACGTATTTATACTTTTGTCAGTCGCACAAATGTTGTTGTACGGAAAAGGATTGCTTAATAAAGCGATCAATTCTTTGCCTGTCGAACTACACATCCCAGGATACCGGTATTGTGGGCCCGGAACAAAACTTAGTGAAAGATTAGCAAGAGGGGACCCGGGTATTAATCCACTAGACGAGGCTTGCAAGGAACACGATATATCTTATTCTAAACATAAAAATTTGGAAAATAGACACAAAGCAGATTACGTATTACAAGAGAAAGCTTGGCAACGAGTTCGAGCAAAAGACGCTTCATTTGGTGAGAAAGTAGCAGCGTGGAGCGTAACGAATGCAATGAAAGCAAAACGGAAATTTGGTATGGGATCGTTTAGAGAAGCTGTAAGAGATGCTCGTACTGCATTAAAAAAATCAAAAGTAAAAGATCCTAAAAGAGCTATTCGTATTGCATTGAAAGCAGCAAAAAAATCTATGAAACATAAAAAAGCTAAAATAACATCGCGTATAATACCAGTTCCAAAAACCGGTGGCATTTTACCGTTTTTAATACCTTTATTCGCTGGTCTTTCTGCAGCAGGGGGACTTGCTGGGGGAGCCGCGGGAATTGCAAAGGCGGTTAACAGTGCATCAGCAGCAAAAAAAAAATTAGCAGAAGCTGAGAGACATAATCGACAAATGGAAGCTATTGCATTAGGAAAGCAAGGAAGCGGACTATATCTTCGACCATACAAAAAGGGGTTAGGACTTTTTTTAACGCCAAAAAACTGCCAAAAAGGGCGTTAAATGATATGGAGCTGAAAAAATTTGCAAAAAATATTCCATATTTCCGTGGAGTCTATATGCGTAACGCCCTGCCGAAAAAACCAAAAACAAATGAATGTGCAATTATAAATTTAGATGATAAAGACGGATCAGTGCTGGGATCCCAAACACCCGCTACGCTACGCTAACCATCCCCCACTCTCGCTTTAAGTAAAATTTAGCAAAGTCGGTACTCTCAACGCCCGTTAAGATGCTAAGTGATACGCTAGTGTAGCGCTGAAAAAATTTACCCGCTAAGTCATTTATCTCGTTTTAACCTACGTGCTAAATAAAGATAGAGAAAAACTGAGAAAAATTTTTTCAGAGGGTGATCATTCTTGTATGTGCCTTCGTGATTTAATTTAACAAAAAGCATAGTTTAAATCAAACATTATTGATTTTGTATTTCATAAATTAAATCATAGGGTTAAAAAACTAAAATAAGTCATAATAAACAATAAAATTCATATTAGAATAAATCAAATAACTTTTAATTAAGTTCTTCAATAATATTTAATTTATTTATGTCGACATTTTGGTATTGTGGGGGTTTGTTCTTCGATTAGTCGATGGTTTTGACTAAGTTTTTGTGGACTGTATATTTAATAATGTTACTGCTTTTATAAGAAATAGTTCATATAACAAAGAATGCGTGTATATTCTATAACGGCTAGCACACAATTGCCTCGCTTTGAGATCTGTCTGTCTCAGTCGGAAGCACTCGTGCGCACTCGGCACCAACCAAAATCACATGTTTTTAACTTAGATAGTAACCTTCCGAAATCGGCCGAAGACGATAGCGGATGTAAAATAAATTGCCGCTGCAGCTAGTTTAAGCGTAGCGTACGCTATGATTTAGCTTAGCTTAACTGATAGCAACTTCAGTTTGGGATCCCAGCACAGGAACGCATTGGGTGACATATGTAAAACAAGGTCGAAATGTAGTATATTTCGATAGTTTTGGAAATTTAGCTCCACCGCACGAACTTGTGAAATATTTCGGTCCTGATGCAAACATTAAATATAATTATAAACAGTATCAAAAATATAATACTTATAATTGTGGTCATTTATGTTTAAAGTTTCTTATAAATACTATGAAATAAATAAAAATATTATCATTTATAAAAATGTCTTTGACTATAACACTTACTGGTAATACTTCTGAGATAAGTACTGATTTTTTTCCACCAATTGAGTTAGACGATGATTATTATATTGGTTTAGTAGATTTTGAAACATATCATTCAATACCAAACGTTGATGCATACAATAATAAATTTCATTATGATAAAAATAAACACTTTGAAATTCCAGTCGGTTCATATGAGATTGATGATATAAATAATTATATACGTGCAAAAGTCGGTGATCCAAATGCTGAGTTTGATTCTATTAGTAACGCAATCGTTAAAGAGATACCAGGCAAAAAAATAAATTTTTTTACTTTACGTGCTAATAATAATACATTGAAGTGTGAAATAAAAAGTACGTTAGAAATAGATTTTACACGTGATGATTGCATTGGCTCGCTATTAGGTTTTTCAAAGCAAATATTAAAACCTATTGCACTTCATGAGTCGGACTTGCCAGTAAATATAACAAAAGTGAATTCCATCTTGATAGAGTGTAATATTGTGCAAGGAGCGTATAAAAATAACAAAATTATGCATACTCTATACAGTTTTCATCCATCGGTAGCGCCCGGCTTTAAAATAAGTGAAGTACCCACCAATGTTATTTATTTACCTGTCAACACTCGAACAATAAACAACATTACGCTGAGACTTATAGATCAAGACGGTGATTTAGTTAATTTCCGAGAAGAAACTATTACAGTAAGACTGCATTTAAAAAAATTGTATTAATATGGGAATTGTATATAAAAGAGTGTTAAATACAAATATCAAATTCATTCCTCGTCAACCTTCGAAAAGGTTAACACGTGAAAACATTGACTTCTTGAAACAACAAGGTTTTAAAATAAAAAATGAGCAATATTCTCCAACTCAAGTCGGGTATTGAATACGATACTTCTATTGCACGAATAGAAATACATGCGTATCAACCATATATTGCTACTACTTTTAATAATAGTGATGAAATTCGTATTCCAATTCAACAACAAGACATATACACAAATCCCAGTGAAAGTTTCTTATACATTGAAGGACAGCTCACAAAAGTAGATGGTACCGATCCTCCAGTAGACACAAAAATAACTAACAATGGTTTCGCTAGTTTGTTTGAAGAAATAAGATATGCTTTAAACGGTATTGACATTGAAAAAAATAAGTTAGTTGGAACATGTAGTACTATGAAAGGATATGTTTCCTTAAATAAAGCAGAATATCTTGCATTAGAAAATGCCGGCTGGGGACTAGAATCCCAAAAAATAGATACACATGGCAACTTTAATATATGCATTCCTCTACGAACCTTGCTCGGTTTTGCTGAAGATCATAACAAAATTATTGTAAACATTAAACAAGAACTTATTTTAATACGAGCTCGTAACGATTTAAATGTTTACACGTCTTCTGCTGCATTGAAATTGGCTATAAATAAAATAAAATGGTGTGTCCCGCATGTGTTTGTTGATGATCAGCAGCGTTTAAAATTATTAAAACTTTTGGATAATAATACAACTTTACCAATTGCATTCAGGAGCTGGGACTTATATGAATATCCCGCTTTACCTACTTCTAGAAAAATTGTGTGGCCTATTAAAATTTCAAATTCTCTCGAAAAACCGCGCTTTATAATATTTGGATTACAAACCGATAAAAAAAATAAATATGATAAAGATGCTAGTCATTTTGATCATTGTAAATTAACTAATGTAAAATTATATTTAAATTCGGTTTGCTATCCCTACGATAACTTAAATTTAGATTTTACCATCAATCAGTATGCACTAGCGTATCATGCATATTGTCAATTTCAAACACCTTATTACGGTCGAGAAAGTGGTCCTTTGTTAACATTAGAACAATTTAAAAAAATTGCTCCATTAATTGTTATTGACTGTAGTAAACAAAATAAATCTGTAAAATCAGCGTCTGTTGACATAAGACTAGAATTTGAATCTAGCGAAAACTTTCCTGCTAATACGGCTGCGCATTGTCTTATCTTACATGATCGTATCGTCGAATATAACCCAATGTCTGGAAACGTAAATACACTAGTTTAAAACAAGACTTCAAGCAAGATGGAAGTTATTGTCGACATTCAAGGTTTCCAGGCAGTGAACCACGTTATGATACCCAAAGAAATTGCTGTGTTGACAAGAGACGGTGGTAAAATACAACACTTGTTAATAAAGCCACCGTTTCCATGGGCTGACTTACCACAGCAAAATAAGAAATCTGCTATATGGCTAGAAAAAAATCATCATGGACTGCGATGGAACGATGGACACATTGATTATCAAGACATGAACAATATTTTACAAAAAATACTTGAAATGTCGAGCAAAATATATGTGAAAGGAGCCATTAAAAAAGACTTTTTATCATGGTATGATTTACCAAACTGTGAAATAATAAATTTAGAAACACTTGATGAATGTAAATCTTTTAAAAATTGTTTAAATATTCGTCGATGTTTCGAACATGCTGAACCATTTGTATGTGCAATAAGTAATGTTTATAAAATTAAAAAAATGTTAGATGATGATAATGACATGTATGATTATATTATATAAATAAAAAAACATTTTTGTGAAACACTTGTTTTATTTTTTTCTTATTTTATTACATTTTATTATATTTTATACATCTTTACATTGTAAAAACGGACAAGATGGTGACCAACGATTGTGTTCAGATATTCCCGTCTCACCTTCTTCAAAATTACAGATTTTTATTTTGCAAAATGGACAGCAAACTGTATCACCGGTATTTGTAAAGTAAAATCCTGCTTTGGCCAATTCTTCTTTGTCGATGTACTCTTTCGGCCAGTTTTTGAACGTTTCTAGCCTCGCTTCTTCATCTATTAGATTTTCTATATTTTCTTTATTACATATAGGACAATTTGCGATAAGCAAACGGTCATATGGTGAGTCGCATACCGTTCTTCTAGTATCAGGATGTTTTGTACAAGGTTCGTACTTTTTAAACTCTTCTTCTAGTTTCCATTCTTCGGGTAATTTATGCCAAGCAAAAATTATTTCTCCTCCTCGATTTAATACAAAGTCTTTTGGTAATTTCTTAATATCTTTATTTGTTAATTCAGCTAATGCATTGGAGTATCTTGTTTTCTTTAAATCGAAGTATTTTTTAAAATATTTTAAAGTTTTCGGATCACTATTTAACACATGCTCGAGGTCTGACATGATGAGTTAGACTAGGAAAACATAGTCACATTTTTTATATTTAACATGTATGGAACAAAATGATTAGTTTAAAAGGATATGAGTCATGGATTGTTTTAAATAAAAAAATGTGTACTTTTTATACATTTATTAATAATAATAATAATATTTATTTAACATTTATTAATTATCATATATACAATTCCGACATTTGTTTATTAATATATTTAAAGTCTCTATATAATTTTATCGCTTTTTTCAGTTCTTTTCGTTTTTGCATATACATTTTTTTTCTGTATCTGTAAATTTATATAACATTATAAAAATTACCGTTAGTATCCTGTACAAATTCAGGATAAAAATGCATAAACTCTTTCATCATTAATTTACATGAATTAGTCTCTAAATTTATAAGTGTTTCTATAGTAGAAAACAAATCAAGAACCATTTCATTATTATTATTACATTCGAAAGCTTTAGTCAAAATTGTATTGTAATAATTGTTAAAGTCTAAAGATTCCAACATTTTTATAGCGTCTTTTATAATGTGATTCAAATTAAACAATTCTCTAACAGATTCTTCTCCTAAGCATAAGTTATTCTCATTATTTTCAGTTTTTATTGAAATTACTGGTTTATTATTTATTAAATAAAAATATATATTATAATTGTTTAGTTTTTCATAATCAATATCATTCTCACCATTAAAGTAAGACAATATTGCTGCATTTTGTTGCATAAATTGCAACCATTCTGATACAGTGAAATTAATACCAGAATATGATAAATTGTTTGTTAATTTAACAATTACTTTAAACTGATTTTCGGGATTTATTCCTACGCTAACCCATTTTGTTAAACTCTTGTTCAGTGGATACCTTAGCTCGTTGAGAAGTTTCTTTATTCTTTTTGATTTAGCCTTCTGTTCTTCCGTAATTGTTGGCTTGTTTGGAGTATTCGGTATATTTAATAATGTTGACAGCTCATCTTGCATTATCAAATCTAGATCATGAGTTGGTACTTCGTCATACTTTATTTTCTTTCCGGTACTAGCTTGCTGCTCAATTCGTCTTTTCGAAACATAAACAGGCTTATTTTGTGTAGAAATTTCAGCAAATGTTTCCTGAGGATTGACTGCATGTGGTTGAATTTGTTTCCGCGAAGCATAAGTACCAGCTGGATATTTTTTTTTATTTTGGCGAACCATCTTTAACAATAACATATGAAAATTAAAATATTAACTATATAACATAAGAAAAGATTATAAAAATTAAATATATAATTATAAACTTACCATGTTCTAGTCTGGAACAAGCACAATTAATAAACAATTGCAAATGAATGGCTATAGACAGTTATGATACCTTCTTTTATACTCACATATATATTGATAATAAAACGTAATCTTATTGGATATAATAAGTCTTTACGCTATTGGTCATAATAAGACTCGTTGTGTTTGGTAGAAATAAATTGTTAAACATTAATTTTTTTATTTTTCACGCAATACGTTCATTCTTATTTCATCATTCAAACAGTAAACAATGTTTACTATAACAGATCCATTTAAAGCCATCGAGTTGTTGTACGAATGTAAATTATACTATGAAAGTTTTAGTTTAAAAATATTTACAAAAAATAATGAGTTAATTACATCTGTACCATTTATATTTCCGTCAAGTGAAAAACAGTACGTGAAAATATGTTTTTACAGTACTAAATACGATTATGAAATACATCTCGTAACTTACTCATTAATATTCGATCGTTATTCAATATCATGTGATGGTGTCTTCATACCCACGTTGACTTATATCGCAACACCAGACGATGTAGAAAAAATGTTGCAAATCGAAGGATTCGACAGCGATAAATATCATGAATTAATATTTTATGTACAAGAAAAATGTAACGAAAATAAAACAGATTAAAAATACTCGTTTTTACTTTTTATTTTATGACTGTTTACTTATTTATGTATGTTTTATGTACTTGTTTTAACTTTATATTTCGTATGTCTAAATTAGCTGAGAGGCTAAAAGAATATATTATGAATGTACACACTAAATAGAGTTGCTGAGGGACTACTTCCGGTTCAAGTTAATTTTGCTATTTCTTGAAATAATTAAGTGTTATATATCATTTCGCATTAAATCAGGCATGTACATTACGAATTCAACAATATTTTCTGGAAAAAGGGCTTTATAAGGGCGGTTGACTTAAAAAATTATTTAAGCATTGTGAAACATAAAAAAATGAATTCCTTGGGTCCGAAAACATATAAAAACATGTATCACACATGTATATTACGTTTAATTAAATATTCAATTTATGACGTCACAACTAAGATGGCCGCCAACTCATTCCAGAGTGGAATAAATAGATCGTGTGAGGTATCGATTTCGACTATATCAAACACGCAGAATACGAATCCAGTATCAGTTTTTTTAATCGGGGGTTGTTTACACCCTGAATCATAGGGATGGTTCCTTAAGTGTGAACAATTTTGACATGCGGGGTATCGATTTCGACTAACTTTACTACGTAGAATACGAATCCGGTATCAGTTTTTTAATATACACACTGAAATATAGTAATAACTGGAACGCGCACTGGCCGCTCAAATGCGAGCCGAGAGAGATAGGAGATACGTGGTATTCGCGTCTTTGTCTTTCTAATGGCGTAGCATTGCTACTACATGATAACATAGATAGCTATGAAAAAAAAGAATCTTACTGCTATATGTCAAATTAATATATCAAAAATGATAAAAATACCTTTTATAGAGGAATTCCCCAATAAAATCTCATTACGTATCGTTTAGCCGATACATTTAGCTACAATTTAATATGCAACAACATAAGATTGTCGCATTTTTACCGCAAGAAATCGCATTTGAATTTCAAATGCGCAGAAGTGTAAGACAGTGATAGAGATACCACGTATCTCGTATCTCTCTCGGCTCGCATTGGCGCTACTAGAACACATAGGTAGTGCACATTCCAGTTATTACTATATTTCAGTGGTTATACATAGTAAAAATGTTTGACAGTATTTAAAATAAAATTAATATGGAACTAAATCCTAAAATCTTTTTATTTTTTTATAATGAGTTCTGATTTTTTTTTACTATGTTAATGACTGATAAGTATCAGTAATTTTCAATCGAACACTTACATTGAACAATTATATAACAAAATTACAAAATGTATAGTTTGTCCACCTATCATAAACTCAAATAAATCTATTCATTAGAAGTAAAAAAGTTATGCGAAAATATTATTTGTATACAATAAAAATTCTTTCAGAACTTTTTATATTAAAATAAAATGGCTTTAGCTTATAGTACTATATTAATATTTATTAATTAATCGACGTCTCGACGAACTCCACGTAGATCTTCATCAGGAAAAAGGATACAAATGATAGTCACAGTAAATAATAAAATATAGAAACAAGTTATTAGGTTATTAGTAAGTAACTAGATCATAAAATTTATAAATCTTTAATTAATCACTCACTGTAGAGGCATTAAATAAAATTTAGCTTCCACTAATTAAAAATTTATAAATTTTATGATCTATTTATTTATTTTGTTACCTAGTAACTTGTTCTGTGTTCTGTTTATTTACTGTAAATGTCATTTTCTTGATGAAGACGTACATTGAGTTTGTCGAAACGTCAATTATTAACATAGTAAAAAAAAATTCAGAACTTATAAAATAAACTGTTTTAGGTTTAAGTTCTGTATTAAAATTAATTTATAATCGATGTTTCGACGAAACTCAACGCTGATTATCATCAGATTAAACTGATTCAAGTGACATTACAGTAAATAACAGTCGATAATAATGATAAATAATGATCTGTTATTTACTGTAATGTCATTTGGATCAGTTTATCTTGTTGATGATGAGTGTTAAGTTTCGTCGAAATGTCGATTATAGATTAATTTTAATACAAAACTTGATCCTAAAGCAGTTTATTTTGTCGATTATTAATAAATATTAATATAGAACTATAATCTAAAGCCATTTTATTTTTGTATACGATATATTTTAGGTAGAAATTTTCTTCAAACGTAACTCAATGTATTACGAGCTTGGTTTTAAAATTGGTTTTAACTAATACAGATTTTAAAACAATGTATTTGCAAACGAATACTCGTAATACCAGCCAATGTGTTTATGATATGTAGACAAGCCTTATCAAAATGCATTGTAAAGTTTATATTTTTTTTAAGTTTAAAAAAATAAACAAACCATGGCGCCAATACATGACAAATGTTTTCCAAAAAAAAATAAATACTGAATCTGTTTTTCGAGAGTAACAATTGAAATATATAAAACGAGAGAGCAAAAGAGAGAGAGACGGAGGGAGAGAGAGAGAGAGAGAGAGAGAGTAATAGAAAATGGTTTGGTCAGTATCGAATCAGAAATAATCTATTTCGATAGCGACTGAGAATAAAAATAGACGAGGTGTGAAATAAACTAGACAGCAGGACTATTTACGATTTTATCGAATTTATTTTTAATTTTTTACTGCACAATTTTTCGCCAATAAATATTTCCATTTTATTGATATTACTTATGACACTCATATTCTACTATTGAATGCATATTTCTCGTTATATCAAATTTTAGAGTTTCGATTTTTTACATATATGATTTTATTTTGCTATAAAACTTTATGAACTGCATCTACTTCATGCACTTATAACAACCACTTTCAAAGTATAATTTAAAGTGGCTATATTTCGAAAATAAAAATATTTCCACTCACAGTGAAATCTGTTTTATCTGGACACGCTTTAAAAACCGGCTTTAAAAATAAAATAAATATTCGTCAATTTTTACTGTATTGTATTATTAGCTATTGTAATCATACCAAATTTGATATATCGAGATTTTTACGGATAATCACGAATTAGGCTTATAGTAACACGAATCAACTATTTTTAGCATGATAACCGTCTGTCGCTCCGTCTGCAGAGCAAATTCGGCAGAACAGATTATTATAAAATTTTATTTTTAAGCTTTGTAGGTGAATTTTCCAATTTGATCAAGATTTGGTATAAATCTACCAACTGGAAGCGGTAATTTACTGATGTCACTTTTATGTATTTTACAAATAATTTGCAACAGAGATATATTTCGAAAAAAAATTATTTAACAAAATTGCTGGACAAGTTATTGTTAACAATTTTTATTTGAAACATTTTTTGATACGACTATATAATTTGTTATAATTTTTCAAATTTTTATGTTTATATATATATATTCTATAAATAGGTGGCATATTTATGTTAGTTGTTATACAAATTTCTCAATTCCATAAAATTTAATACAATAACGGTCAGTTCTTGGTGGCCACAGTAGATAACATATGAAATAAATTCACAGATGCTAAATATATATTATTTAACAAGAGTAGCAAAATAAATATAGGTGGCCCAAAAGTCGCTAGACCAATTAAAATTCGAATAACTTTCTACAATTAATAAAATAAAATAAATTAATTGTATAAAGTTATTCGAATTTTTAAATGATCTAGGCGATTTTTGGGCCAGCCTGTATGCATGTACGTTTCAAATGTCATTATTCTATTTTATTTTTGCTTTAAAACAAAAGAAATTCTCACAGAAAAAGACAATATGGTAATCAGAATAAGAAGCAGGCGAATAACGAGCATAATTTTAAGAAAGCATCTACTTACCACTCGGAATGCGTATTGTTACACCAAGATTTAGAGCTTGTAATTTCGCTAAGGCGACCTTTTGAAGGACGCGATACTCCACCTCGCTTAAATTTAAGAGGTTAGTATCGCTCAAGGTTACCTGACGACCTGCTACGTTCGTCCATACACAACCACCCTGTTAAAGACAAAAAGAATAATTTAGTATATTGTTTCTACTACAGGCTGTTTATTTTAAAAAAAAAAGACACAAAATTATATATACACTCAGCACAAGCAACATTAAGAAATTTCATAAATTATTCTAAATTTAGCTGGCCACATCCTTTCATTTTTAAGGAAACCATTATTTGTTTTACTCTTTAAAAGCGCAGATATTTTTATTAAAAAATTACAGAAATATTATAAAAAGTAATTCTGAAATTTTAAAATAATTTTTACTTATAACGAATTCAATTTATAAGACTACGAAGGATTAAAAACTTTTTGAAGAATTTTAATTTTATTGAAATGAAAATCCGACATTTCTAAGAGAAATATTTATTTTCGAACAAAATGCGTCTAAAATTGAAATCCCTAAATCTTCAATTAAACCTCGTAAACTTTTCAATTGTTTGTACACGAAATTTTGGCAGTTAGTTAAAAGTAACCACAACTCTCAATAAAAAACCTATTTACAACTTTATTACGAGATTTTATGTAGTAAAATATAATATATACTCGATCTAAAACAATATTATTTAAAGGGACGTTAAACATTGTACATGTTACCAATAAATATGTATCGTTATTATATAATTGTTCAAGTAAGTTAGTATAAGATTTTGCTCATAGAAACTGATGATAGGATCGCGAAATTTATGATTAAAAGCCACTTGTATGAAACATTGTTAAATTACTGACAAATTGGTTGCTTAGTTAATTCGTAGATTGAGTTAACTGATTCTAAAAGTAACTTTTAACCGTATTTAATTTTCGATTAAATTATACATTTATTAATACAATAATATTTATGAGAAAACATAGATATTTTGTTCTGTATAATGTTCTGCGTTTTCTGAGATACGTTAAGAATTTTTCTCGCTGTGTTGTTACAAATTTTGTGTCCTTGTTGAAAAACTGTGTGAAGGTTTGTTTTAATGATAATTACAAATTAATGTTTTAGATTTCTTATTTATTATAAAGAATTGAGAAAAAATATATAAATATTATTACAGGAATAAAAAATATTTCAGTTAGTTGTTTTCTAGGTTATGTTTACGTTAGTTTTTTAAAATACTATTTAAATTATTACTTTATATTTATTTGTTATTTTAATATAATGAGTTTTGAAAGATTTTTTTACTACACTCTAAAAAAAAAATATGTAATTTCACATACAAACCATGAGACACTATGATGCCCAGTATTTCTGGGTATAATTACTCAACTGATGTAATTTTACATTGTTTAAAAATACATAATATCAGAATTATTACAAACATTATGTAATGTGATATTACCAACGGAATGGAAAAGTAATATTATTGTTGTTATAATTATATAATTTTTAAATTTACATAAAGAATTTATTTTGAAATGAATAAATTACACATAAAATATTTGATTAGTATTATTACACAATATATGTACTAAGTCTTATTATTTTGATGAATTACTACAGATATTAATATGCAAGCTGTAATTTTACATAATTTAAGAAGTTATACCAACAAAATGTAATTCTACATTAATTATGTGATGCAATTTGCATAAAGTAAGCAATTTTACATACTTATTAGGTTATTTTTATGTATGTAGGTGATTATTATGAATTATGTAAAAATTTTATAACTATTTTTGTGTAATTTCGCTAATTTTTTTTTATAATGTATGTTTTATATATATAGTAAAATTTAATGAGAAAAGTAGCCAAGATTGTTTATTTAAATTAATTAAATACTCATTGTTTTATATTTGACGAGCTTTCGACCAACGTTCGAGTCTTTTTCAAGTCGCTAAAAAGAACCATGAAGAAAGCATTTATTAGAAAATTATCTTATAAATATAATTACAAATTTCATAATCAGAAAAACAAAAATAACATATCATTATAAATTTAACACATTGTACAAAACCAGTTTAAATCAAAAGCTCGTTAAATATATAAAACAATGAGTATTTAATTAATTTAAATAAACAACCTTGGCTGCTTTTCCCATCAATTTTTACTAGATAAGATTTCCAGCCACGAAATTTTTGTTATACAATATATATATATATATATATATATATATATATATATATATATATATATATATATATATTTAATGCAAATAAAAATTCTGTATGATTCATAAGTTTGAACATCTAGCCATATATTCTATTATTTTAAGAAATTGTAATATTAAAATAAAAATATATCTCAATCTATATTCGACATGTAATATTTTTAAATCTCAATTTATTTCCAACATATAAAAATCTATTTTTAAAACATCTTGTACACGATGACTCATTAGTGGTTTTTTTTTTCTTGAAATATAATTTGATTTAAATAATAAAATCTCGTCTATTTATTTTCTTCTTTCGCCTATTATACAATTTTACAGTCCATGGCAGACGAGATAAAGTAACCGATGCAGAAACGTGATTCCGTAACATGCCGTTAAAATTAACGGCGGGACGCGTTAAAAATAAATACTAGGCTTCGGAAATTAGTGTATCGGGTGTGCGATTTGTTTGTTTAAAATGAAAATGTAATAAAAATAATAGTTGGATGTGCGTGTATTTGTTGATTAACCAAAAAATCCATTAATCTTTACTTTAACTTTACAACGATATTATTTCAAATACAATCTGACAGGTAGTAATTTATTAATGTACTGTTATCTTAACAAAATAATTTACTATACATTTTTTTTGTTTGAGGAATTTCAGTTATGTGATGTTTTTAAGAGATTTAATACCATATTACTGTAATACAAACGACTAGGTTAGTTTATAACTTATGTCCCCCGTTTTCGTTAAAATGAAAATTTTTGGATTTCGTTAAGAAATTTCGTTGCAATATACATTAGAAAGATTTCTTACGGAATCCAAGAATTTTCATTTTAACGAACTATTACTTTTAACGAAAATGTATTTAGTCATGACTAGTTAAGATCATATAATTGGAAAAATGGTTTGCTTCACCTGGGTATCGTGATCCAATTGGTAGGACATTTGCTGCGAAAGCAAAAGATGTCGGGTTCGAATTCCGGCGAGGCCAATGTATTTCAAATTTAGTAAATTTACTAATTATATATATATATATATATATATATATATATATATATATATATAACTTTATTTAGCTCAAAAGAGGCTAAACAATGAACAACATAAAAAAAAAATAAGTTACGAAAACTTCTTAAATCTACATTTATAATCTAGTGCATTGGTACATATTGTACTAAAATTTGTACTTATTTTCCATATAATTTATTACAGTCTTTATTTAAATAATATTCCTTTATTATAATTTTGAAATTTCTTAATTCTAAATTTTTATAATTATCAGGTAACTTTTTGTATATTTGTATTCCTCTAAATGTTTAAATAGTAATGTATTCTGTTTTTGTTTAGTGTTTTTTTACGTAATATAATTACTTTTTGCCTAGTATTATGATTATGCATATTTACAATACAATAATAAATATTAATATTTATTAATACAGAACTATAAAAATTATATGTAATTTAGATTAGGCTCAGTTTCATAAACGATAAATAAAATTACTTTATAAGTACATTTTATTATCCTTTGAAAACAAATGTTATTTTTAACAATTTACTATCAGATTATTATTAATAATTATTATAGAAAGTGTTTTTTTCTGTATAATAAGTAATTTTTCAATAAGCTTGGAATCATATATATATGACATTCTTCCAATGATCAAAATATAAAATCTGACTTCATCTATATTTGAAAAGCGAATAATTAATGATCAACATATCAGCATCGACAAGACAAGCTGTGACGGGCCGGGAAGGCATGGTATTGGACCAGTACTGGTTAGGTTTTTATTTTTTTGAAATAAACAAATCACGGCGTCGCGGCGCTGAGCAAAAACAAACGTGGCGCACGCGCGTGCGTCAAGGCTGCACTGGTCTCGGCTTACGTCAGACCCATCAACGCCGTCACAAATCACACCAAACGGTGGCGCGTTTAGTTTTTCACTAAAATCTATTGATGATTGGTCGAGAAATAAAAACAGACACTGTGATTGGCTAGCCGTATAAAAATATATTGTTTAATTTGAAGAAAATTGGAAAAAAATTGTTTAAAATTAAAATAATGTAGTAAAGAATCTTTCAAAACTCATTATATTGTATTTGTTCCTGATGATGATATACGTGCAGTGTATTGAAATGTCAAATTTTAATTTAAAAAATCAAATAAAACTTAACCATAAAGCTTGTATATAGTTATTGTTTAAACACAGAAAAAATTAAAAAGCTAAGATAGTAAAAAAAATTTCAGAACTCATTATATTAATATTCTGTATTAATATTTATTAATACAGAAATAAGGACCATTTATGACGGGATTTTATTCTGTACCGTAACAAATTTTTCAAATAAAAAATAAAAACATTATTAACATATTAGAAATAAAAAAATAAAAATTAATTGCAAATAAAAAACAAAAACAACTTTTTGCAACATTTTAATTTCAATTTTTTGATAAAAATCTTTGAAAAAATCTTTTGATTTCAATATGCATTAATATAATAATATTATAAACTGAATAATAAAAATTAATTGTTAGGTAAGGTTCGAAAAATATATCAAAGTAAAAAATAAACTAGAATAATCTGTATTTTTTAATTAACTTAAGTTTTTCTTAAGAGTTTGAAAAGAATTTGGCAGATATAAGTTTTGTTTGTATTGTAAAAGTGGGTCATGAATTTGTGGTAAAAATTTTAAATTTAACGATTAAACAAACATTAACATTATAATATTAATATTTATTGATTAGGTTTATAAAATAAAATTCGTAGGTATATTATCTCATTTTCATTTTATATAAAAAATTGTCAAATTGATCGTTTTATAATATGAGATTTAAATTTTAAACTTGCAGTTTTAAATTATGAAATATTTATTTTTCTTCAGGAGTATTATACTATTAATATTATGTTACCATATTGACTAGGTAGAAAGAGGTTCTTACGTTACTAGTATAATAATAACATTATTATACAGCAGTTGGATACTATATGCACTACTGGTGGCAGTACCCAACATAACTATAACGTCAAATCAAAACTACTACGTCAAGTTAAGTTAAATTGATTGACAGTTGTATTGTTTATTTTCGCTTGAATTTTAATTTGATTATTGAAAATGAGTAAAGAAGTGCAAGAAATGCAATGTAATAATTCTCACAAATCACGTAGCAAATATGAATAATATATATATAATATATATATATATATATATATATATATATATATATATAGAGTATATCAAATATAAGCATGAAATAATTATTAAACTGAAAATGAAAAAACACATATCACCTCGACCTGGGATCGAACCAGGGACTCTTCACTTGCCAGGTGAACGCTTTACCGCTGATATGTGTTTTTTCATTTTCAGTTTAATAATTATTTCATGCTTATATTTGATATACTCTGATATTGTTTCATTACAACCATTAATTCTCACTTATATAATATATATATATATATATATATATATATATATATATATATATATATATATATATATATATTATTCTACAACAGTTAGTAACTGTATATGTATTTCTATTTATATTTAGCTTAGTTTCGTTTAAAACGCTTGGAGAAAAAATTGTGTATGTATGTCCTACTTGGAATAGAAATCTTTCTTTGTATAATAATCATCGCTTTCTACTCCTCGTAACATAATGTACTATTTGTTAAAATAAAATATTTTATTTTTTTACAGTGAAATAAATATTTTAGGTCAAATTTATAATTCTACGAAATGTAACAAATACTGCGGATTCTATTTTATTTTTGAAGTTTCAAATTTCACTTTAGAAAAATCTATCTTACTTTTCAGAAATGTCAAAACATGTCATATTTATTTAAAAAGCTTCCGTATTCTGAAATATAAAGAAATTAAAGTATGTTCTTATAGCATAAAGATAAACGAACATTTTTATAAACCTAACTTTATGTAAGTATATAATTTAATGATTGTGATTATTATTGTATTTTTGCATTTTAGTTTCAATGATCTTTTATTAAATGAATTTTTAAGTACAAATGCACACTGACAGTGTTAGGATTTATCTAGATAATTCATCTAGATAAAGAACGTTAAATTTTATTTTATTTAGATTAATTCAAAATTTAATTTCTATTATCTAACTTAGATTAAATATCTTATAATTTATTGTAAAATTATCTAAATAAATTTGCCGTATTTAATAGTTTTTTTTTTAACATAGAATTGTATCTCATCTAGATAATAAAGAAATAGTGTATCTTTGTCTAGATTATTTTTTCTTTACCTGTCCGCAAACTTTTCAAGTTTCCAATAGTATAATTATTATTACTGTCAATAAAACAACGTTTTTCGTGAACTTAAGTTAGAGTGTTTATTATAAAATCGAAAGTAAAATATTTTGTGTTTTTTTGTCGACTTAAAATTAACATTACGCATGAGTGTAATATTATTGTTTGTGTTATAAAACTAAGCAACATAATAACGAATCAAAAATAACATCTTACCTGTGGTGTCCATGAAGATGGTGTGTTCTGCAGCCGCGACTGACTCTTCGACCTCGATCGGAAGATCTTCTTGGCGACAAGTCGACTGCCATGATGCATAACACTCGACGACGATTTCGATTTTTGCATAACGACGGCTTGGGCTGCGACAGGAGAAGTAGGCGATGATTTATCACTCGTTTTTCCATGCAATAAATGTGAGAGAAAGGACTGACTTTGATGCAGGAAACCAGATGGGGGCGAGGAAGGACACGAGGATACTTTTGATATGGGCACGTCTTCACCACATGTAGCATCGTAACTACTACGGGAACTTGTCCTATGACTACCGAACGAGGTTTCTAGATCGGGTGATATCGGTTCATCGAATTTATATTCGCGATAAGTTAAAATCCATTCATCTACCGTTTGACAACCCTTATTTAACCCGTCATCATCACCCGGTTTCGTTATCTCCCCCTTAGCTTTAATATTCCGCAAATTTCTATCATAGTTAACACTTTTAAACTTATCAACTTTATCAGAAACTACACTTTTCTTACGCGCCATCCGCAAGTATCGTTTAATTGTGTCACTAACCGATTGTGAAATGTCATCGTTATCAACACTACTTCTTCGTCTATGACTTCCCGATTTAGAATCACGAATTTCCTGTTCTTTTTCCGCTTGCATTTTCTTGAATTCTTCCTCGCATTGTTGTAGAACTGTTTCAGGAACAGGATCGGTTTGTATGCCCCAATCAGCATAAGTTGGTTCGAGATCTTGTGATTCACCTCGTATTTCGATTAGTGGCGGCGGTGACATTGGTCCAGCTTCTCGTTTAATGGATTTTAATCCCGATTTACCGTATTTCGTCCAGGCTAATGAATCTAATGTATCGCTATCATCGTCTGTATCATATTTTTCTGTATGTCCAGCATGCCTTAGCGGTGTTCGCCACTGTGCTGCTGAACTTCCATAATTCTTTTCTCCAGTACGATTACTTCTAAAGCCTTTAGTACGACGTAAATCAAAGTATAAACCTTCTAGTAATTTTCTATTTGTTAATAAGTCGGAAATGACATGATCTCGATTTGACGAACGACTGTAATACCTACTTAATGTTTCTGATAATGATTTCTGTACATGATCGCCTTCAAACTGTACACCTTCTGGAGCTAATTTTCGACTTGTAGATGGCGATGGCGTTTTAGGAATATATTTATAAACAGACGATAAATGTTGTTGTAATTTGTCGATTAATTCTTGATAATCGAATGCAGGTTGCGCAACAGATGATGATGATGGTATAGAAGAAGCTGCTTTATCAGAATCGGCAATGTTTAAAAACGTCGCTAACATATTTGCCAATTGTGTTTCTTCAGTATCTTCCTCTTTCATTGAGCTCAGCGATTCTACTTGGCGATTGAATAAATTTGAACTGGTACTAGGTGGTGGTTTATTGAGAAAATCATATTTTAGTTTTTGTATATCAAATCGTCCACCTGACGAGTGTTGCATCAGTGCCAGATCAGAGGGTCTTGTAGCTTTTTTAATATCATCGGCTTCATCGGCTGAACTTGATTTCGTTCTACAACTACCACCCTTTCGTCTGTCTTTACGTCGACGATTTGAACGAAAACCTAATGCACCTGGATAAGAACCTTTTCGCCAAAGAAGAAATCTTGGTTCTTTTTGGCATACTTCTTGAAAATAAGCTTCGATTTTTGGTACATCTTCGGGTCGATTTAGTGCACCTTCCGGTATAAGTTTTCGACCGGCATCCGCCATATAACGCCATGTTTTTCGCGTTAGAAGCCATCGTTCTTTTGGCTTTTTGCTTTTCTTCTCTTTAGGCGATTTTCCCATTGCCCCGCTACCCATGGTTTTTTCTAATTCGCTAGGATCTATTGCTACATTGACAATACCTGATCTACGTGTTTTATCCGCCATTTTTGGCGGTGCTCTGTGCACGCGCCAACAACAAGATTATTTCAAAATATTTTTCGAACAAACATTGATAGCTCTCGATCATTTGAAATAGGAAAAACTCTACACACACACATAAGTTAAATAAAATTTAAATAACGCTATATATTTCAAGTATTTATTTGCACTTGCATTTTATGTTGAAATTTAGAGAAAAATATTTATATTATATGCCTAAATGACAAATTGTTACAGAAAAAAAAATAGATCCATGTTAGTTTTATTTTTCAATTTATAATTAATAAATAAATATATTTTATAATTTACATTCTTGAAGAAGAAAACTAATAAGTAATTATTTCTTGAATTTTATAAAATTTATGTGGTAAAAATATTTTAAAAAATTTCAAGATAAATTTTTAGAAAATTACATAGTAGTTAATATATTATAATGTTATTTTGCAAGATCTTTATTTCAATTCTTTAGACGTAACACACAGACACTTGTTTTAAAATACAGAAAAATTGTTGATTTTTTTAAATATAGTAACTGGTGAACAGTAATAGACTTATTAGTAATATAAACGAAAATATATGAGCTATGACACACACGCACAAACACTTATTTTGTAAATTTATAATATTTTTTGGTTATCAGCAAGAAATTCTAGTAAAATTATTGAACTTTCTGTAGATTTTTGTTTCTTAAACTTGTATTACGATGAAAATGTATTCTTAAGCTAATATTTCTTGACATATATCCAATGATAAAATTGTATAAATTTTTCGAAAATGACACACACACACAGACACACACGAACACTGAATTCGAGGACAATAAAAAATTCAATATAAGAAAATTAGGAAAGAAAACATATTTGTTTGTTGCTGGGTTTAAAATCCCGCTAGAATAATCCGAAAAATTTTGCGTATGTAGAAGGATGATATAAAACTGTTCGGCGTTTTTTTGGCAATCTCTGCATGTGGGCCGCGCCACCAAAAATTTCAAGCCCGTCGTCACGTGACTGGGCTCAAAGATCAGACACTTGTAATAACCTAGCACAAATGTCGTCGTCGTCGGCGTCTGCTGCAGTCAGAGTTGGTTCATTTCGTTGCACAGACCCCCGTGTTCCCCAAGTGCAGTTTGTGCCCAATCAGCTCCCGATGAGGTGAAGGGCCAGAATGGCAGAATGGAGCCCATCGTCGTAGTGGTGCAGGTGCTAAGCCCCCCGCCTGGCTGCCGCACACACGCACACACCACATTCACACACATACACACGCAGTCACAAACACTTAATACACAACAACGCCTGAGCTTGGATACCACTCTCGAGACTACACTCCAATCTCTAAATTCAAATCGCCACTTCGTAGCAAAAATATCCAACAACGTGCTATTTGGCAACGGATACACACCGACTGCGTCCGACAGAGATAGCTAGATACTATCAAACAGAGATAAAATACCTTCGCCGTTCGTAATCTATTCCTAACTACCTCTAGTACCTTTCAGGTGCCTACCATTATCATTTTTCTAAAACAGTTAAATCTTTTTTTTTTATTATTATTATTGAAAAGTATCACAATAATTTCTAATTAAAAAAAAATTAACTATTTTATTAATAAATTAGAATACATAATATAATGAGTTCTGAAAGATTCTTTACCATTTTATATACTCATTTATTTTTGTATGTATATTTTTATTTAAATTGAAGTCTACTCACTATCAATCACTGAAAATGATGTAGGAGTATAAAATATAATATTTAACTTACTTTTATCTTATTTCATAAATTCTGGTTAAATTCTGCTTAAAATAAATTTTTACTTCTACCTCTTATCAAATATGAATAATTTTACTATTTTTTGATATATTTTTTTATATCTAATATTATAAAATTAAAATAATCTGATTAAAATTGCTTAATAAGTAATTTTAAGTAAACGTTAAAAGTACTTTTGATAAAAATCACTTTTAGAAATGAGGTGAGAATACGGGCCAAAGGCTTTAGATTTAGTTCTGTATTAATTTTATTTAAAATTCGTTGTTTCGATGTACTCTACATAATACAAATATGATACAAATGACATGTTATATATGAGTCTTTATTTTAATATAATGAGTTCTGAATTTTTTTTTACTATTTTGTCACTTTTAATAAATTGTTGAAATAACATTTGTTTTCTATGTTATTTAGTAGAAGAATAAGATTTACTTGTAAAGTAAATAAAATTGATTATTAATTTTTTAAAATGTTTCATCAAGTTTCGCCAACCATCAAAATTTATTTATCTTTTGAAAACTAGGCCTTAATTTTTAATTATGAATTTTGCTCTTAAATTGAAGCATATATACATTTATTTATTTGTTATAGTAGTATTATTTATTTATATATCTAATTTTATGATAAGAGTTTCAAATTTGCATTATCACATCAAAATTCCATCCAAGTTAAATAATTGTATTTTAATATTTTGAATTTATATTTTATTTACAGTATAATTTTAGTAAAAAATCTTTCAGAACTCATTATATTAAAATAAAAAAGCCTTAGGATTAAGTTCTGTTTATATTTTATTTAAAATCGACGTTTCAATATATTCTACGTATATTATCATCAGGAAAAATATACAGAATTTAATCCTAAAGCTTTTTTATTTTAGTATAGTTTAATTTATTTAATAATACTCAAAAATATTGAGATTTTAAATTTTTCCCAATTTCTACTAATGTAATTTATTTATTTACTAGAGAATTACTTTAATTTAGATACACAAATTTAAATTAAATTGTACGAGTAATATTTTAAGAAAATTTAAAATTTATGCATAATAAATTTCAAATTTATTTCATGTAATATTAACTAGTACATTTCTATTAAATATTAATTAGTATTGAATTATTTATATTTTCCAATATTAAATTTTCATTTAATGCAATTAAATTGAAATTATTACTTAGCATTAACTGGATATTTATAAATTTATTTTAGAAAACTGATTTACATATTATTTATTCTAAATAATTAAAATTATAACCTTAAAATTTAGTCTCAAAACAATGCAATGAAAATCAACATTAAATAATCAAATTATTTAATATTTGCGTTTAACTATATTATATTATATATATATATATATATATATATATATATATATATATATATATAATATTAAATAAAAATAAAAAACAAAAGCGAAATCAAACAATTGATAATGAAAAAAACGATGAAAGTCGTCGAAAATGATAACCAACAAGTTCAAAAATCAAACAAACAGTCATATTACAGTTTATATCAAAGTTTATTTTTATCAACTTTCCCCACGTGGTCCCACAAAACCTCTACGTCCTTAAACCCGCTAGCTAAATAGTTCATAGCGTCTCTACTGTGCGTCATAGAGGCAGCATCTGTCACTCGAAAACTTTTACACAGCTCCCTGAACTGTTTAACAGAGTGCTGAACACCGCCGCTCAACTGAAAATACCGTTTTTTTCTAACAAAAGAACTTCTAATTAAATGCATTTATACCTTCTTCTCAACGGGAGGTGAAATATTTCGTTATTCGTTAAGTAGAAAAAGATTTATTTAGTTTTGGAACATGTTTGGAAAATCACCGAAATTATCCAGACAATGAAATACCGTTTATATTTCTCATAAATACGCAAATAATAGAAACATTTCATATTGAAATAGTCAATTATTGCAATTTATATAAATAGAAAGATATTTGTTAGAAAGATATTTGTTATTATTTTACAAAGTTTTAATCACTTTCAAAAAAACATAAACAAATTATGCTGAATTTTTTCAAATATTGACATTTTTTGAAAGATTTTATTATTTTCTTTAAAGCTTTCATCTGTTTTAAAAGATTTTTAACATTTTTATTTTTATTTTTAAATATTGACATTTTTGAAGAATTTAAGTATTTTTTTGCAATTTTTATAGAATTTAAACACATGTAAATTTTTTTAAAAAATTTAAAAAATTTGAGAAAAGTTTCAAAAATATGAGATTTTTGAAGGTTTTTAATATATTTTTTACAATGTTTTAACAATTTTTATAAAATTTGAAATTTTTGAAAGATTTTGTATTTTCATACAAAGTTTTGATAATTTTTATAGAATGTAAACGAATTTCGCATAAAAATTAAATATTGACGTTTTCTAAAGGTTTGTTTATTTTATACAAAATTTTATCAATTTTAAAAGAATTATAGCAAATTTTGTAAATTTTTTTCTATTTTTATCTTTTTGTAAAATATATTTTGTTCTTTTTCACAAGTTTTAATAATTTTTAAAGAATTTAAACAAATTTCGTAAAAATTTTAAATATTGAAATTTTTGTAATTTTTTAAAAGGTTTGGCAATTTTTAAAGAATTTGAACAATTTTCATAAAAAAATTTAAATATTTGGTAGATTTTATTATTTTTGAAATTTTTTTAACAATTTTAAAATAATTTCAAATATTGATATTTTGGAACATTCTGTAATTTGGTAAAAGATTTTTGACAATTTTAAAAGAATTAAAATAAATTTGGCAAAAAATTTAAATATTGTCATTTTTAAAAAATTAGTGTAATTTATGCAAGGTTTTTAACAATTTTAATAGAATAATGAGGAACTTCGTAAAATTTTTGGAATATTAAAATTTTTGAAAGATATTGTTATTATCTACAAGGTTTTAACAATTTTCACAAATAATAATTGTATAATAGGTGAATTTTTATCAATTAAATAAATATGATCTATTTGAATAGTAAATAATAAATGGGTAAACCTATATATAGACCGTCTTGACATTATCACATATATGTTAAGAAATAAGAATAGAAATGTTTCTATTTTTTACCAAAAAATCGGACTTGGAGCATTATTCAAAAATTAAATTTTATAATAATTAGTATGCAGAAAGTTAGCAGTACTGTATTATGCTAAAATTTATTTTTATTGAAAATGTTACAGACACCGTACCGCGATCATTATACCACATTTTCCTTGCAGTCAAAATGTTTTAAAAACAAATAGTATATTAGCACTCGGAGTAGAATGCAATCAATTAGTGTGTTTCGCTTAAATTGTGTTTAGATTTTGTTTTTAGTTTATTTGTAAACCTCTAAATATTATTATCGCTTGAATATAGACATGCATACATCTTATCTTGTATTTATTCAGCTCATATTAATAAATTTATTGGAAATATATAATACGTATTTATATTGATCAATACAATATTAAATATATATATAATATTATACAGTGTGTCTCAAAAAGTTTTTCACAAATGAAGAAAAAGTTTATCTTACATTACACAAAAAAAAAATATTCTTGATAAAAGCTCTTCATGACTTGTAAAACCAGAATTCAATAGAAAATTTTTAAAACATTGGCTGGAAATACAGGGAAAAGCAAAATAAAATATATAAAAAAAAAACTTTTTAAAAACCGCGCTTATATTTAAAAGCGTGGAGCGCTAGGAAACTATATATTTTGCAATAATGATAAGCGCTCCAGGCTTTTAAATATAAACGTGGTTTTTAAAATTTTTTTTTTATATATTTTATTTTCTACTTTTTTTTTACATGCAAAATTTTAGTGAGATCAGATAATAGGAAGTGGTCTAAAAATTGGTTACAAGATATGACTGACCGTGACAACAACAGTGTGAGCTAATGTAAGCGTGGTAATAATATTTTGGAGTGAGAGGGTAAAATTAGGTTCAAACTGTAGTGGAGAGAAAAATGTTTATTGAAACTGTTATTAACTAGCCAAAAATTTTGCCCAGTTGTAGATAAAAATTAAAAGATGGATATTTTAATAAGCACGTCAGCAATTGTTAGATTAATCGTAAAATCCCGCTCATAATAAGCGCGAGATTTTGTTTAACTTATCCTTTCTACACATGTTCTTTATTCAATAATTAGTCGAATTAATAATATCTTGTAATTTTTATCTGTGAAAAGTTTCTAATTTACAAGTGGCCAATACTTAATAACAATTTCAATCAACATTTTGTTCTCTATTTCCAGCCAATGTTTTCAAAATTTTGTATTTAATTATCGATCTACTAGTAATGCAAAGCTTTTTATCAAGAATATTTTTATATATATATATATATATATATATATATAAATTAAATATTTAAATAAAACATATTTAATTTAAACTTTTTAAAATTAAATTTTTATCCAAAAAATCTATTTCAATTCTCGTGTAATAAGGTTGTATTTTGTTTGCATTTTTACAATAATTATAATTTTCATAAAAAATAAGTAACTGATTAATTAATTAATATTTAGTAAATCTAATCTTCATTATATTGTTGAGTAATAAAACCTTAAACAATGTTACATGTACAATATATATACAGGGTGTTTGATTGCCAAATTAATATAGGGCAATAACGTGGGATACCGATAATATGCAGAATATTTCTTTCTAAAGTAAAATTTGGAAATATATTTAGAATACTTCTCGATAGGGCAAAAAAAGTTCCATAATTTGGTTTTAGTTTTGATCTGCTAGCATGTGCCATTTCAGTGCTAGAATGTTTTTATGATTTTTATTTTCTCTCTCAAAAACTATGCGGTGTAGGAAAATAAGCATAATATGGAAAAATGCGAAATAATGAGTACTATAATTCAGTAAAAAAAAAACATTATTCTAGATTGCATAGCTAAATAAAAAAAAATTAAATTTTCGAAAATTTCTCAAGAAGGAATTATTTTCAAAATAAATTTTTTTTCAAAATTTGCTAAAAAAAAATCTGAAAAAATTCAGTAAAATAGAGAAAAAAATTAGCTACACAATAGCTTAGTAACTTTTTTCTCTACCTCCTACTGATTTAGCAAGAAAATTTATTGAAAATTCTAAAAAGCATTTTAGAAATTTCAATTTTTTTCTATGTATACAGAAAAGCGAACGGTAGAAATTAAAATTATTATTAAGCATTTCATTTAATATCACAATTTTTTGAAAAATGTCATAACCTTTTGATATATATCTAAAAATTGTAATAAAATAAATAGCAAACACCAAAACGTTTTGAGCAATATCAAAAATTTGTAAACAATATCAGAGCTTTGTAAAAAATACGTATAATAACATTGTGAAAAATATCATAAACTTGTGAAACATTTTATAAAATCACAATAAAATTTCACAGACTTGTTCAAAATATTAAAAGTTTCTGATAAATATCTGGAAGCCAAATTTTATTTAATTATTTATTTTATTTATTTTTCCTTGTTTCTGTATACTGTTACTTACTGAAATGTCATTAATATTAGACGAATGTTGAGTTTCGTCGAAACGTCGGTTTTAAATAAATATTTATACAGAATTTTAACTTAAAGGAGTTTTATATTAATAAAATAATTTCTTAGATATTTTTTTTAATACATACATACACATACATACACAATCACGCCATGTACCCAACAGGGTGTGGCACACACTCTTTTCATCATCCTGAAATCAGTCGCCTCCAAACATTCCTATCCAAACAAGCAACTTTCGCTTTATCCACATTCATAATTCCTCTCATACATGCTTTTTTATTCCTACTATTTCAAAACGTTTTCTCACGCAAAACACTCTCAATCATACTACTCCAACTACTCATCGGACGTACACGCAAACGTATACCAACAAAATCATTCAAATAAATCTTTTTAACCAAACGTTCATTAGACATTCGCTCAACATGTCCGAACCACCTTAACTGATTAACAAGAAACTTTGGTACAACATTTTTTTCAATTTCACACTCATCATACACTAATCTATTTCGTAACCGATCTCTCCTATTTACACCACATACCCCACGTAAAAATCTCATTTCCACAGCAGTCATTTTCCGTTTATGCTTTTGCAACCAAACCCAACATTTACTACCATACATCAACGTAGGCACCAAACTGCATTGTATATACTCAAATGGGCTTTTTTGGAAACATTTACATTGATAGCAAAAGTTCCCAAAGCACCCAAAACCTTAAAACCAGCATTTACTCTCCTTTCAATTTCCCGATCAAAACGGCCATCTCTAGACAACAAACTACCCAAATACACAAATTCATCTACCTGCTCTAAACGTGCACCATCAATACATACATTACATTCAGCTGTCATACATAATCGTTAATTTTTGGTTTCGTCTAATATTTTAATATAATTATTTCGGGCTAAAACTCTACCAAAACGTAAGTAGTATTGAGCGGCATTATTCCAGACTGATTAAGTTAACAAGGTCAATCCGCTAATTAGTTTTTGGCGCCGTTAATGATGTTTTCTCCTTAGGAATTTATGAAATTTTGAATATTTGTTATTTCTAACTATGGAACTGATAAATTTTAGAAAGTTTGTTATGTTTTATTGAATTTTAGAATATTTGTCATTGTTATTCTTAAATATTTCTATTTAATTACATGTTATGGAATAAAATTTCTCTTTTTTGCAGAGAAATATTTTTAACTAATACATTTTTAATTATGTTGCAATATTTGTGTTATTAAATTTTTGTTATTTGTCATTGCTATTTTTAAATATTGTTAAGTTTTTCTTTTTGCAGAGAAAATATTTTTAACTAATACATTTTTAATTATGTTGGAATATTTTAAGAATATTGTAAGAATATTAAGGGAAATTTTTTTTCTAAGATATATATATATTAAATAACCTTGTAATTCATTTCAATTTTAGTACTTTCTTATTTTAAAAATAACAAATTGTAAAAATACATTATTTACTTAATAGAATAGAAAAAATATCTTTAAAGATTAAAATCTTAACTTCTCTATTTAAATTTATGTTTTCAAAATACTTTAATGATGTAACAGAATGTACATTGAAAAAAAAAATTTTATAACTTACAATTATTGAATACAAGTACTTTTCTTAAAAATTTACAAAATTTTGAATATTTGTCATTTCTAATTATAAAACTGATAAATTTTAGAAAGTTTCTCATGTGTTATTAAATTTTTGAATATTCGTCATTGTTATTCTTAAATATTTCTAAAATTTTATAACTTTCTTATTCTTAAATAAATTTACAAAATAAAACATGTAATTTTATTTTATTTTAATTGTAAATAAATTTTGTTATTATATACTAGTGTTTTAATTAATTTATTTAACTAATAGCATTTAGATATATATATATATTTATAGATACTCGTATATTTCAAATATTTTATAATTTGTAAATGAATACACCCTTTAATAGAATAGAAAAAATATTTTTAAAGTTATTACTTTCTAATTTGAAAAAATGTCATACCGTTTTGCTAATTATACTTGATATAGCATACAACTTTTCCAGTAAAAAATAGAAAGTCGTAATACCTTATGATATGACGTAAAACTGTATTTGTAGAATATAAAAAAAAAATTATGCAAGATTTATCTCTTGACTTCATTAGAAAAAAAAAATATAAATAATTTAACTGTAACTATATTTGATATTTTGAATATTAATAATGTATATATAGAAATGTTTTTAGAAATGTACAATTTATATATATTTAAACTAACAAAAGATTTACAGATTGTTGTAGATTGTATGTATATATTTTAAGAATGTTGTAAGAATATTAAGGGAAATTTTTTCTAAGATTTATATTAAATAACCTTGTAATTTATTTCAATTTTAGTACTTTCTTATTTTAAAATAGAATTTATAAAAAGAAAAACAGTATGTTTAGATTCATATATAAATCACAATTTATTATTTACTTATAACACTTTTATGTTAACTAAAACAGAGTGCAATGGCGTCTAACAGTCAATATAAAAAATTAGTAACCAGAAATGCATCAGTTCTTTCCGATAAGGAGAAAATAAAGTAAGAAAAAAATTATTATGTAGGAGTAATATATTTACTTAATATATATTTATATCTATATTTATATCTTAAAAATAGCATTACCGTATCTAAGGAAAGAGAGGGGCAAATTTTAGAAAATTGTTCAAAGTTTGGAGCGATGATGAAGAATTGTGAGTTTTTATTATTTATGAATTCAAAATATAATTTATTAATTCAAATATATATCACAGCACCTACAATCCGAACGTAGCAACCTAGGACAGGCTGATAATTCGAGGTCTGCCGACGGAATTTAAAAAAATAAAAATGCCAGGAAAAAAAGAAATAAAGCTTTTCATGAACAAAAGCGCGAACGATGGATAAATTTACAAAAATAAAACTTCAAATTTTATTTTATTATAATTGTAAATAAATTTACAAAATAAAACATGTAATTTTATTTTAATTGTAAATAAATTTTGTTATTATATACTAGTGTTTTAATTAATTTATAGATATTCGTATATTTCAAATATCTTATAATTTGTAAACGAATACATCATTATTTTAACGAATACAAGTATATAGAAATTGAATGAAATAGAAATATATTTAGTATACTGTAATTAACTGAATAGGTATGGCTTTTGTGACATCATTTTTAATTTTCTCTTAAGAAATTTAGAAATAAGTTAATTTGACTTGCTAAATGATTACATCATGAATACGTCACAAGTCATTCATTGAAAAATTCAAACTCGTAATTGATTTGTCGTTTGCTATATATATCTACGTTTTGCATATGAAAAATTAATTCATTGCTTTGTTACATTCGTTGTTGCATAGCTAGTTAGTGTCAATATTTGTTTTTCAACAATGGCTCAAAAAATTAATGTTGAAATTTTGGAGAATATTTTAATTCGTCCGGCTTTCGAGTATATTGAGTACGTTAATACACCGGACATACCTAGGACTCCGGATATTATCTTAGAAGATGATAGCGATGAAGACATATCAGATAAATTTTCATCTACTTCCGAAGAAGTTATAATTTATCTGAAGAAGAAGAAATGGAAGTTCAAAATGCCCAGGTAATTACAACACAAGATCTGACAGACCCGAGGGATGAAGAAGAGAAATTTATCAACGAAGATGAATATATAAATTTCGTGTTAGGAGCGGCGCCCGTATCGAGTTATCTGTTACCTAATTCTAAAAGTGAACTAGATAAAAATTATAAATTATTAAGTGCGGTATATGTGCCAGTGGATGAAAAACTATTTTTAGTGTTAGGTGTAGATCCTAATTGTAAGTTTAATTTAGTTCAAGGAACAAAAGTGATTTCGATTAAAAATATTGAGGACTTTTCCGCTAAATTAAAGCAAATAAAATTAATAAAAAAAAACAACTTTCAGGGAAAGAAATTTAATTAGGAACTGCGATAATATTCGTATGAGTGTACTGTTGCGAAATTATTTAAAAGTATGGCAAAATAAAACATATATGGCTATATCTGATAAACAAATTAAAACAATAATAACAATTACGCCATATATAATTAAACTTTATAACAAAAATTTGCCTGCATATGAAAATGTATATATTGAATACAAAAAATATCTTTAAATTTAATTAAAGATAACAAAAATATAAACGAAATTAATATTAATATTGTAGATATTTTAGATATTAAGAGTAAATATATAGATGTATGGGTAGAAATGTTTAATATGTACTATTATAAATTTAGTGAAGATATAAGAAATGTAACGCAATTTATGTATGAAAATAAAAAAATATAATATAAACAATTATTTAATTTAATTAGTTAGCAAATCCTGGTTCTTTTCTAAATAAGTAATAAATATAAATATTTTTCAAAATTTACATTTGCAATGTTCAGAAAAAATTATGAATGGAAGAAATATACAGTGATATATTATAAAGCAATTAGTAAAAGAATTTTAAGGAAATACCTATAGTGAAAACCTTATATTGGTTCGTAAAATTTTACAGTATTAAATAAAAGTTTTATTTTTCTGTTACATTGGTTTACGGGAGGGATAAATGAAAAAGTAATTAGTTTTTGTATATAAATATGCGTCAATAAATTTTTAAGTGACAGTATATTTCTGTATACATTCTTTTGTGTTTGTTTTTGTATTGTTTGTGATAATGAATTCAAATAACGACAATTTTAATAATCAAAATTTGAAACAAGAAATTGATAATTCGGCAGCGAAACTTCAATTAAATAGTTTTTGGGGTAAATTACACTTATTTTTAATTAATAAATTAATTTTTAATTTATTTAATTTTTATTACAGGTAAATTTGCACAATCTGAGAATAATACTCAAACTACAATAGTTTCATCACCTGAAGAATTATATTATTTACTTTCTAATCCCTCAATAGAAGTAAATAGGATTATTCCTGTCGGTGATGAATTATTGTATGTTAACTGGCAGTATAAAATAGAAGCATCAAATCAACTCAGCAAGATTACGCTTGCATGAGATTTTACAACCTCTTGGCCGAAGAGTATTATATTATGATACAGATTCGATAATCTATGTTTATACTCTAGGAGAGTACGAGCCGCTCATCGGTAATTATCTCGGCGATCTAACGGACGAATTAGAATGCTACGGATCTGGAACATACATAGTATCATTTGTATCAGGCGGGCCTATATGTTACGCTTACATATTTTTTACGCCTGGTACAAATGAAAGAGGAAAAGTCTGTAAGGTGAAGGGTTTTCGATTAAACTTCGCAAATTCTCAGAAAATTAACTTTGAATCCTTAAAAGACTTTGTTAAAAATAGAGGTAAATTTATAAAAATTGTTAGTAATAATATTAGAACTACGTTAGATCATACTGTTATTACGAAAACAGAAACAAAAGCATTCAAAGTTAATTTTATGAAACGTCGTTTACTCGGAAACAATTTATCAGTACCCTATGGCTGCAAAAAAAACTAAAAATTAATTAATTGTTTATATTTTATTATATTGTTATTTATTTATGTATTTATTGTTATTTATTTACATATTTATTGTTATAAAAATTAATTATTTATTATGTAAATATGCAATTGAAAAGAGAAAGAGAGAGAGAGAGAGAGAGAGAAAGAGAAGGAGGGAGAAATTTGAATATATATATATATATATATATATATATATATATATATATTATAATAAATTTTTTAATATTATCATTTGTTTTTAAATTTCTACCTAAACAAGTTAAAATGACTCAACAGTTTGTACACCCTTTTACGGCAATAATTGCAGGCCCAAGCGAGAGTGGTAAATCCTATTTTGTAACAAATTTTTTAAAAAATATAAAAAAAAATATGTGATACTAATTTTTCACATAAAAATAAATTTAGTTTTGTTTTCAAAGTTAAAAATTTAAAGATTGCTTTTATTAAAAGAACTTATTGTTTTGTTTATTAACTATACTGAAATTTAATATAATCTATCAATATAATTTATAAATAAAATAGAATATTTTCTGTTATATGAATAATAAACTAGAATATAATTTAGCAATATTTAAATTTAAAAATAATTAATTTCTTATAAACTTTTTTTTGTATTGATAAAAATATAACAAATAAATAGTAATAAACTAATATTATATTAATTAATATTTTGTTTTAATAAAAAAGAAATATTTAATAAATAATTATCAAAGTATTTTTATATACTCTGAAAGTTAAGTTGAATATTTCTCGTTCTTGAAATATGAAATATGATACAATTTTGTATAATATTAATAATGATAGTTTTATTATTTAAATGAGAATAATAATTTATTACATTTATTTTTTAAAAATATTAATATAAAATTTAAATATTTTAATAAAAAAAAAATTTGTTGAGCGAATGTCTAATGAACGTTTGGTAAAAAGATTTATATGAATGCTTTTGACGGTATACGTTTGCGTGGACGTTCGATGAGTAGTTGGAGTGGTATGATTGAGAGTGTTTTGCGTAAGTGGAAGTTTCCAAGTAGTTGGAATAGAACAGTATGTATGAGAGGAATTATGAATGTGGATAAAGCGAAAGTTTGGAGGAGACTGATTTCGGGATATTGAAAAGAGTTTGTGCCACACTCTTTTGGGGTACATGGCGTGATTGTGTACGTATGTATTCATGTATTTTAAATTTATGTCTGCATTAAAAGAAAAATTATATTAATAAAGAAAATAAAAAAATATTAATATTAAATATTACTTTATTATTATATTGAACCTAATGCGTTGTAATTACTCATGCAATCGTAAACGAGCTTGAGCAGTTGTATATACTACATTAACTGTACGCAGTTGCTCTCAAGCCAGTTGTCATATTTCAAGAAATATTCATTTCAATTTTATAATATAAAATGAATATGACACAGGTATATGTATGTATACATAAATTAAATAAAACAAAATATTAATTAATTAAAATAATAATAGTTTATTACTATTTATTTGATATATTTTTTTATCAATACAAGAGAGTTTATAAGAAATTAATAATTTTTTAATTTAAATATTGTTAAATTATATTCTAGTTTATTATTCATATAAAAGAAAAATATTCTATTTTATTTATAAAAGAAAAATATTCTATTTTATTTATAAATTATAGTGGAATATATTAAATTTCAATATAGTTAATAAACAAAATAAAAACGATAAATAAAATTTTAATATTATTATTTTTCATTAAACAATTACTATAACTTTCGATTTAAATGATTATTTTTGGAAATTTTAAAATAAAATTTAAAAATTGTTCATATTTGTGAGAATAGCATATGAAACAAATATTACTTTTTTAATAATACAGGTATTTGTAAAAGTAAAAGTTAAAAATAAAATATTTTTTTTAAATTAAAGTGGACAAAATGCTGTTTTTGTGTTAAATTGAAATATCATAGATAAGAATTCAGAAAATATTAAAAACATTGTTGAAAAATTTCATTAAAAGTTATAATTGTCATAATTCAATAATACTTCATTTTACTTTTAATTCTTATCTACGATCTTTTAATAAAAGCAATCTTTAAATTTTTAACTTTAAAAACAAAAGAAAATTTTTTTTTTGTTTTAATTCAGCCATAAATTTAAAATACATGAATACATACATACATACACAATCACGCCATGTACCCCAAAAGAGTGTGGCACAAACTGTTTTCATTATCCCGAAATCAGTCTTCTCCAAACTTTCGTTTTATCCACATTTATAATTCCTCTTATACATGCTCTTCTATTGCTACTACTTGGAAACTTCCACTCACGCAAAACACTCTTAGTCATACTACTCCAACTACTCATCGAACGTCCACGCAAACGTATACCGTCAAAAGCATTCATATAAATATTTTTACCAAACGTTCATTAGACATTCGCTCAACAAATTTTTTTTATTAAAATATTTAAATTTTATATTAATATTTTTATAAAATAAAAGTAATCAATTATTTTTCTCATTTAATTAATAAAACTATCATAATTATTATTATACAAAATTGTATCATATTTCATATAACAAGAAGAAGAAATATTCAACTTAACTTTCAGAGTATATAAAAATACTTTCATAATTATTTATTAAATATTTTTTTTTTATTAAAACAAAATATTAATTAATATAATATTAGTTTATTACTATTTATTTGTTATTATAACTTTTAATGAAATTATTCAATAATTTAACAATCTTTTTAATATTTTCTGAATTTTTATCTATGATAATCCAATTTATGACAAAAACAACATTTTGTTCTATTTAATTAAAAAAAATTATTTTTAACTTTCACTTTTACAAATACCTGTATCATTATTCAGAGTCATCAGGAAAAAAAGTAATATTTGTTTCATATGCTATTCTCAGAAGTAAGTAGATTTTATTTTAAGATTTCCAAATAAATCATTTTATAAAAATAATCATTTAAATCGAAAGTTATAGTAATTGTTTAATGAAAAATAATAATACATAAATTTTATTTATCGTTTTTGTTTTGTTTATTAAGTATATTGAAATTTAATATATTCTATCAATATAATTTATAAATAAAATAGAATATTTTTCTGTTATATGAATAATAAACTAAAATATAAAATAATTTAACAATATTTAAGTTTAAATTTAAAAAATAATTAATTTCCTATAAACTCTCATGTAATGATAAAAATATAACAAATAAATAGTAATAAACTATTATTATTTTAATTAATTAATATTCTGTTTTAATAAAAGAAAAGAAATATTTATTAAATAATTAAGAAATGTATTTCTATATACTCTGAAAGTTACTCCGTTGATATTAAATAAAAGTTATTTTCAGATTATGTGGAAAAAAAATAGTTATTTATGCTAAAATATAATTATTAAAATTAAGTTTATTAAAGATTTTTATAATTTAATAAATAGACGATTTGTTATTATATTGCAAATAAATATCTTACATAAAATTTTATTATTATCTCAAAAGCTTTTTTTTTTCTATAATTTGAGTTGTAAATAAATATAACAAAAATATATGTATATTTATTTATAAAAATAAAAATTTTCGATTTCAAATATGATGCTTTCATTACAAATTTAAAAACAAATTGATGAGAATATTTATAATTTGCTTTACCTAGCTGTTATAAATATTCAAATTATTTTGAATTTTCTAGTAGAATGTGCGCTTAAGAACAATGAATTTAAAAAATTTCAATTTTGTTACTTTTTATTAAAAAAAAAAATCATAATTATTATAACGTTTTTAAAAATATGTTCTAAAAACTGAATTACAAAATTATCAATTTTATGAATTTTATTTAATTAGGTTATATAATTACATATATGTCATATTCGTTTTAAATTATCTAATATTAATATAATTTTTGTTCAAAAAAAACAATATATTAATATTAGATAATTTAAAATAAATATGACACATGTATATGTATGTATACCTAATTAAATAAAATTCATAACATTGATAATCTTGTAATTTAGTTTTTTAGAATATAAATTTAATGTTAATATTTTAAAAACGTTATAATAATTATGTATAATAATTTATTAATAAAAATAATAATTATTAATAAATATAATAATTTATTAATAAAAAGTAACACAATTGAAAATTATTTAATTCATTGTTCTTAAGTGCACATTCTATTACAAAATTCAAAATAATTTTAATATTTATAACAGCTAAAGCAAATTATAAATATTCTCATCAATTTGTTTTTAAATTTGTAATTAAAGCATCATATTTCGAAATCAAAAATTTTTATTTTTCAATATTATATTATTATATATTATATTCATTATTAGAAAGTTATTTTCTAAAAATAAGAAATAGTTTTTATTAATAAAAAGTAACACAATTTAAGTTTGTTTTTAATTCATTGTTTTTAAGCTCAAATTCTATTACAATTCAATTATAATTTTAATATTTATAAGAGCTAAAACAAACTATTCTCATCAATTTGTTTTTAAGTTTGTAATTAAAGAATCAAAAAGAATGTATACAGAAATATACTGTCACTTAAAAATTCATTGACGCATATTTATATACAAAAACTAATTACTTTTTCATTTATCCCTCCCGTAAACCACTGTAACAGAAAAAATAAAACTTTTATTTAATACTGTAAAATTTTACGAACCAATATAAGGTTTTCACTATAGGTATTTCCTTAAAATTTTTTTACTAATTGCTTTATAGTATACCACTGTATATTTCTTCCATTCATAATTTTTTTCTAAACATTGCAAATGTAAATTTTGAAAAATATTTATATTTATTACTTATTTAGAAATAGAACCAGGATTTGCTAACTAATTATATTTTTTTATTTTCATACATAAATTGCGTTACATTTCTTATATCTACACTAAATTTATAATAGTACATATTAAACATTTCTACCCTTACATCTATATATTTACTCTTAATATCTAAAATATCTACAATATTAATATTAATTTCGATTATATTTTTGTTATCTCTAATTAAATTTAAAGCTATTTCTTGAATACATTTTTTTGTATTCAATATATACATTTTCATATGCAGGCAAATTTTTGTTATAAAGTTTAATTATATATGGCGTAATTGTTATTATTGTTTTAATTTGTTTATCAGATATAGCCATATATGTTTTATTTTGCCATACTTTTAAATAATTTCGCGACAGTACACTTATACGAATATTATCGCAGTTCCTAATTAAATTTCTTTCCTTGAAAGTTGTTTTTTTATTTTATTTGCTTTAATTTAGCGGAAAAGTCCTCAATATTTTTAATCGAAATTACTTTTGTTCCTTGAACTAAATTAATTTTATAATTAAACTTACAATTAGGATCTACACCTAACACTAAAAATAGTTTTTCATCCACTGCCACATATACCGCACTTAATAATTTATGATTTTTTGTCTAGTTCACTTTTAGATTTAGGTAGCAGATAACTCGTTGAAAATGTTTTAAATATAAGAAATTGGTATATTGATAACGTGAAAAATGGACGCCGAATTCATAAAGACAATAATGCAGAGACGGTTTCGGAACGTGTGTCAATATGGCGTCTATGCTGTAAATAGACTTCCTCTTCACGTGAACTATCCATGTGCTCTAATTGTAAACACTGATCCAGATTTCAGAATAAGACAACATTGGGTTGCTATATTTATTGATCGTAATGGATGCGGTGAATTTTTTGATAGTTATGGATTTCCACCGACGGTTTTACAACATGCAACTTTTTTAAGAAGAAATACATACACGAATTTGGACATACAATATGAAAACTTTACAAAATGATTTGTCTTCAGTCTGTGGACATTACTCTTTATTGTATTTATTATATAGAATTAATGGATGTTCATTGAATGACTTTTTATCAGTTTTTAATAATAATGTAATACAAAATGATTTTCTTATAACACAAATGTTTGAAATATATTTTTAATAATAAATAAAACTCATAATTTAAATATATATATTGTTTTTATTCATATATTATTATATACATATTGTTAATAAAATAAAAATTATATCAAAACAAATTCAATTAATGTGACTTCCTTGCCCCTTTGAATTTCCGTTCCTGTATACCTAAGGGCTAATTTGCCCAAGTATTTTGAGTATGTAGATATCTCATCGTTTGTTAATTCATCGAAACGAGTTGGTAGATAGGATTTAAAATCTTGGAATTCAGCTATTATTTTTCGGCCAAAAGTTGTTTTTACTGGTCTGATAGATTTAATTAAAAAATTTTCATTAAATGGCAATGTTGATAATTTTCTTAGGGGTTTCTTCAACTGGCCAAGTTCGTTCAATTTTTCTAAATCCATGTTTCTGTATAAAAAGAAAATATACACATATTTAAAAACTGTATTATTCTATAATAATGATAATAATAATAATAATAATAATGATAATAATAATAATAATAATAATTTTAATAATAATATACTCACTGAATATATTTGAAGTTCTTACAATAACTTTGTTTTCAAAAGTGATATGATATAACGAAAATATCCTGTTTTATATATACCAATTTTGAATAGAATAAGAAAGTTATAAAATTTTAGAAATATTTAAGAATAACAATGACGAATATTCAAAAATTTAATAACACATGAGAAACTTTCTAAAATTTATCAGTTTTATAATTAGAAATGACAAATATTCAAAATTTTGTAAATTTTTAAGAAAAGTACTTGTATTCAATAATTGTAAGTTATAAAATTTTTTTTTTTCAATGTACATTCTGTTACATCATTAAAGTATTTTGAAAACATAAATTTAAATAGAGAAGTTAAGATTTTAATCTTTAAAGATATTTTTTCTATTCTATTAAGTAAATAATGTACTTTTACAATTTGTTATTTTTAAAATAAGAAAGTACTAAAATTGAAATGAATTACAAGGTTATTTAATATATATATATATATATATATATATATATATATATATATATATATATATATCTTAGAAAAAAAATTTCCCTTAATATTCTTACAATATTCTTAAAATATTCCAACATAATTAAAAATGTATTAGTTAAAAATATTTTCTCTGCAAAAAGAAAAACTTAACAATATTTAAAAATAGCAATGACAAATAACAAAAATTTAATAACACAAATATTCCAACATAATTAAAAATGTATTAGTTAAAAATATTTCTCTGCAAAAAAGAGAAATTTTATTCCATAACATGTAATTAAATAGAAATATTTAAGAATAACAATGACAAATATTCTAAAATTCAATAAAACATAACAAACTTTCTAAAATTTATCAGTTCCATAGTTAGAAATAACAAATATTCAAAATTTCATAAATTCCTAAGGAGAAAACATCATTAACGGCGCCAAAAACTAATTAGCGGATTGACCTTGTTAACTTAATCAGTCTGGAATAATGCCGCTCAATACTACTAACGTAGCTCAAACATTGACAAATAAAAGCATATGAGCATTATACAACTTATCTTGTGATTTCACTTAAAAAAAATGTCTAATGAACGTTTGATTAAAAATATTTATTTGAATGATTTTGATGGTATACGTTTGCGTGGACGTCCAATGAGTAGTTGGAGTGGTATGATTGAAAATGTTTTGCGTGAACGAAAGTTTTTAAGTAGTAGGAATGAAAGAGCATGTATGAGAGATATTATAAATGTGGATAAAGCAAAAGTTGCTTGTTCGGATAGGAATGTTTGGAAGCGACTGATTTCGGGATGATGAAAAGAGTTTGTGCCACACCCTTTTGGGTACATGGCGTGATAGTGTATGTATGTATGTATGTAAAATTGGGAAGAATTAAAATATTTTTTTTAGTTTTGTAATAATTTATTAATAATCGAGATTTCGACAAACTGAATGGAAAAAAGATAAAAAACGCGTGTTCTATTTATCGAAACGTCAATTATTAATAAATATTAATACAGAACTAGTACCTAAAGCTGTTTCATTTTAATAAAAAAATTTACTTACAGCCAATTATTTCTTTACATCTTTAGCTTTAAGTATATTAACATTAATATAGTAAAAATCTGTCAGACTCATTATAAGTATTAGAATAAAATGTTTTTAAGTTTTAATTCTGCAATAATTGATTAATAAATCAACATTTCGACGAACTGAACGTACATCTTCATCAGGAAAAAAAATAGAAATGACTACTAGGTTAGGTAACATAAATAAAACGGCTTTATGGGTTTACCCATATGCTTCTAATCGTGGTTTTTTTATGAAATTTTTCATTTTAAGGTCATATGTTTCCAGTAAATGTAACCATGTCTAAAATTTGAATTATTCACACAATTAATTTAATTATTTTCAATTACAGAATAAACAAGATAAGAAGTATATGGGTAAATTTATATATAGACCACTTTGACATTATAACATAAATAATAAGAAATAGGAATAAAAAAAAATTCACCGAAAGTTGGCAACATTGTATTTTGCTAATATATAATATTATAGGCAATCTATAGAAATATTATAGGGTATCTTCTGTAAAAATTTTATTAAAATCGGATAAATAATGCGGGCATAAAAAATTTTTAGAAAATTATTAAATTTTTTTTTCGGAAAGTTGGCAACATCGTATTTTAATAAAATTATTATTTATGTGGGCACTAGGAAAAACTTTTCTGAAAATTTGATCAAAATGGGATAAATAATGTAGCCACAATGAATTTTTTTAAATTTTAATAATTTTTTTCGCGATAAGTTAGCAACACTGTATTTTGTTAAAATTAGATAATTTATGCGGGCACCAGGAGAATCATTAGTGAAAATTTGATTAAAATTGGCTAAATAACGTAGTCATGATAAATTTTTAAAAATTTTAGCAATTTTTTTCTCAGAAAGTTGGCAACACTGTACTTTGTTGAAATTATTTAATTTCTATGAATACCAGAAGAATCTTTTGTGAAAATTTGAACAAAATCGGTTAAACAACAAGGCCGTAATAAATTTTTAAAAATTTCAGTAATTTTTTTCTCAGAAAGTTGGCATCACTGGGAAAAACCAAAACCACAGGACCATCTTGGGCACTAGGCAAATTTATCTTGAAAATTTCATTAAAATCGGTTGAACCCTCTAGGAGGAGTTACGGCCACAAAATTTTGACTTACGACCGAGCGAGCGAGCGAGCTGACGACGCACATCCATACACCCACATAAACTAAGTTCAGATTCGTCATCTAGAGGCTATATGAAGCATTTCTATATAATTTTTTTTTTTTTGAAAATGTTACACCGTACCAAACGCTATACTACTTTTTCCTTGCAGTCAAAGTAGTAAAAAACAACACAAAATATGAATATTATTGTTTGTATATAAATGCTCATTTTTACACTTTGACTGCAAGGAAAAAGTGGTATAGCGCTTGGCACGGTCTCTGTAACATTTTCAAAAAAAAAAAAATTGTATAGAAATTTTTTATATAGCCTCTAGATGACGAATCTGAACTTAGTTTATGTGGGTGTATGGATGTGCGTCGTCAGCTCGCTCGCTCGCTCGGTCGTAAGTCAAAATTTTGTGGCCGCAACTCCTCCTAGACGGTTTAATCGATTTTAATGAAATTTTCAGGATAAATTTGTCTAGTGCCCAAGATGGTCCGAGAAAAAAATTACTAAAATTTTTAAAAATTCATATTGGCTACGTTATTTATCCGATTTCCCTAATGTTCCCATTAATTACATAATTTTATTAATGTTCAGTGTTGCCAACTTTCCGAGAAAAAAATTACTAAAATTTTAAAAATTTCATTATGTTCATGTTATCCAACGGATTTTACTCAAATTTTCACAAAAGATTCTCCTAGTATTCATATAATTTATGTAATTTTAACAATATACAGTGTTGCCAACTTTCCGAGAAAAAAATTAGTAAAATTTTTAAAAATTATTTTGACCATTTCATTTAACCGATTTTAATCAAATTTTCATAAAAGTTTTTCTTAGTGCCTAAATAAATTATGCAATTTTAACAAAATATAGTGTTGCCAACTTATCGAGAAAAAAAATCACAAAATTTTTTAAAAATTCATTATTTATTCGGTTTTGATCAAATTTTCAGAAAAGTATCTCCTAGTGCCCACATAAATTATAATATTACTAAAATACAGTGTTGCCAACTTTCCGAGAAATGTCGAAGTAGTCTATATATGGGTTTACCCATATACTTCTAATGTTGTTTAATTTGTTTTTCGGTTTTATTTTTATTTTTCTATTATTTATTTTTATTATAAATTATACCGTAACTGAAATTCACACAATTGCTTTTTGTCTGTTACTTGATAAGCAAAAAAAATCAGGTACCATATCATGTTATTTGCAAAAACATTTCTCAGTTAGTGGAAAACATTATTGGCATTACAGCGTCATCAATAAAGTAATAATAATTACAAAATAAAAATATTTAGAAAAGATTTTAGGCTAGTTGTATAAAATTGATTAACTTTACGCAATTCGACAACTGTTTTCAAAGCGTGTCATTGTTGTCGTTGACAAGTTAAAATTATGTATTGAACCATTTTTATGCAACTGGCCCGTAATTTTTTTCTAAATAAAACATAACCACGTTTTATATATGTTTAATAAATATTCTTATATGTTTGCATTGGGAAGAAAAATGTTTCGTATTGTACTTGTCGTTATTTTTGCAACAACAGTTTCTTGTTTCGAAATCTCTGAATCTAACCGAAAACTTCCTGATGGTAATACATACAAAGATATTGGAATCAAATTAGAAAATTGGGAATCAAGTATTTTTTTTATTTATTATAAATTGTTCTTGTCCTTTTATGCAACGCGTTCTGCGCATAATATTTTGCGCGGTTTAGCAAAAAAATAACATATTAAAACAAAGTTGTTCCATCGACAATTTAATAATAATAATAATAATACGTTTATTTTCCAACAGGTATAGACACCCAATTACAGGAAAAATACAAAAAATACATTAAATAATTAATACTAACAAATACAGAAACAGTAGCTTAACACATGAAAAAAAATTATAAAATAAAATAAACTAAAATTAAGTACATATAACCTATAATATTTAATTTTTATAAATTCTTTTGGTGTAAATGTTTAACTATTTTTATTTTTTGCATTAAACACCATTAATTTTATATTTATTTATCTAATTAAACATTAGACAATTTTTAAATTAAAGAAAAATGCATTGGCCCTGCCGGGGTTTGAACCCGGGACCTTTAGGTTTCGCGCCTAATGCTCTACCAACTGAGCTACATGGCCACTACGACATGTCAATGCATTTTGTTTATTTGACTGGTCATGATAAACTCATGAATTTTATCCAGGCAAATACGATGTTGAAATATTTTACATCTAGCAATGATATAATATAATATTTACTTATATTAATAAAGAAGAATATTTCATAATATAGTTTAATCAATATTAAATTCTGCAATTACGCATTTTTTAATAATTTGGAAATTATCATAATGAATATCCATTATCCAAGCATGACAAACCCTATTAAAATTATCACACATTCTAAATACCAAAGAATTTAATAATGTGTTTGTTCTGCTAAACTTATTGTAAAATATTAAATTTTGTCTAGAGTGAATACGTGGAGCTAGAAAATTTAATTTGAATTGGACTTTCTTATTTAGGTTTTAGGCAGACTATACTTATAATGGCATTAAGTTACTGACGCCCAGAATATAGCATAATTAAGCTTTATTAGCCCCTAGCTAGCAATGTTTTACAGTTATTTTCACAAAACTCGGGAAAAATCTGTTGCATTTATTGCTTAGTGAGAAAGGGATTAAATGTTAATATTCCTTAATCTGTGCAACCATTTTTAAGTCACGTTTAGGCACTTAGATAATAAAATAATAAAATGAATAACTTTATGGAGGTATATTATAAAAAATTTATTTAGCGATGCTTTTAGCATTTACAAAACTACATTTTGAAAAATTTAAATATAATGACATATATGGCACTGATAGATACGTTATTACTTATTTTTTTGATACTATAGAATTTTACAGAAATAGGGCTGCGAAAAATGATCGATCAGATAGAAAGATTAATCAATTGATTTGATCGTTTGATCGATCTGATCCATAATTTGATTTTACTATAAATATTCTATATTTCTACCTCAAAAATCTGTAATTTTGTACATAATTCATAATAATCACATAAAGTAATTATATGATTTAATCCCGTATATTGTGGGTTGCATAGTTTGGATTGCGGGGTGCAGATCTGCAGATTGCAAGCACATGGCAAGCACCGACGTGCTAAGGTTAATAAACTATTGACAGATAGAACAATTTTATTATTTATATTTATTTATTTATTATGAATATGATATCTTTTTTACGTAGGTACAATTGTTATATATTAAAAATATTGGAAGTTTATTTGGCAAATAATAATTATATAAAGTAAGTAAAAATGATCTTAATAAGTATGTAAAATTGCTTACTTTCTGCAAATTGCATCACATACTTAATGTAGAATCACATATTGTTGGTTATAACTTTTTAAATCATGTAAAACTACAGTTTGGCATATAAATATCTGTAATAATTCATCAAAATAATGAGATTTAATACATATTTTGTGTAATAATAATAATAATAAAATATTTAAAGTGTAGGTAATTCATTCATTTCAAAATACATTTTTGATAGATAAATTTAGAAATGTATGTAACGTTACCAACAACAATATTACGAAACTAATCAAATTTTACCTATTTATGGAAAATTCCTGACAGCAAATTTACTGAAGTTCTGTAAATTTTCTAAAAAAAACTTTACTAAAAGAAACTGTATTATTACATACATACGTAAATTCTGTAAATTCTGTAAATTTTCTAGAAGAGAATTTACTAAGAAAAACTATAATGTTACATACATATGTACTTTTCCATCCTGTTTGGTAATATATCATATTACATAATGTTTGTAATAGTTCTATTATTATGTATGTTTTAAACAATTATGTTAAAATTAACCGCAGTTGTGTAATTACATCTAGAAAGGATAAAAATATTTGACCTATAAAAAAAACATATGATCTACCGAATAGTACCTATGAAAATAATAGTTTACCTATGTATTTAATAATTAATCTATGGTTTTAATTTTTGACCTATAAAGTTAATTGTTGATCTATACAAATATTTATCGACCTATGAAAATAATTATTGACCTATGGAAATAACCAACTATTTAAATACAGAGTGGGGATAAAAATATTCCCAACTTTATTTATATATATCTCAACCTTATCTAACAAACAAATACGGACTAAAGTCGTATGTGTTACTACAGCCCAGATACGCAACAATGCAACTGTGCTGTACAAAATCAGTAGCAGTATGTCAGTATGTTGGGAACCTTGGTTCGAGAAACGTGATAAATTGTGTTTATAAAGTGTTTAAATTTATCTTTAAAATAAAATGTCGATAAAGTATGAAAATCTTGTGATGCTAAAGTATATATTAAATCTCGACACATATAGCCGGAATATTTTCTACAAAAAGGTAAGTTTTTTATTATCTGTAATTTTATTTAGGTTGCACTCGTGCATTTATTTGCATGTTCATTGTTTACTATTTATTATCTTAATAAGAACATTTTCAGCCCCAATTTTGTGGACAATATCATTCAATACAAACTATAACTTTACGATACAAAAATATTCGTGTAAATCAACTTAAAATTGCTAATAAAAATATCGGATTTCGTATGATATAATTGCATTGATTTTGTTGAAAACTTTTGGTGGGCTACTGGACAGTACAATTTTAAATTATTGTAAACACAAAACGAACACTTTTTTATTTTTAAAACTATTCTTATATCTTAATCGGTATTATATTTTTTCTAAAATTTTGTCGTCTATACATATTTAAAAATAGGTTGAATGTTTGGGTTTTACTGGCAGCCTTACGAGTTATAAACAGTGTAATTTTTACAATATTATATTGCTTTTATTTGAAGACGCCAACTTTTACAAGTATTGTGATTGTTGGTGCTGTATTCTGCAAACTTTGTAAAATATAGCTACAAACTTGTAAAATAAATAATTCGATTTTGTAGCAAAGAAAGCGACAACAATTTTTAGTTTGGTTTTGTTTACAATGTGATTTTTTTTATGTATTTTATTATATCATTTTACAATTTTGTTTACAATATATTTATTATAAAAAAATTGTATAACTAATGTTACTCGGACTGTTATATAACTGGTATAAGAGTATCATTTACGTATTTTTCAATTTTTAAATTTGCATTTTATTTAACTATAATTATTGTACTATCATTACTTGAAATATACTTTAACTTATTGTTTCATTGTGTCATATACAAAATTAGCTTTTTTTTTGAATTCTCTTGTGTTTGTTGAATTTTTTATTTTTACTGATAATTTGTTATATGTCATCGTAATGCTGTGATTAAAAGTGGCTTTACTCTTGTTATTTCTTACTTGGCTTATAAATACCGAATAGAATATAATATAGGTAGAGGTCCAGCGGATATACAAAAAGTGGTATACAAATATTTATTGACTAGGGAATGTGAGGGGCAAAGGCAGCATTAGTTGATCGCTAGCGAGACATGTGTTTAGTAGATAAAATAGCAGAAATACAAACCTTACTGTAGTTTTAAACCAGAAACTTAAGGACAAGTTGAAATTTAAGAGTTTCTAAGAAGTCATGACCTTTTTTTCCTTAGAAAAAAAAATTCCTTGTGTGAATTCGTATTCTAAATTTTGTCTCTTGTTTTGTACATTTAAATTTTTTTTTTATTTTTAATAAAAATATTACTTAATGTTTTTTAAAATTAATGTTCTTGCTGTTAATTATTGATAAAATAAAATAAGTATTTTAATATTTTTAATAGATATAGTATGAATTAAATAATGAATTGTATAATGTATATAATAGTATATAATATGTTAATGTATACCGGGTGTAGAAATGAAATGTGAACCATAGGGATTTCAATGTTATTTTTTAAATACGGCTGTATCTCTTTCCCTATTGACTTTAGAGCAAATATTTAAATACAAAACTTGTTCAAAATGTGAAAATGCATGGTATAAAGTTAATTTTCTTACATAAATATTAATATTTTACGATATACAGGGTTAACCACTAAAAAATGAGTTATAACATTGGGAAACGGGAATGGTATCGAAAAATGCGGAATAATGAGTTCTATAATTCTGTGAAAAAATAATTGTTCTACGATACTTCGTTTAGGAGAAAAAAATTAAAAACTGATTTTCGAAAAAAATGCCAATGGTCCCCCCTTATCAACTTTTCGAAAAATCAGAAAAAGGTGAATAAAAAATTTAAGATAAACAGGAAAAAAAAAAGTGTCTGGTACAAAAAGTAGGATAAAAGAGTAGACAACGAAAGCCAGTGTTAAAATATCCAAAATCTTTTTTTTTTAAACAAAACACAGGGGTACCTCCTTACGAAATTTTTCAAAAATCAGTTTTTAATTTTTTTCTCCTAAACGAAGTATCGTAGAACAATTATTTTTTCACAGAATTATAGAACTCATTATTCCGCATTTTTCGATACCATTCCCGTTTCCCAATGTTATAACTCATTTTTTAGTGGTTAACCCTGTATATCGTAAAATATTAATATTTATGTAAGAAAATTAACTTTATACCATGCATTTTCACATTTTGAACAAGTTTTGTATTTAAATATTTGCTCTAAAGTCAATAGGGAAAGAGATACAGCCGTATTTAAAAAATAACATTGAAATCCCTATGGTTCACATTTCATTTCTACACCCGGTATAATAGTATATAATATGTTAATAAAAAATATTATATTAAAATTTTCTAATAAGTACCACAACAAAATTTTAATGTGAATTTAAAATTTATTATTAGATTACAAATATATTGATATTGAAATAAATATTTTACTTATGTTGCAGATTTTTAAGCTTTCTAGTTTGTAGCAATAAATAGTAATAAACAAAATTTGAAATCTAGTTTTAATATTAATTTAATTTTTATATTTATTAAAAAATTGATAATAAAATTTCTGTGCAGTGTACACATATTTTCATAATTTAGCCATTCAGGATATTTTGTATTAATGCCAATATTAATATAATTTGTTATTTTTTTTTTAAATTTTATAAAACTTAAATATGGAAAATTTATTTTCAAAAATTTCTAATGATAAATTAATAACATTATAAAAACGCAATAGGTCAACAAAGAATGTGCGATCATAATTAAAGTGCAAATTGTAACACCAATTTAAAAACAAATTACATATTATAAGACCAAACTAATATCGGTTTTATTCCTTTTAACTATAGGGATGATATTTGCACAATTCTATGTTCAATTGTTATCAACGAAAAGGCAAAAGGATGTAGTCAAGAAAATGCACATGTGTTAGCTATTACAACGACGGGGGGTTAAAAATTTTTCAAGATATTTTTTTAAGTATACACATAAATACATCATACATCATACATCATGCCATTTACCCAAAAGGGTGTGGCACAAACTTTTTTTACAATCCCCAAATTAGTTTTCTAAAAACATTTATATCCAGAAAAGCAACTCTAGTTTCATCCACATAATACATTATATATAATTTTATTAATATTATTTTGTTTATCTGCAATGGCTCCATATATAAAAAATATTATCAATAAATTTATTAAATATTTTTCAAGGTAATTCATGGTAATTGTTGAATGGTTTATTTTGATACAAACAAAATATATAATAATAATATATAGTATTTCCGGTATATAAAATATAAAACATTTAATTTTTTAAATTTTATATCAAATTTTATCATTAATTGTCGTTTTCTTTAGATTAAACTTTTTCTTTTTAAAACATATATAAAATACTTTTAGATATTTTGTTAAATAATGCTATAATGAGACAATCTTCTAAAAACTATTGTTATATATGTTTTGTTTTTATCAAGATAAACCTTTTAACAAGTACCAACATATTACCCTAAAATAAATTTTCAATATTTTTTTCCACGTGTAGCCGTTGTAAGTTGTAACTAAACAAAATATTACTCAAATTTTGTGTATTGTAAAACAGCAGAAAATCTTCAAAAAAGATTAAAACTAGTGATTTTACTTTACTACAGATCCTACAGATAAACAGATGTTTATCTATGTTGGTTTATTTTTTTTGACACTTTCATTCACAAAATATTTTGTTGAAATTGAATTCAAAAAAATATTTTTTAGAAGTGTCTCATTTTAATTTTTTTATAGTAGATATCTACCCTCTTATAGAACATTTTAACCATGTCACTGATATAGTAGCACCCGTAGGTAACTCGAGTAATCGAAATGAATTGAAAGTTATAATGTATGATAATGGCAAAAAAAATCAAAAAACAAACATTCCAAAGTTTCGTACGGGTCCTATATCAACGATATGGTGAATATGTTTTTTGAGAGGGTAGATATTCACTGTAAAAAAATTAAAATGAGACACCTCTTAGAAATATTTTTTTTTGAATTTTTTCTATATTACGTTATATTACAAACTTTGAATTTTTCTCGATTTCCCGAAATTCGTACGGGTGCTGCTACATCAAAGATATGGTGAAAATATTCTATAAGAGGGTAAATATCCAAAGTAAAAAAATTAAAGTGAGACGTCTCTTAGAAATTTTTTTTTAAATTTTTTTCCTAATATTTGCATATTACAACTTTGAATTCTTTTTGATTTCCCGAATTTCGTACGGGTGCTGCTATATCCTAGTATATTTTTTGCTTATATTCTATTTTAATCAGATAATTTTTTATTTTGGAAAAATATCAACAAGTTCATTACATTAGAGTGTTAAGATATATCGAAAAAAACATACTTTACAATATTTCAGAAATTTTCAAACCAACGTGCATGTAATCAGAAAAAACTTTTGGGGTCAATATACCAGTAGAAGATTAAAATGGTTCGGCTCTTTTGAGTTAATGGACGTCCGATAAATAGATGTTAATTAAGATTTAATTTTACTTAAACACTGTATCTAAGCGAAATAGTAAATAATTGTATACAAATCTTCTAAAATACAGTGGAACCTCGCATAACGAGCATAATTTGTTCCGGACTCTTACTCGTAACGCGAAACACTCGTTAAGCAAAACAATTTTTACTATATAAATTAATGTAAAATAATCCATGCTGAAAAAATACTCGAAAAATGAAATTAAAAAAAAATACTCTAAAAAACGTTATGTGTAACGTTTATTCAAAGAAAATTGTTAAGAAGCGTGATTCATCTTCATCTTTTCTTCTATCACGGAATAAACCATTTCATTTTTTTCGGGGGCATTTTTACAAGGGTTATTATACTTTGCACAAAAAATCACAAATAATGTTTGAACAAAAGTTTGGAAAAATGTTTGATCACACACAACGCTACGCTAGCGCAACGAGTTCTAAACACAGACTGATGTAGCAATGGCACGGAAATTTCCATCGCACAATTCGGGGATCCCCATATCCACGTCACTCGTTATTTGAAACGTTGCTCGTTAAGCGAGTCATTTTTTTATAATATATTTTACTCGTTATGCGAATCACTCATTTAGCGAGGTTCCACTGTAGTTATGTTGTAAACAACGCTTATAAATTAAATATTTTAAATTATAAATTTGCTATCAAGTTATATTCAAATAAATGATTAGTTAACTTATTTATGCATACATAACATTTTTATAATTTTTGTAGATGTAATTTTATACGACTATAAGGTTTCCTGTCCTTATTCTCAAGTTTTGCTGAATATTAAGCAGTATTTTTCCATGTTTAAAATGTTTTGATTATTAAGCACGTACATAGAGTCCGTTACGATTTCATTAACACAGAGACCCGTTCTGTAAGTCGATATCAGATCTTCAAACTAAAAAGATTTTTGACTCCAAATACACTATCATCAGAAACTTATAGATCAAATTATATTGGTGAACAAAATATTTTTACCTAAAATGCAAAGACATTCCATGAAAATAAAAATTTTTACAATATGGGTAACTACATAATGGGAAAATTAACAATTTGGAATATTTATCAATGATCATTTAAATAGATGGGGTATCTACAAACCGAGACACATAAACTGCACGTCGCAATCAAAAATCCCAAGTTTGAATAACAAAACTGCACGCCGTTTGCGGATTATTGGATTATATGGGTCTTGGAATATTTTTTCGTTTATTATATAGTATATTTTTAAAACTATTTGACACAGCAATTTAAAATGTGCAACTTGTAATTTATTTAATCTTTCTAATTGTCAAATGTTTGTATGAATGTATGTTGTATGTATGTTGTATGTATGTTGTGTGTATGTTGTATGTATGTATGTATATATGTTTCTTCAGCATCTCCTCCTAAACCCCTGAACCAATTTTGATCGGGGTGGTGTCATTTTAATTGGTTCATTTCCTATTTGAGAATAGACAAGATTCATCTTTCTACGATTTCATCTTGTTTCTCAAAAATTTTAATCAAATTATGGTTATAATGCAAATGTCAATTAACAGCTGTGTGAAGTTATGTACACTACTGATGATAGAAGTGTTGCTTTTGAGTAATATATAATAGTGCAATTTTATTACTATTATATTATTATTATTTGTTTATTTATTTTTATTAAGTTTATATGTTTAATTATTATTTTCGACTTCAAACGTAACCCTTTGAGGGTGACGGGTTTCCTAGTCTATATTTTATTTGGTAAAAAACATTGCAGTGTTAACGTTATACAGAAATTATACATTAATAATAAAATTGAAAGAAAATAAAACTCACGTAAAATGTATATTAAACAAAAACATTTGAAGTTGAATACATCCATCGTACAGAGTAGATATGTAGAACAACTCACACAGATTTAAAAATATTTATATCAATACAATATAAGTCAGATTTTTAAATAATAAATATATAACAACATTAAAACTTCATTAAAAACAAAAAGAAAAACCAAATATTTTTTGTTAACACTGCAATATTTTTTTTACAAAGTAAAATATAGATTTCCTGACGAAGGTACGCTCAGTATCGAAATAAATTAAAGTAGTTTTATTTAAAAAAAAAAAAACAACGTGAACTATACTCTTGTATAAGAAAAAATTAACATACTACAATTCAAAGGTCGTTTAACTCAATTATAAATAATAAGTAAGATTACAAATTAATATAATCAAATATTTATTATGAAAATAGATAATAGGTTAGGATAGGTTACGTATATGATCCTGTAGCAATTGTGTATTAAATAAGAAAAAATATATATGGAGAACAAAGTTTTATTATTAGCTGTAACTTACATAATAATAAATATACAAATTATTGACACGCGGTAGTCCTATTATAACCTGGTTTTAGGTTGAAATCTTAATCCTTTAATCTCTTTGGAAATAACCAGCGTGCAGTTTTGCTATTTTTATTTAAATTATCATTCATTAAATTAAATATAAAAACGTAGAATAATATTTGTTAGTTTTGCATTATTGGGGGTGAAATTTTGGGTGGGGTTACATGTTTTTTTTGACATGTTTATTTTCGTTGTAGATTTAGTTGAGCATTTAAACTGTTCAGTATCATTTTTATTTCAATCATTTTTTTCATCCCTTGTGGAGGGGTGGCGAGGGTTGGGTGTGAAATTTTGGGGCAATACACAGAAATTGTCAAGGAATCCAAAAATAAAAAAAAATTGGGGGTTTCTATTTAAAATTTTAAAACTACCCTTACGTTAACCCCCTTAGGAGGGGTGGGGGTGGTTTTTTACAACAGAATTCGGTAGATAATTGTGTCAAAAACAACGTTCCCTTGCAATCGTGTTAATCCAACCTTTCGTTCTCGAGATATTTGACCCAGTCCAAACTTTTTGGACACCCAGTATAAATATATATTTTTGTGCATTTATGCATACGTGTATAATACCTACAATTTTTTTTAAATTCCGTACTGGTAGAAACAACAGTAATAATACTACTTGTACTTTCACTTTCCAATAAATCTCTATTAACTGTTTTTTTTTTTAATATATTCTTCTAAATAAAATCTGAATTTAATTCTTGTCCCTACATCTAATATAAGGGAAACTATATCACTTTCTTGCATATGTTTTAAGCCAATTAAATCGCTAAAATAATACAACATAATTAATATATTTACATTTCCATCCTAATGATATAAAACATACCTTCAAATATACCACATATATTCCAATGTTTCAAATTCCATTTACATAATAATTTGTGAATGTCAGATGAATCATTCAATATTAACAACGAGCAATCACTAAATTCGTCCATCTTGAACAAAACTAGGCGGTAGACTAACAAAAATGTAGTCATTACAACAAAATTGTGTATTTTCATATAGCAAAACTTTAAAACAACAATATAAAAGTATACAGTACTATTTGAATGAGTTGGTTATATTTATTTCTAAGAAGTATAATTTACTAAACAAAATTGTCGACAGAACAATTTGTGCGCTCTTACAGCAATCCTAACAAAATGTTAATTTAACATATAGATTGTATACCATACGCAGTTATTGTGCTAACAAAATTTAATGTATCATTTAACCATATTATTATTGCATTAACATTTCATACATTAGTAAATTCTCAGTGTTATCATAACATAATCAAATGTTTAGTAAACCACATAGTAGTGATATTAACAGAAAATCCTGGTACGTTGTACAATTTTACGTTGCAATGCTTATTGTTAAATTTTACAAATATATTTATCTCAGTGTACATGTAAAAACCTGAAAACTGTGTTGTAAGCAAAAACGTGTTAGGAGGGTTACTTGTAATGTATTTAATTTCATTTGTCAACCCTCAAGTGAAAATTTACCCTGCTTGAAGACAGAACAACATTTTGCCCCGTAGATAGATAAAATAGTATGTACACGTCGTAAACGTGACAATATGTGGAATCTATTTGCATAATAAATTTGCTTAATTATTATATTTTATTACACAAAATATATCTACAATATTATTGTTAGGGGTTTGCGATAGAAAATTTTACATGTTTGCCGAAATGCCAAATATACTTCAAGCGTACAAACAACAACTGTTTGAGACAGACACAATTAAAATAATTAATTTGAAGTACAACACCGACTTCAAGAAGTATATGTACTCGCAAAATTATTTTTCGTTAGACGGCTCCTTTATAGCCCTTCGAATAATAGTACAACTGAGGTCAGCATGTAACAATACTTCTTATATTTTTCACGATGGTATGCTCTATAAATTCAATAAGAAAGACATTTGCACTATATGCAATCTGCTTGAAGACGATACATTGCACCATTTTCTATTTTCTTGTCCTGTTTTCATTGCTCCAAGAAAAGAATTCTTTTAATTTATTTTGTTTTTATTTTCCTGAACTTGTATAAAAAACAGCGCAGAACTGATAGACAAAACAATAACAATAGACATAAACAAAAATACAAAATTAGTATCATTTGATATAACAAATTTATACACGACTATACCAATCAAAGAAACCATCGAAATAATCACAGAAGACATAAGAAAAAATCACAGCGAAGAATACACAAAACAATTAATACAAATACTACAAATGACACTTTCTCAAAATTATTTTAAATTCAACGACAAAATTTACAAACAAACTGAATGATTAACCATGGGGAGCCCATTATCTGGTATATTATCAGAAATATACTTACAACACATAGAAAATAAATTCATAGAAAAAACGAAAACAAAATACAAAATAATTAAATGTATCAAATATGTTGATGACATATTGTGCATAACCGACCATCAAAAACCCGAAGATATTCTACAACACCTCAATAAAATAAGCAACAATCTAAAATTCACAATGGAATTCGAGCAAAATAATCAAATAAATTTCTTAGATGTAACAATAATAAAATGCAACAATAAACTAAACTACAGCATATACAGAAAAAATACGACAACAGACACAATCATACATGCACAATCTCAACACCCCAAACAACACAAAATGGCAGCATTCAGAAGTAAAAGAATTATTAAAAATTATTAAATTATCAGTTTGGCTAACAAATGAGTTCAATAATTTAGAAATTAAACAAAATTCTTTTGCAGTTAAAAATTCATTAGAGTTTGACAAAATTAAAAATTTAAAATTAAAAGAAAACGAAATTTTGGTATCTTTTGACGTTTCTTCATTATTTCCCAGCGTACCAGTTGATATTACAATTAATAACTTTTTGCAAAATCTTCTGACATTGAATAACTTTAATTCAGACAAAATTTCAGAATATATTAAACTAACTAATTTATGTATGAATCAAAACTTTTTTCAAATCAACAATAAATTCTTTAAACAAGTCCAGGGGACAAGTATGGGAAACAGTCTTTCACCTTTCATAGCTGATTTATTTATGAGTAAATTCGAAATAGACTTAAAAGCTGAACTACCCTACTTTCCTAGAATTTGGCTCCGGTATGTTGACGATATTTTTGCCATATTTGATACTTCAAAAGATAATTTAGATAACTTTGTTCAAAAATTAAATTCTAAATACCCTACAATTAAATTTACGTATGAAATAGAAGAAAATAACTCAATCCCATTTTTAGATATTTTAGTTATCAGAAACAATAATTTATTAGAGTTTGACATTTACAGAAAACCAACAAATACTAACAAATACATTTCATTTGATTCTAATCATTGCTTACAACATAAGTTAGCTTCATTCAATTTTCTAGTAAACAGACTACTCACAGTTCCACTTACTAAATCTAGATACCAAAAAGAATTAAATCTAATTAAAGAAATAGCTCAAAATAATGGATTTTCAGAAGAAATTATCACCAACTTAATTCGAAAACGTAAATTTAAATTAAAATTGAAAACAAAAACAACTTTAAGTCCACCCGATATTGACAATAAAAAATATTACGTTAAAATTCCTTTCAATAAATCGTTGTCCAAAAAACTTCAACCTAAATTAAATAGTACGAATTTAAAAATTTGCTATACTTCTCCAAACACTATTAGTAACTTGTTAGGCAATCCGAAAGACAAAGTAGATGTGAATAATAAGGCAGGCATTTACGAAATTCAATGTCAATGCGGTTTGAAATACATTGGTCAAACAAAAAGATCCATCATTACCAGATTTAAAGAACATATAGCCCACTTCAAAAATAATAGAATTAGCAAATCTAGTGTAGCCCAACATATTTATGATACTTGCCACGGTTTAGATATTAAAAATTTAAAATTAATCAAACAAGTTACAAATTTTAATCAATTAGATATTTTAGAAAGTCTTTATATTTTCAAAAATAAAGGCAATCTTATAAACGCAGATGACGGACCAATCCCACGATCTATTCTTTTCGACATACTACCCAATCAAAATTGACCACTGACTTTTAACCAACACCCCCACCCCCAACATAGTTTTACCTATTTTATTTTCATTTTTTCGACTCACCAGTGACCTTTGACAAGTGCTTAAGTGTTCATGTACTAGGATCACAGGTAAGATTTTTGTAAATTTATTTGCTACTGAAGATGGAAGCTTAGCTTCCGAAATACGTATTTAGCTTTATTTTAATTTAAGTGTGGTTTTGGGATTTTCTTTAATATTAATATTATTTTATAATATTATTTTTATTTAGCATTCAGAAGTATGTTAAATAGACTAGAAGCAATACCGTTAAATCAAACAAACTACAGAAAAGAACACAGCAACATCATACAAATAGCAAACAACAATGGATACACAACAGACACAATCAACAAACTACATAATTAAATAAAAAATGAAAAAAAAAAAGAAAAACAGCAGAGAAAATAAAAGAGAAAACAAGAAATGGGCAACATTCACGTACAACAACAAATACATATACCACATAACAAAAATATTCAAAAAACACGACATAAACATAGCATTTAAAACAACAAACACAATTAAAAACCTAACAAACCACAACAACGAGACAAAAAATGAATTCAACAAAAGTGGGGTATACAGATTAAAATGTAAAACTTGCAAATCAACTTACATAGGACAGACAGGCAGAAGATTCATAAACAGATACAAAGAGCACATACATTCTTTCAAAAATTACAAAACAGATTCACAATACGGTCTGAAAATCTCAAAAAAGTCTGTGAGAACCTCTAAAAAAACTGAACAACTGTCAGAATTGGAACTGTAAGAATTTTTTAGAGATTTTCAGAGTTTTAAATACGAATCTCTATTTCTTTGAGTATGTAAGTCTAGAAGTCCGTCAGAGTCGGGACTCTATTTTCTTTCTATTGCAATAGGATTATTATTTTACTTAATAGGATTCTGACATTTTCTTTGTTTCACGTTATTACATCTGGCGTTAATTCGCACAATCTGACGTGCAAATAGCCCAAATTGCAATTTCTATTATCTGGCGTTCATTGACATATTTAAATGTTTATTTATATACACCCCTTATTTTAATGTAACATGTGACGTAAAATTTTGGTGTCGTAAACTTAACTGTAGCCAAACGTTACGTGATTAGCCATATACATTTTGTACAATTATTTATTTTGTTTGCAGGTATCCCGGATAGCAAAGGGCCGTATACATCAATTTATGCAAAAGCTATTTTCAAAATGTTCCGTACGTATACAACGTATATCGGACAAGCAACTGAAAACACTTCAAAGGTAAGGATTCTTTTTGTTAATTATAAATTGCTTTGTTCTAGTTTTCAATAAGGGAATGAAACCGGTAAAAAAACCGGTTAATTGATTCGGTTTATCGATATTTTTGTAAATATTATAGCGAACATTAACTGATATTTTGACATATTGAAAAACGTTGAATTTTAATTAAAAATTTAACAGAATTAAAACCGAAAGCCTATTTTAATATAATGAGTTCTAAAAGATTTTTTTACTATGTTTCATTTTATTAATTATTTTTATTCAGAACTACAAATGTTTTTTGCAAAAAGAGACGATATTTTATTTGCATTCAAGATATTTATTTAATAATGCGAGTACCTAAATATCTATATAAATTTTGACATATAAAAACGATAAAAATTATTTTTATTTTTCTGCATCAATAGTTTTTTCTTTCTACCGCAGATAAAATTAATTTAAATGTAGAATTTTATGCTCGAAAACTTATATTATTTAAATTAATAATAATAAAAAAATGGGAGCTTCCCATTTCAAATTGTAACCCTTTCAAAAAGGAGTAGTGGAGAGGGGGGGGGGGTTAATTGTAACACGAGTGAATGCCTCCCTGTCGAAATATAAACTTTTTATTTGAAATTTTGTTCGTACAATGCTTATTTTTCGAGATACTTCGATATGTCTTTACTTAAATCGACCATACTCGATTTTAAAGAAGTTTGATAAAATTTAGAACTTTATTTCGAAATTAACGAAAGAATATTTTAGAATCTAATTGTAATTTTCTGAATAATAAATATTGATAATTTTATTTACATCTTATTTTTATATAACTAAACAACAAAATTACCGGTTTAAACAGATATTAAAAAAATCGTTCTCAATTATGATTAATTCTTAATCAGAGTTTTAATTGATTGCATGGCCCTGTTTTTATTAAAATATTAATGCGTTCACTAACGGCCAGCAACATATTAAAAAAAATATATTATTAACAGATAGACTTTTATAAATGCTTCAATTTTTTGAAAATTTATAAACAAATAACGAGTTTTTGTTCAATAATTAAAATTTGCACGATTCAAAATGTTATTTACTTTTCGCTTTAGTGATTTTCTATATTTACTGAATTTGATACTTGTATTTATGGGCCCAATGTCTCGAAAATTAGTAAAATTTTATTTGATTGCAAAAATAAAATGTCTAACTTTGTTTAATTACTTTTATCAAAAAAATCATTTTTTTCATTTTGTCAGAAGTCCTATCAGTCGGGGGTCCTAGGCAACTACCTATTGTTTATTCCATCACTGTTAACTGTAAAAATATCTTAAATTTATGTAATTTTACTTAGGTTTTAACAGCAAAAATAACAACCATGATAATTTAAGTAATATTAATTTTTTTTTATAAGAAATTACATAAATTATTTACAGTGTATTTTGCGTTTGATATTTTGCCAATTTTTAACGTCAGGCATGTTACACAAACTAACACTTATTCTTTTTACGTAAACTTCATTACAATAGTAAAAATGGAGCTTTTTATTTGAAAAAAATATGAGATTTTTATGTTTTTTTAAACTTTAAATTTACAGCAATATTCTAGGCATAGTTTTTTAAATAGTTTTAATTTTTTTATTAAAAGGTAGCCCAAAGCGTAATTAGTAAGAGTCCCCGTTTACAAATTGCAAATATTTAATTACATTTTTGAGATACGGACTCTGAAAATGATGTTATCGATTTCAAACAAAAAAAAAATCTAAAAAGCTGAAATACGTCAAAAGCAGTTGAACTAAATTCAATGATAAAATAAGAAAATGGGGTATTCCATTTAAAATTGGGAAGTTACAGTGAACTTCCGGTTGAAACAGGAAATGGCATGTTATTGCCAATATTTTACTTCAACTTTGTATAATTGAATATCCCTATATATACCAAATTTCAAGACATATTATTATATAATTTTTATTTTATATTTTTTATATTTTTTTTTATTTTTGTTGTCGGTTACACAATTTCTATTTTAGAGAGAACGTATGAGTTTTTTTTAGCTTGCGAGTCTCCCAATATTATATAAGAAACGTCTTAGAAATAGAAGTCAAGTCAATCTTAGTTGGTCATTCTTGAAATATTCTTGTGTTCAGCGCGTTTGTTTGGGATGGGTTATGCAACAATTTATTGTAAGAGTTATATTTATTCTAATTTTTGTTTTAAATAAATATATCATAGCATTGCTTTTCTTGTTTCCGTAGAACTTCACAGTACTGCTTTTGTTTTATATAAATAACAAGTTTTTTCCCTAATATAGTAAAAAATCTTTTCGAACTCATTATATTAAAATAAAACAACTTTTGATTGTAGTTCTGTATTAATATTTATAAATAATCGATTTACTCAACGTGCGTCTTCATCAAGAAAACTGATACAAATGTCATTTAGGCAAAGAAACCAAAGAAATATAAAAAATAAAACGTGAAATAAAAAACATGAAACATGTTTCACAAAATAACAATACATTGTTTTAAATGGTAATCGGCTCATCAGCGAAATGCATTTCATGCGTGGTGATAAGAGAAACAAATGCTGTAGAAACATGTTTCGTGTAATAGAGCCTGTTCTATATTTTTGTTTCACGTTTCGCGTGGTTTCACTCACTGCTGTGCATGAAAATTAATAAATTTCTTGATATTTAAAGACGCGTAGCTTCTAAACCGAAAGTGCTATTAAAAAAATTACACAAATAAAAGTTGATTGCTTATATCTGTAGATATTTCTAATTTTTATAAAATATAATTACGGAATTATTGCAATCTGTACTTTAATTCAGAATTGGGCTGATTTTAATCTTTTAATTTTTTAAAATTTTAATCAGTCATCTAATAATTATTATGTAAAATATTTAGATATATCTAGCACAAAATAAATAATAAAACAAAAATTTATATACATACAAATAAACGTTTCTAGAAGTGTTTTACGCGTATGAGATCCTACATTGTTTTCTCGCAAATTTTAATGATTGCGGTTTATATTTATAGTATATAATATTGTAAAATTTATTTATATTATTAGAGCTAACGTCGTATGTCTTAATATCATGTGTATATTACGTACAAGAAAAAATCAATAGCGAATACAGGTAGCTCTCCTATAACACGGTAAATAAGTTATAAGAAAACGGCGTGTTATTTGAAACCGTGTTATATGAGACCCAGAGCTAATAAAAAAAAGGGAGTTAGGTTCCAAAAATTAAAATACATTTGTACATATATTTTTTAAGATACATAGAAATACCTTCAATTTTTTCAAAAATGTACATGAAAGGTAAACAGTTATTTGTGTCATTTTTACAGTAGACGCGAAAAACCAAAAATTACATAGTTTTTTGATGTTTATGTCTGCATAAGTTAAGTAACATTACTATAAGTAGCTATTTTTAAGAAAATAGTCGTACAAAATTGAGAGAGTTACAGACACATTATGTTAGCACACGCAGGTGATTATGAACTTACGACTGTTTGCCTCTTATGTAAGACAGGTAAAAGTAAAACCAAAAGTCGTAGTTGACAAAAACTTCTTTAATAACAAACTTTTTTTTTTAAATAGCTGGTGCGCTTATTAAATGTATATATGTACATACTCGTTACTACAAGTAAAAGCCTAAAAACTGCGTTATAAGACGAAAATAAATACCGTATTATAGGAGGGATTGTGCGTTTAAGCGAAACGTGTTATAACGAAACCGTGTGTGGGTTACCGTGTTATGGGTTATGTTATGTTGTAGGAGGGTTACCTGTATATTTTTTAATTCAAATTTAAATCTAGCCTTGTCGTTTTTTGCTTGTTCTACTGTGGAATTCTTAAATATATATATATATATCTCTGAGGATATGCTATAGACATATAATCAAATATTACACGTATACAATTTTATATATACATACATGCATACACAATAACGCCATATATCCAAAAGGGTATATTTTATATTTACATTTATAATAAATACCTAAAAAGTATTTAATTACTCGTAAAACTTATTTTTGAAATTTAATTTTTTTTTAGTCAGATTTTGTAATTTTTTTTTAAATCGTAAAGAGCCCAATCCTATTTTAATGTTTTTTATTATTTAAAAAAAAGTAAAACCAGATTTTTTGAATTACTTTTAAATGTGACAAAGCGATAAAATATCAAATATTGTTTTCTGTTCTGTAAAAATATATGTTCACTAATAGTTTCTAGATAATGAAAAAAGCTAACATTATTTGGTGGTTATCATCATATAATAGACTTAACGTTATGGTAAACATCAACGGTAATTTTTTTTTCCATATTTGACATATTTTTTTGATTTATGTAATTAGTTTATTATGTTTCTATGTTTACACCGAATTTTTATTTCAGCACTAGTTACCGTAAAGAAATGATGGACAAGAAAAAAACTAATACTAAGAAACATAATCATAATGTAAAAACTAATAAGGGCGAAAGTAGTAGAACGATTTTAGAAAGATCTACTACCAATACTGATAAAATTCATAATGTTAAAGTTAATAGTTCCAATAGTAAAAGTGTTGGCGAAAAAAATACCCGAATACCCGAATCCGTGCCATTGAATTGTAAAAATAAACGTAAAAGTATCGATAATGAAAATAAATCGTTTAAGAGTCTTAAAACGCTTGATTTGTTTGGAAATGCTAAAAATGAAGCATTTCAAAAATCTGTATCAGAAGTTTCGAGATATCGTGGAGTATCGTCAAGCTCGCATTCAAACACTACCAAGATTTTTGACAAAACACAAGACAAACCTATATCAAATAACAAAACGAATTTAAAACAACGTTCAAAAAGTATAGATTCAAGAACTCAATTAAAAGAAAAACTTAAACAAGACAATCGGAAAAAAATATATAAAGAGAAAACAGAAAACAAACTTATATCGAATACTAAAACGAATTTAAGACATCGTTCAAAAAGTATAGATTCACGCTCTCATTTACAAGAAAAAACTAAAGACAATCGAAAAAAAGTAGATAAAGAGAAAACAGAAGATAAACTTATATCGAATACTGAAACAAATTTAAAACATCGTTCAAAAAGTATAGATTTACTATCACATTTAGAAGAAAAACCTAAACAAGACAGTCAGAAAAAATTAGATACAGAAAAAACAGAAGATAAGCATATATCGAATACTAACAAGAATTCAAGACATCGTTCAAGAAGCATATATTCACGATCACATTTAGAAGAAAAATCTAAACAAGACAATCTGAAAAAATTAGGTAAAGAGAAAACAGAAGACAAGCATATATCAAATACTAACCAGAATTCAAGACATCGTTCAAGAAGCATAGATTCACGATTTTATTTAGAGGAAAAAACTAAAGAAGACAATAAAAAATACGAGGAAAAAAATAATGGAAAACTCACTCGGTCACAATCTAAAGAAAAATCAAAATCAACTTCGGATGAAACGAAAATTGATAATAGAACTAATACAAAACGTTCCAGATCTCATTCAAAGGAAAAATCATGTGTTAGTAAATCTCATAAAGAAGTTAGTTTAGAAAATGATAGTAATAAAATGAAATTTACAAGTAGTGAAAGAAAGTCTGTCCCCAGTACTTCTTCGAAAAACCAGTCTGATATTGCTGTTACATCATCGTCATTTCATTACAAATCTTCAAAATCTACATCAAAAAAACATACAAAAGAAATAAGCGATAATAAATCAGATAAAAAACGAAGAAATAGTACCAATAATGAAACTAATACAAATGAAAATGAATGGAGAGTAAATTTCATAGATGATATTAATAAAGCACCTAATAGAATTAGTTCTCGACGAAGAACTACGTCTGGTCATGATAAAGAGAATGAAAATAAACATCGTTTAAGAATGAGATTTTATCGTAGCAAAAGTGTTGATCATATTCCTGATGATCCACGTTTAACAAGTATTAATAAAACAAATGATAAAGCAATAGTACTTAAAAAAATATATCGACGAAAAAGTTTCCATTGCGGCGAAGAACTCAATAATTTTCCAGATACATCTTTTATTCAACCAAAATCAAACGTAAAACCTAAAACAACTGTCGTGCCAACATTTGAAAATGAAATTGATCATTCATCACAAGCCAAAAAAACAAATACAAACAAAATAGAAGAAATACTTTCACCAGTTACTATTAATAATAAAAATAATAATTACATATCAGTTGGTGAACTATTAAAAAGACAGCGATTAATGAAATTCGAACCTCCTAAGCAAGCGTTAGATTTTCTTACACCATTAGCAGCTACAAACCAAGGAGATACAAAATTTTCTTTTACAAATCCTGATGAGCCAATTCCAGAATTGACTAGTTCAATTTCTGAACCAGACAATAAAGTTAATCGTAAAACTATAAATAATAAACGGAGACAGTCTATGTATAGTACAGAAGTAAAGTTTTCGGCAAATATAAAAAGGCGACGAAATTCAACTAATGACATTTCAAATACAAATAATTACGGAAATATTTATCAAAACCAAATTTTGCCTGGAACGGTAGAAATCCATAGACAAGATAATTTACTGTTAAAAAACAATGCTGTTAATAATAATACTCCAGTTATAAATAATGTTCAAATGCCAAATTTTACTACAAGACACAGTGCTCAAAAACTTTTATTGCCGTATCCAAAATCTGCACAAAATTACATTAATAAAAACAAAATTTTGTCTGATAATTTATTACTCCAAAACAATGCTACTAATAATAACACTCAAGTTAGAAATATTATTCAAACGTAGAATGATACTGTGAGATGCAGTGCTCAGAATAATTCTTTACTGTATTCCAAATCTCCACAAACTAACATTAATAAACAGAACGATACTATGAGATGCAGTGCTCAGAATAATTCTTTACTGTATTTAAAATCTCCACAAACTAACATTAATAAAAACCAAATTATGCCTGAAACGGTACAATCAATCAATCGGCAAGTACAAAATTATGCTTCATCTACTCAAGTTAGAAATAATATTCAAATGCCGAATAATAACTATTCGTATCCATCAGGAACAATGTCACAGAAACCAACAAAAAATCTTAAAAACAATATTTCAACAGGTATTATTAATAATACTGTTATTTTGAATGATACAACTACACAAAATGTTTTTGTAGGTGTAAATCAAGCAATAGCAGTACTTTCAACTTATCCAGAAACAAATCCGAATTCTAATATTCAAATTCCACAAACTTCTGGCTTAAGGCAATTATTGACTTCGAATGAACGAAATACGAAAGAAACTGCAACGGTGCCATATTATAAAAATCGAACATATTCTACATTGCCAAGCTATTCAAATCAACCAATGGCAGCATCTCAAACTTATTCGGCATCGAATTTTAATAATATTCCAACTTTACATTTACCGAACAACAAGGAAACTTTAATGTTGCCATATTCTCAAACCGAAATGAATCTAAGTATATCTAGTCGAAATATCGGTAATAATTTAAATGAACCAGTTTCAAGAAAAACTTCACTTAAGACTTCAAGTAAGACTTCACATAAGACTAATCAATCCAGTACATCTTTAGCGTCTCAAAATTCAAACACTCAAAACGATTTTACACAACAAAATTACATGCAACAACAAGCAGCATATAGATACGCATTATCATCCTATCATAATTCTCAACAACCATCATCCTATCACAATGCTCAGCCACCATCATACGATGGCGCTACATATTATCGAACTGATCAGTATGCATATCAATATCCTTACTCTTCAGATATTATGTATAATTACCCTCCTCAATATTACTATCAACCTACACCTCAATACACGTATCCACAATACAATGCATCAGCAAATCTAACGTCAGTAAATAACAAACATCTTGGTACTGGACATATGGAAAAATTAAATAAATACGTATCAAATAAGACAAAAGGAATGTCAAACGAATATAACAGTAATGTTAGACCTTCAGGATCATCAACACAAAATACAGTGGATCGTTCAGTAAGTTAATTATATTCAAGTATATTTTTTTCAGTTTTTATAAAGTAGGTTTTTTACAGTTTCTTCTACGAAATTTATCTCGAGATAGTGGCTATACTAGTCCAACGGAAACTGTACCAAAGGTTAGTTTTATTTTGTTGTATTTCTTTAAATTTATCTTGAAATATTTAGAAAACATATACACTTGTAGACAAAATTAACGCACCACTTTTAATAGATTTTTGTTGATAAATGGAATCGAATATTGTTCGCTGAAAAGATATAAATACAATAAAACGGTTTTAATTTGTAATTTTGTATTACTATTTATTAATAATTGACGTATTCAACGTACATCTTCATCAGGAAACGAAATAAGTAACTGGATTATAAAATTTATAAATTAGAATTAAAGGAAAGGATAACATAATTGTAAAGTGGCATTGATTTAAATAAAATTTGGCTTTCTTTAATTAAAAATGTATAACTTTTATTATTTAGTTACTTATTTTGTTACCTAGTAACTTGTTTTCTATGTTCTGTTTATTTGCTGTAAATTTTCCTGATGAAGACGTACGTTGAGTTCGTTGAATAACGTCGATTATAAATAAATATTAATACAAAACTATAACCTTAAACTATTTTATTTTAATATAATCGAGTTCCGAAAGATTTTTTACTATGTTACAACGCTTTTACAATGTTTAATGTTTACAATGTTTAAATTTACATGATGCCTTAATTTTGTCTAGGAGTTTTATTATTCATGAAAAATGAAAATTTGTTTTTTTGAAGTAATTAGAAAAATATATCTCTAAGTAGTTACTATTAGTTACTAAATTTAATATTGGTAATAATAGAGGTGTTTTTATTAAAGGATTAGTTATTACCAGAGAGTATATACTAATTAATTAGAGAAGTTAAAATTTAAATGGTTACGCTGATAATGGTAGAAGTATTAAAATGTCTTTTATCTTTGTAAATTAAATATGACTTTATAATTAATTTTGTTACCTATATTTTGACAATTTAAGGCCGGGATAAGTTAAAATTTGCATTTTCATAGTTTTCATTCTATAGATTTATTTTAAGATTAAAATCGTAAGTTAGTAGCACACATATTTGTCACTGGCGTTTCATCTTTTAAATACTTTATATATAATATTACAACAAAATATTATGAAATAAGCTACAAAAATATGCATTGAAAAATGACGATTTCCATGTATTTTAGAAATTGAAGATTACTTTCGTATGATTTTGAAACAGCTATCCAAGGTCAAATTATAATTACATTATCCTATGTTTATTTCACAATCTTTTGTATGAATCATTTTTCACAAAATAGCTTTGTGATTTGAGATATACATTTGTAATTGTTTATCTGGTCATAATAGATCATTTAGGAATAATCTTTTTTATTGATTTGTTAACTTAAATTAAATTTATTTTCGAGTTAGAAATTATCAAGGTTTAACTAACTTTTCTGGCATATTTAATCCGGAATTAAAGTTTGAGAATAAAATTTATTCTAGGAATTAAAAAAATAGACTGGGAAATACCCATTTTAAATACATTATTTTAAAAATATATTTTATTGTCTTTATTTTCTTAAATGCAAAATCATTAATTTATATGTATATTTTATTTAATTTAATAGCCATGCAAAAACTGTTCCGAACCTGGTGTCTACATCTGTTCGGGATGTCAATCAGTATTTTATTGTTCACGGAAATGTCAGGTAAGAAATATAATTAATAACTTTTATAATGTAATTGTTACACCCCCCCCCCCCTAATCGTATAAATGCACAGTTTGTGGAATTCGGCGCACGTAAAAATGTGATGGGGCTTGGTTAAGTTGGAGAAGAATTTGTCCTTACAACCGAAAATCAGGGACTTGACATAAAGTATTTAAACACTTTTTCAAAATTGCAAGTTGTGCGTTCGCGTAGAGCAGCGACAAGTTTCGAACAGTAATTTAAACTTCTGATTTTTTTTTTAAAGACAAACAGTTAATCAACCTGTTGTGCTCTGACCAGCAGATTTGAACCATAGTTTACAGTATTATATTCTTAAACTCGCTTGTCTGCCATGCACAAATTTAAAACAATTAGGACAAGTAAAAATTAAAAAGATAGTTTACAAGCGGAGAAACTATTTCACAAACGGGGTAATTACACGATTGGGGCGTAACGTTATAAAATTATTAAATAATTTTATATAACAATGGGAGAGATATCAGTACTATTCTTATAAAGTTGCAAGTGATATTTGTCATATTCATTTTTTATCTATTCAATTGGAGGCATAACGTAGACTTTGTTTCTGCTGTTACAAATTCGAAATTCTGAAAGATTCTTTACTATATTACATAGCTTTATTTTATTAGTATTGAAATATGTATAAACGTAAGTATATTTGCATGCATATTTATGCAACATTAATAAAATATTAATATTAACTGGGATTTAAATAAATTAATCGCTAATTCTATTATATAATTTTAACTAGTGGGAAAAGCTTAAAAATTTAACATAACATAGATACAATACTAACGTTGGTTATACATTTATGCCATTATTCCAGTCATTAAATTCAGCTTAATTAAAACATTTTCGTCAAAAATCACAGTTTGTTAAAATTAAAATTCTTGTATCTTGTAAGAAATTTCGTTGCAATAATACATAGTAAGATTTCTTACGGAATCCAAGAATTTTCATTTTAACGAATCTTTAAATTTATACATTAAATTTATAGAATTTTCTGGCCTGATGTATGCCGTAGTCGATCTATACTCATCGCAGACGAATTACGCTAACCAGAATACGGCCTACCAGTCTACAAAATTGTATAAATTCAACTTTAATCAAGTTTTAATTCCGATCAATGTTTAAATATTTTAAGTGTAACAATTTAAATTTCCATTACAAAGTGCTTTAACTGTTAAATTTGAGATTCAATTTGTTAAGTTGACCGAATTTGCATGAATAATGGTTGCAATTTTTTATTTAGATGGTTTTTTTGAAAAGTAAACAATTAAATATATACATTGTTAATATAGAAACAAAATCTTTTAAATTTATCTAAATTTCTTTAAGTTAAAGTTTTATTTAAGCTGAAGATATTTAAATTTAAATATGATGACTAGAATAGCGGCGTAATAGATATTGTTATTAAAGTAATTGATATGTAAATAATTTGTTTATTTGATCCAGTTACATCAAATCAAAAAGTCTAATCTTTGTTATTATTATATTTTTCTTGCAATTACAAAAACATGTTTCATATCATATCATATTAGTGATAAAAAAAAGCAAATAATTGATATTAACGAATGTTCAAGATTTCAGTTTGTATTGTACTAGTTTTTAATAATTTATTTTGTATATAAATATAATAAACATTTTTAGTCACATTCTTTAAATATGTGTGGTTGTGAAAAAAGTGTTTCTCTGATGTGTTTATAAATACATTGAGTAATATTACACGTATCTTTATTAGCGGTTTTTTTTTTGGCGTGAATGTCACGTTGAAGTACTTCTTAGATCCACTTTTGATCAAAGTGTTTCCACCAAAGAAATATCACTTGAGTTTTATAAAACTATTTCTTGAAAGATAATTACAGTTTATGTAAAATATTTTACATTATATTTTCACAATTACATATTTAAATTAAGAAATATTTTTATTTTTTTGACTACGCTATGCTACTTTAATGTATTAAAAAGAAGATGAAATAGATTTAATCTGAAGATTTAAGAATACAATGTAAATTTACTAGATCTTTCAATCTCACGATCAAAGCGACCATCCTTAGTTTTATATATCGTACAACATTAATAGCTGGGCACTGCTAGTTCCATTTATTTAGTCCTGGTTTTATGACAATTGCATTGTCCTAAAACTACACGATTTTTTATGTTTTAAATGCAAAAATGACAAAACTACAAACGTCCGCTAATACATTTGTGAAATAATGAAGTTAAAACTGAATATTTTATTATTTAGTTGTAAATATTATTCATCTAAAACAAATTAATATTTCTTTGCAGGAACAGGCCTGGAACATACATGTATCAAAATGCGAGAACTCATCTTAAACTAACTTTAATAATGTATTTATAAAGTATTAAAATAAATATTTAATCTAATTTTTTTTAAAAAAAAATTATTCTTAATGTTTGTGTTTCATGTTCATCTTATAAACACTGTTGCCCGTATTTATAGCCCCTTTTAGAGAACTTTTAGTTAAAAGCAAGTCAAGATTTCAATAATTATTTTTGCTTTTATTACCTATCACATATAAACTAGTTTTAATAATTTAAATACTTTTTATTATATATAACATTTTAAAATATAAATAATGTTAAAAACTGTTCTAATATTTTTTAAATAAATTTATTTAAAAGTTCTCTAACAGGAGCGGTGAGTACGGGCCAGTGAGATTATTATAAATAAAAAATAAGGAAAATATTTTATTTTATTTTTGTTTAGTTTTGTTTTTCTCATAACAGAGTAATATTTTGTAGATATAAGATCATTTATTTTGTAATAGGTTAATTAATTTGTTCTTAAATTAATACAGATGCTCCATATTTTTGTGTTAATTGTACTAGTATAATATTCGTATTTAGCAAGTGTCAATTATAATAATATATAAAATAAATGTCAACAATTTCCAATTATAATTACGGCGACGCGACATTCTGTTCAAATTAAAAGTATTTTTTTTATTAAATTTAAAATAATTGTAAAGCCAAACGAGATGTGTAGATAAATTTTCAGGTATAATAAAAACAAAAAACAAAAATTTTACATGCAAAATTATGCAAAATTTATTTTATTGATTTGTATACCTGAAACTTTATCTACACATTTTAAATTTAAGATAGTTTTCCAAAAATATTAATATATTTAATTTTGTAACAGTTCACTATATCTAATTACACTAAATACAGTTATTGTTTGTTTTTGTGATGTCCAAATGACTTTAATACTATTATAACTAACACAAATGATGCGAACACAATTACTCTGCTCTGTAACACACTAAACACTACACATTCACGTGACGCGTCGCGGTGAGACGAAACACAACTGCCTTGTATGAAGACCAACTCATCACTAACTGCTAACGGCCTACCCTAATCTCTTCCCTTCAGCGGCGGCTGGTGGGGATGTCTGGACTCTTCGTGGGTTTGCGCGGGGAATTCGGAGAGGGGCAACACTAAATACATTGTTGTTGTTATAATTTTTATTTCGTGTTCGATTTAGAAACCAGTTTTTTCGTTTTTTTTGTTCGATTTAAGTTTCGTAATACAATTTTTTTTGGTAGAATAATTTTATTTTTTATATGTTAATTTATTATTAAATTTCTACGTTTATAACTTAAAAATACCTCATAATAATTGTGTTCTAACAGTAATAGTATTTATATTTTTTTCGTATTTAAATCATTTATAATAAATGATTTTATTATTTATATTTAAATATAAAAATAAAACTATATTAAATTATTTTTTAATATGTTTACTGTTCAGTGGTTTATTATTTTGTAATTTTGTTATTTATATTTAAGCAATGTTTAAATCGTTTATATTAAATGGCTTTTATAATTGCAAAATATATCCATAGTAAAGTATATCATTTTGATAAGAAATTGTTCGTAAAATTAAATTTATTTGCAATAAAACGGACAAAAGTCTATTACAGAAGATTTGAAAACATCAAATTTATTTTGTATCGTGTGACAATATGTAATATATGTTGAGAGATAATTGTAAATATGTAGTTACGTGTATGAATTTTAGTTTAGTTACGATTAAATTTGAATATCCAAATTATATTGTATTTTTTTGTTATAAAAATTTAAAAAAATTAACTCTTAAAGAGTTGCGAATTAAAAAAAAAATAAGTAAATTTTTAAATTAATTTTATAAGAAAAAATTAAGAAAAAAAGTTTTGAATAAAAATGTAATTTTACATGTTTTTTCATAAAAAATTAATATTTACGTAAATTATCACAGTAAAATTACAAAACGTTATTTTTACTGTTAAAACTTATGTAAAATTACATAAATTTGAGATATATTTTTTACAGTGTATCAAATTTAACTAGGCGTTGTAAAACTATTTGAGATATGGATAAAAATATTTTACTTCTAACAAATATTTTTATAAAACTGCGTTCAGAAATCTGGTAACTTTAAACTTTCAGTAATCATTGTATTTGGGTATAAAATTTGAAAAAAAATATATTGAAGTGTTGTTAACAATAATTAGTCCCAACAAGCAATTTTTTGTTCCTTCTCTTTCTCGCTTTAATCACAACAGTGCGAGCGACAGAGAAAGGAAGAAAATTTTTGTTGGGAGTTGGTTAACCACGCAATTTGACTATTAAACTTTTTTAAGTGCTTCATTTATTGATCAGATGACAAGATTTTACGCAACAGATCCTTAATATATTCACTGCTGGTGTAACATGATAAGTTCTTCAGTACTGAGTTATTTTTCTCGGCAGACTTTAATGCTTTTGATTAAATTTTTAGAAACGTATTATTTTTCCAAAAAATAACTAAACGTAATACAAATATTGAAATGATTTTTTTAGAGCTCTACATTAGTGAATGTGTTAAATTTTATATTGAAATTTGACATTTAATAATCTCGATTTGGTAAAGATTTCTGAAAAGAATTCAACCTTTTAGCAAATGATTTTTCAAAGGTTGATATTGAAAGTTTAAATAAAAGCGTGCAAGTATTTTACAACAATTCCACCATTTTATTTATCAATTTATTTTTCTGTTCCACTTTAATTTTTCTATTTACATAATAACATTAAAAATTTGATAAATTTATTGATATTTAATCTGTAAATTTCGTATTCTTATTTGTGCTATATAAACTATGACTGATATTCCATTTATAAGAAAATTAATCTGAAGATGGGTTTATGCAGCAAAAGTTAACATTAAAAAATTAAATCAATGCAATATTTTATGCACTCCACTAAAACTAAACTAATGTTAATATTAACACTAGAACTACCAACCGGTCAAAATGACCGGTTGCATCAGTTCATCAACACTTTTTGTTCATAATTACAAAAAATATTGTTTTTAGAATACTATGTATTTTTCTAAATTTATGAAATCTTTAATTTTACAAAATGTTAAATTCGTACGATTTCATTTTACAGAGATAAATATGTGGTATACCTAAATATACCAACCGGTCATTCTGACCGTCATATAAAAACATTACCAGAGTTTAGGATTGCTTGTGCAAATGCAAAAAAATTAAAACACGCGTTAGCAACACACTCTGTCAACATTTTAGCATACACAAAACATATTTTTTACTCTAAATACGGGGAATCCCACGAATAAAAAGATTCTGTTCTGGTTCACATTTCTGCGGCTAAGTAGTTTCATTTTCTTGTTGGTGATTCTGGTGCGAGGTGAAATAAATATAAAAAGTGAACAATATTTTGGCAAATATTTTACCATTGTTGCTAATATTGTAAAAGTTAGTTGTGAACAAATATTTTTATCATATACATAATATTCCATATATTTATTCAGTAATTACACATGCAACTACACATCAAACCGGTTATTTTGACCGGTTGGTAGAAATAGGTATAGAACAAATCCTGGTAGTTCTAGTGTTAAATTAGAAAGTTGGCCAATTTACAAGTTTTTAAATTTAAATTTTTTGTCTTCACGCATGCGTATATTCATAGGATTTTAATAACGTTTTGTCTTAGTTGACAAGTAGCAAGTTAGTGTCTGTTAAGTCTGGCTTGAAAAAAAGACGTATTATTAGAGTTATCGCAAACAGGGCCGGCAACTTTACTTTTTGTCGTGTGTTGCTCTTATCCTAACCAAACCGTAGAAAAAATCACGATTATTTTATTAAAAATCTGATTTGAATCAGATTTTTGTCATAAATATAATTTTTAATTTAAATTTACTAGATTCGAATAAAAAAACCAACATATAATATCCATTTTATATTTTAAACCCAAATTGGTTACACATTTAAATAATGTATAATTACAATGTACTTTTTATTCACAATTTATTTTATTTAAAATAATTTTAAAATTGTTATAAATTTAAAAATCAAATTAAATTGCCCACATGCGCACAACAAAAAACAAATAAGGCGCGGCACTGCATTAGTGTGTTTAAAGAAAAGCAAGTAAAAACAAATTATAATAAAACTTTTCTTATAAAATTAGACGAGCACTAATTTTACCATTAAAACAAATAAATAAGCACTTGATTTAAATAAAAATATCATTTGATTTAAATCAAATAATTTAAATCATGCGAACCCTGAAAAAAAAGACATAGGTGAAGTGTGACATGAAGAACATAACATATATTTAAAGTTTAAAAATTAATTTTATTTTTTAAATTATTTTGTTTACAAATCAAAAATAGAAAAATGTAAACTTCTCACGGAACATTTTGAAATCCATTCGTTTATTATTGGTTTTAAATCTAAGGATTCTGAATAAAACTTATGGATATTTATAATAGCGATGTGATTTAATCTATCCTGCCGCATAGTTGATCGCAGATAATTTTTTAATCTACGGAGTGCGGAAAATGACCTCTCTGCTGTACATGACGATGTCGGAATAGTCAGGACAATTTTTAAAAGTTTTTTCATTTCCGGAAGCATATCAGCTACAGTTGGATTTTTGCGAAGAAATTCAACGGTCTGCATCAGGGTAGTAGGTTGCTTCATTGTTTTTGAATTAATTATATCTAGTAACATATTTCTATGTAATGTTAACCGGTCTTCGTCGAATTCGACGGAGCTGGTGTTGTAAAAATTTGTAATTTTTTCGGCAAAATCAAGTTTTTTTTATTATAAAATCTTCGATACAATTAGGGAAATTAATAGTTTCTGATTTAAATCGAGAGCATAGTGTGGCCAATGTTAAATCCACGATTTCAAAAAATTGTTTTTGAAAATATTTTTCTGCAGATTCAAATTGATGCGGGGTAGAATCACTTTCAATTCTGCGAGGAGCTCTTCGAAATACCGGAACAGTTGGCGATTTTAATTCAAGGGCCCTTGCCCCTTTTAGAATTTTCTTCCACAAATCGGCAAAACCATGCTTTCGCAGGGTTTCAAAATATAGCTTTAAACTATTAATTTTAGAGTGTGATTCATTTACACTCAATTGAACACTCTGAAGATCACTATTTACTATCTCGACTTTGTCAAATATTGTTATTAAAATTTCTAAATAAAAATAAAAAGAAAAAGATTCTGTTCTTCGGAGGAAGCCCATTGCTGCAGCTGTTGCACCTCCGTTGTCTTTATTTGCTGCTACGTGAATAAAAAAATTCATTAATGTCTCGTAGTTAGCTAAAATTGTTGCCGAGATTTTATTCTCAAGCAACATCTTGTTGGGCAGAATTTGGAGAGCTGGGGTGCACTACTCTCTTGCAGATCTCGACATGCGTTGAGGCGTTTTGGTGAATCTCTTACAAAATTCGTCATTTCCTTATGCAAAACACTCTCCAACGCATCTTGCACCACAAGATTTAGACGATGGGCCACGCAGTGCACAAATATTGCACGAGGTTCTTCTTGTCTCAATCGAGCCTGAAGACCTGAAAGGTTGCCTTTTACATTAGAAGCTCCATCAAAGCATTGTCCGCGAAGATTTTTAATTTCGAGTCCAAAGCGTAACAAAACGTCTTTAACAATATTAAACAATGTCTCCGATTTTGTATTGTTAGTTTCATAAAATCCAATAAAAGCTTCGAAAACTTCGAACTCCTTGCTGACCCAACGAAATGATAATGGCACCTGTTCCAGTTTGGAAACGTCGGCCGTCTCATCAATTACTATAAAATAATTTCCTGCATCTTTAATATCGGACATAATCTTGCGCAAGATTGAATCTGCCATGAGCTGCAGCATTTCTTCAGTATTATTGTGATGTAGCCATTTATAGCCTAATCGATCTAACCAAATTTCAATAAGTTATTATTACACCCAAACATATTAAATTATTAATTTTGGATAATGTCATTAAGCGTAAAACATTGCTAAATAAATAGAATTTTGTAATAAAATTGTCAAAAATATGATTTATTCTTTCGTTATTGTGTGTATATCACACACACACAAATCGCAAATGAATGTCGCTGCCATCGTAGATAAGGCTGCCATATTGATATGTCAAATTGACATATTAAAAATGATGAAAATTCCCTTTTTCTAGCAATACCCCAGTAAAATCTCATTACGCATCATTTAGCAGGTGCATTTAGTAATGCATTTTCAATGCATTTGATATGCATTCGGGCATTTTTTCTGCAAGAAATAGCATTTTCATTTTAGACAGTGGAAGTCAAGTTAGGGGTCAAGTTGGTGTGTTGCGCATATCGTCTGGTGTGTAGCTTGAGCTCTCAAGCAATACAACTGATGCCGGGGCCTGATCGCAAACACAACGTTAAAGTTCCGTTAACGCTAAAATCACGTGACGTTATACGTTATTTAATTTGTATGGTAAATGACACTTTAGAGTTATCGCACGCCGATATTTTACCGTACGCTAAAATTGGAGGAATATCTAAATATAATCTAATAATTTAATATAGGTTTGATACAAGTATTTATTCAACAAAAAAATAATTATATATATATATATATATATATATATATATATATAACGGCTGTATCTCTTTCCCTATTGACTTTAGAGCAAATATTTAAATACAAAACTTGTTCAAAATGTGAAAATGCTTGGTATAAGGTACTTATATATATATATATATATATATATATATATATATATATATATACATTAGTTTTTATTGGAATTGAGCTGATTTATTAAAATCATCCGTATTTGTTGTTGCTGTTCCATAGTTTTAATGTGAGCCAGTCTTTCCTGCTTGTCCAATTCTAACCGCTACTACTTGGATATAAAATCTCTATTATATTTATTTCACAACAACTTAACCTAACTGCATAAAATAACAAGTTTATAAACACAAGAACATAACCTCACCACTCAAAATAACAAATGAGAGAATGCTCCGCTATTTTGCGAAAATAGCGGACCGCGGTTATTTCTTTACCATACGCTAAATTCATGCGCATACGCATTCTTTTGCTTGTAGGTAAATAACGTAGGCTAAATTCAGCGTTGTACTTGCGATAACTCTCTAATAATTGATTTAGTTCAAATTCTGAGTAACAATGAAACCAAACCCTACGTTATCATCAATTTTTAAAAGCAATATATCTTTGAAACATACCAGGAGAACAGAATTTGTAAAACTAGTGAGGTTGTACGATTTGGAATAAATGTCAAACTTCAAAACTAATCAGTTAGGTAAGCGTATTAAAAATATGTATAAATGCTTGTTTGTGGTTTTAAAATATATTAGTGGATGTGTTCACTGATTAACGTTAATGTAAATTTAAATTGGTCTGCATAAATCCACCTTTAGTTGTGATTAAAAATTTACTTAAATCTAGAGACATTTATGACATATAATTGAAATACATTATATATATTTTAATAAAAATTTATAAATTTTTGATGAAAAAAAAAATGCTATAATTTTAAATATTAAGAAATGTTATTAAAGATAAGTTTATATAAAAGTTTACAGCTCGTTTTAAATCTCGTGAAATAAAAGACAGAAATTGTCTTTCTCGAAACATTAGACCCGCATTAATATCAACAAAGTGATTTCTATTTTAAATACGTATTATAATATGTATTCTAACTTTTAACAACTAAATACAGTTTTTGAATCACTAATAGAATGACATACTAAGGCCCGTATTCCCACCTCATTTATAAAAGTGATTTTTGGCAAAACTGCTTTTGACGTTTACTTAAAATTATGTATTAAGCACTTTATAATAGTTTATTTAAATTTTATAATACCAAATATAATAAAAATAATCAAAAATAGAAAAATTATTTATATTTGATCAAAAACAGAAGCACAAAATAATTTTTAAATTAATGATAAAAGCACTTTTTTACGAAAAAGTGAGGTGAGAATACGGGTCAAAGAGTTTTAATATAATTGATTGTTTTAAATAATTAACTCTTTCTTTTTTCAGGTGGTCATAGTACTTTCTTCGCGTTATTGAACACGTTTGTACATATTGTAATGTATTTCTATTATATGGTAGCGGCAATGGGTTCACAATACCAAAAATATATTTGGTGGAAGAAATATTTAACTACCTTCCAAATTTTAAGTCTTTCAGGGCAAGTAATATAAACGCTGGTTAAATTTAATTTAGAAGTAAATGTAATTACACTACAGATTTTCGTTCTATAAAAACAGAACAAAATTAATGTAGTGATATTAAAAAATAGTTATTATTATTAACAATAATAATTTGGTAATAAATTGTTGAAATAACATATATTTTAAGAGTTATTTAGTTGATAAGTAAATTTAACCAATGTTTATAATACAGGCCCTTAAAAAAATTAATTATTGTAATACACGCTCTGATTCGAAATTTATAGGTTCAATTCGTTTTCATCTTTGGACATCAATTCCAACTTCTGTTCACAGATTGTGATTATCCGAAAATATTCATGGTCTGGATTGGTTTCCACGGTATTTTGTTCTTATGTTTATTCTCTGATTTCTATAAAACAAGTTACACGAAAAAGGATAAGAAGAAAACTGATGGCCTTTGCATGGTAAGAAAAGATCATATTAAACTTTTCTCCAAATTTGTCGGATATAAAAAATTTATGATAAAATTAGTTTAACGCGTGGCTTCATTTGTTTGGTTATTTCATTCAGTTAGCGATATTTACAACTCCGAATAAGATGTGGAATAGTTAACCATAGAATAAAAGTATATATTTTTACATTGCATTTATTTCATGGATAACTAATTTATATTTAATCCGGAGTTGTAAATATCGGTTCATAATAAATGAATATAAAATCTTGAATAATCTAGACACAATGGACTTACGTTTATTGAATTTAGCATTACGTATGAAATAAATAAATACGAAAATTTTAATAATCTGGCAAAATTTGACATACGTATATTAAATTTAATATAGCACGTATGAAAAAAAAAATAAAGCGCTACTTTTTTAAGCATGATTTTCGAATTCTGGAAGCTATAAAACTGTTTGTTTCCAAATTGACTGATTACTTGCTATTTGATTAATATAATAGAAATCAAAAATATTGTCAATAGACTATTTGCACAACGCGTGAAAAACATTGCCGCAAAGTTTTTTGTGAGCAACATAATTAAATTTCAATATATAGGTCTGTATACGTACTTAATGAACGTCTTACAGTTATTGTGGAATGGTTAATAATTTCTGATTTAAAATTAAATACATAGTGCATAATAATACTGTTTTAAAAATATCACAATGCAATACTTGGGTGTATTATTACATAAATGTAAATAAAACTGTTTAGAATTTGATATGACAGTGATCGATTGAATTCATTTTAAAGTTTTACACTTAAAGTATTAAAGTAGTGATCAGAATTGAAATTTACTTCAATTTAACATGTGACTTACGAATTATGAGAAAAAAAATCATAACACAACTTAATTTATTATGCTGAAAATGATCATGTTATAATGATCGAAACGTACGAAAAAATAAATAAACAATTCATCAGTAACTTGTTCACTTCATTAAATACACGATCCATTTATTGTGCCATCATTTACCTAACACAACTAATATTATACGTATTTATTTAGTTTACAATTTCAAGTCAATTCAGTTGCGTCTCTAATGGGATCAAAGTTTTGCAGAACATTTAGTTTATTTGTTAATTACAATCGAAACATGTTTTCCTCGAATTGAATGTTTTATACATGTACATGTTTTGTATATAATTATTCACAACTCAGATTATTGTAGGCGGCGCTGTTTATAGTATAGACAGATGACATCAATTTGTTTTTATGGCTTCGTTAACATTTTGTTAAATAAATAAATATATTTTTTTGTTGAATCTCTGTTTTCGAGTTTAAATAACCGCAATAACAGTGCTTCTTGCTTAACCTGAGTCACGAGTGCGTCGGTTTTTTTTAATATCATTGTTGTTTTTATAGAATTTTTGTTATGTTGTAAAAAGTGCCTAAATTGTTTTGTTTAAAATTCTATCCTGCGATTATCAATTTTTATTGATTAATTATTATAAATATTTATAGTTTTGTCAATTTTAATTATTCCATCATAACAAACATATACTTGCGGGATACTTGCATTTCATTTTAATTGCTTAAATAGTATGAATTATTTTGGCATCAAGTGAACTTAGTTAATTGAAAGTAAATTTTTGCAGGGTATACGTTTGAAAAGTTGATTTAGATCAGTCACTACCATGGAAAACCTGTAGTATATTAAATAAATAACTCTCGAATAAAATATATCTAGATTTTTAAATGTACTTAACAAAAATTTTACTCAATAAACTCATTTAAATTACACTGTAATAACAGAGTTTTTGCAAAGCGCCGCTAAAATTACAATAACGCTAAACAAAAGAAAATTGAAATAGAAATAAAAATGTTTATTTTAAAGTTATTCAATTTGTATTTGTATTTGTATTTGTATTGGATTTTCCAAATATTAAAAAATGTAAAAACTATGAGTAATAAATGTTCAATAAGTTGATTTTTTTAAAATAAATAATTATTTTGTGTAACTCAAAATATTATAATTAGAGAAAATTGTAAATAAATATTGTACTTAAATTTTAAAAATTGTCTAATGCAAAGTCCGTTTTTTGTATATAAATTAAAACATTTTAACTTCAGAAATAAATACATATTTTAAGCTGGTTTCGGATTTTTTATTTTACAACACTCCTATATCTTCATTTTTTTGCAGAAAATCATAACCACAACGTATAACTGGCCAAAACTTTTCAACAAAGTATAATAATATTTTATATTTTTAAAATCACATTCTATGAAAATACTGATTATACATTATATTTAGTTTCATAAAAAAAACTACCAAATTTATGTAAAACAAAATCATTTTAGGTACTTGTATACCTAATATTGTTGCAGCACTTATACTTTTCAAGTAAGTATCATTTCTCACGGAAATTTAATAATATTAAAAGTTTAATACTACGAAATATATATTATATTTTAGCATATCTTAACATTTTATCAAATTATAATATAAAATATTTAATGCAAATACCTTTTCAAATATTATCAAGTACTGTTATTAAATGTAATTTTATTTTAAATATAAAAAAACATAAATTATATACTAAAGAAATGATTTTTGTTATTATTGTTGATAAGTTTTCAAAGACAAATTAACCTAACCTATAATATCAAATATAAGTAAAATTTATTTTAGAACACAATTTAAGTAGTTATTGTTTCAAATAACTAAATAACTGTAAATAAAAATGATTACTTACAATTTTGCAGTGCAGTAATCTATATTCATCACTCTGAAAAATGTTCAACTTTTTTTCACTAATACACAAATCACACTATCTTATACAGAACAAATATCAACAATGCAACGAAATTCAACAAGTTAGTGGCTATGGCTAACGAATTATTTCTAATTAACTACATCCGGTTATGTAAGAAACAGTTTTAACAACAATATTTTGATAAATTTAAAATTTTGTTTGAATGACACAGGCATTACAAATATTCATCCAGCAAGCGAGATTTGAGCCAATGGCCCCATCGATAAAGAGTGGTATCAGACATACGTCTTAAACCGCTGAAATATTTTATATTTAATATTCTGTGTTTTCATTGGTTATTTCATTTTAGATGTATCTCGCAATACAAATTTATTACTTAAAAATAATTTATCAATTTTAATAAAAACCAAAAATAAATGAAGGATTCGAATTTATTTTACCGAAAGAACATGCTACATTTATAGTTTTTATATTGAAAACAAAAAATAATGACCGTACATTAACTTTAAAGATCTACTGATTACACCAATACCTCGCTTTGCGTCGTTTCGTTTTGCGTTTTTTCGAAGTTGCGTCGCTGCTGAATTAGTACTAATTTTCACTGTGCGTCGTTAGATTTTCGAAGTTGCGTTGTTTTGAGTTCGAGTCTTTAATTTTTTTTTTTTAATTTTTTGAAATTTTCTTTTTTTTCTAAAAGATGGACCAATTTTTTGTGAAAGAAAGCCGACTTACGACAACAGCCACTATGAACTCATCAGACAGTGATTAATTTTTATTAATTAATTGAATATTTTATTTTGTTTTAATTGAATTTGTTTTTTTTTTGTTTTTTGTATATATATGTAATAAAATTTTATATTATTTTTGTTTTTTAAGTGTTTACTTTGTTCAATTTTCTTTTTAAAAAGTAGTATTTTTGTAACCTTGGAACCTATCTTCGATCTTTACATGGTTTGCTATAGAAAATCATAATTCACTTTGCGTCGTTTCACTTTGCGTCGGGTTTTTTGGAACGTAACCACGACGCAAAGTGAAGTATTGGTGTATTAAACAAAAATTTTCATAATTAATCGATTCGTTTTGTTTATTGAAATGTACTTATTGTCTCCGTTAATAAAATTTTGAACTAGTAATTATGGAGATATGTACGTATTCTCCGTTCCAATTAATAACATAATACGAAGAATATAATTATAATAAAAAAATCAAGAATAAATAAAACAGTAAAGCATATAATAGTATAAAATTTTATTAATTCAAAACTCCATTAACTTATCGGAATCTGTCAAGACTTCCTTTGCGTGTACAGAATTTTTCGGTATAACATGTTGTGAGCCCACCAAACAATCCTTTAATTGTGTACCAGCTTCAATAATTGCACCATCACAAATGATACTGTTTTCAATTGCACATCTATAAAGTTTATAAACAAATTTTACGTTAAAAATAAACATGTCGAATGAACATAACTAAAATTACTAACCTCTCTTTGACAACAACATTGTTCATTAAAATGGAATGGTGTTGTCCCGTTTTTTCTAACACCATTATTTTTATTTTTTTTCTGAAAGTTGAAAGCTTAAGTAATCAAAATATATCATACATATTTTTTAATTTTGTTTCATTACAGAGAAAAAAAATATTAAAAAATATTCACAAATTCAAATTATTTCTGTATGACGTCAGTTACCTTGAAGCAGAACATTGACGCTGTCTGCTGGATGTTGCCGTTAATAACAATTTTCAATTATAATTATTTTATTTAAATAATGTATTTAAGTAAAAATACAACAAAAACTATTTATAATAGTTTAATAAAAATAAAGTATAAAATAATTATGCATCAGTTTCGTGTAAAAATTGAAATTGTTTTCTTGAACAGTATGCATAATTACAAATGTCGCAACGCTGTTACGTTGATAAATTTAAATGTTCTGCGACACAGCTGATGTTTTGGGAAACATCTGATGTTCTGCCATTTCGGTTTTGACATCTGTTGTGTGTTGTTCGATTTGTTATTATCCTAGCTTTTCATATTCCATTATTGTATTTATCACTTTCCTATTCATCTTGTCTACTTTCATTTTTTCAATCTTTTTTTGTACAGTTATTTACAATATCTTGTGCACAAACTGTCTTTTTTAAGACAAAAATCCTTTTATTTTTTCCATTCTTTCTTGTACACAAGCTGTCGCTTTCAAGACAAAAATCCTTCTATTTTTTTCTTTCATTTTAAAACAAAAAATTACGATGGAGGCAGGATTTGAAAGAGCCGATTCTGGAAATTTACCGGTAGTTGACACTACTATGGTAAATGATTATTTTGTAAATAATGCAAAATATGTTAGTGGCGAGATAAAGAATATTAAAGCACAAAGGTAAGTTATAATAGTGTTTATATTTTTTTGTATAATAATTTTATATTTATTCTGTTTCATTAATTATATTTATTGTTATTATTTTAAGAGCTGGCAGAGAACAGTATGGCGATGATGCTATTGCTTTTGTGCAAATACGAAGAAGTACAGAATCTTCTGTTTGCATCGTGAAAGCCAAAGTCACTCCAGAGCATAAAATACACAAAACAGGCTATTCCGTATCTCTTACGATAGATGAGAAAGAGGAAAAAGTGTTAAAATGCGAATGTCATGATTGTACAGCGTCAGCAGGTCAGTTTACGAGTATAACTACAATTTGAGTATTTTTTAAATTTATTTTTATTGTTTTAGGAGGATGCAAACATGCTATTGCATTTCTTCTGTGGTTACATAGACGAAGCGAAGAACCTTCTGTCACATCAGTGACTTGTTACTGGCGTTCGTCAAAATTATCTCGAGTTGGAACGAGTTTAAAAGCTGTTCCAATAAGTGATATGTTTCCATCATCGGTTCCACCCTTGGAAACAAAAGATTCAAGTTTTTTGAACAAATATTTAGAAAAAGCTGCTGCCAATGCTAGTGACAGCATTTTAAGTCAGACATATAAAATAAATGACGCAGTTAAAAATGTTTCATTACATTGCTTAGCAATTAAATATTGTGTGTGTCCAGAAAATAAAAATGTTGAAAATTTTTTAAATTTTTGTGTTAAAAATATAAGTGGTAGTGATTGTGTGAAAGTTGAAAAGTTAACATTGGAACAATCTAAAACTAATATGTGGTTCACAGCACGTTATGGAAGAATAACCGCATCAAAAATGTATGAAGCTTCACGGTGCCATACACTGGATGGAACACTAGTAGAAAATATATTGGGTGCGAACAAAAATTTCCAAACGGAAGCAATGACACGAGGATTAAGATTAGAAGAAGAGGTGCTGAACGTTGTCCAACAACTATACAATATTAAAATTACAAGGTGTGGACTCATTATTAATGCAACATATCCAATATTTGGAGCGTCACCCGATGCAATTAATGAAACATATTGCGTAGAAGTAAAGTGTCCGTCCAAAAGTAAAACTGTAAAAAATTATATAAGCTCGGAAAATATTATTGCACAAAAAGTTTATGCTCAAATTCAAGTACAAATGTTTTTAAGTAAAAGGAAACGTGGACTACTTTGTGTGGCATCTCCTGATTTTGAAAATGATAAAAAAGTCACAATAGTTGAAGTTGAACTAAACGAAAAATATTGTGAAGATTTAATTTCAAAAGTAACCATATTTTGGAAAAAAGTTATTTTCCCTGAGCTACTGAAAATTATTTAAATATTTAATATAGTAAAAAAATTAGAACTCATTATGTTAAATACAAAATTGTTTTTGGTTTAAGTTCATTTCGTCAGAAATAAAAAAAAGCATCAATCTTTATGACACTGAATTGAATTTGGCTTCTTTTCATTAATAATTTATAGTTATTTCTCATTGCTAAGTTACATATATCTGACGAAGATTAAAGTAAAATATAATATACAGATCTTAAACCAAAAACGTTTTTTATTTAAATATTTATTAAATATCGTTGATATTCATCTAACAAGGTTAACTACATTAACAAATTAAATATTTATAATTTTGTGATATTTTATTTTATATTAGTTATAGAGTCGCTTATTATGTAAAACTACTTCTGTCAGCATTTCTTGTAACATTTTTTAGATAAGAACTTATCATTATGAAATTATTATTCGTATCTTTTATAAAAAAAATTATTGTATTTAAAAAGTACATGTTTTTGTTCAAAATATAACTTATATTAATTTCATTGTCTTTTTCTTATTCATGTAAATTGATTATAATACAAAATTTACAAAATTAATAAAACTATTTCATTAACAATTATTATATTTCATACTATATTATCTAAATACATATTAATAAATTTATTTATGCGTCGATCAAGCAAGTAGAAAATGATCATTTTAATGACTAATTTTATATATATATATATATATATATATATATATATATATATATATATATATATATATATATATAGTAAAATGTTGTATTTGTTTTTATTAATTATGATAAAAAAAATTTACATAATTTATGCACTTTCATATAAATGTTATTTTATTAACAATCCTTGTACATTACTAAGACCGCAGGCGATAATAATAAAATAATCTAATAAAGGTATTAAATTTGAATTGACACAAGCATGTGGTTTTAGCATTTCGAATTCTCTGATTCTCCGGATGACTCTCTCAATATGTATTTTAAGTGCAGCAATGCGTTTATTCAGCATAGCCTGTTCTTCTGTCATCTTTTCATTAGCAGCTACAGATGGAGGACGTACTAGACGGAATAAATGTTCAACATTCTTAAAGCCACGATCAGCCATCACAGTACAATTCGGAGGTAAACAGTGAAGAAAATCGCTAGCTTGTACGATTTCTTTATCAGTAGTTCGACCACCATAACCTTTTGAAATAAAATTTATCAATCCTGCTGGTGTGGATGATATTAAATATTTGATAGTATTACATTTTTTATAATTGCTAAAAGTTAATGCTTGAATCGTAGCATTTGTGGGAATTTCAATCTGAATCTCAAAACAATCGATTATGGACTGTACGTTTGCATATCGTCTGAGAAATTGACTTGGTAAATTCATTTTAATAGTTTTTTCCGTAGGCCAGCATATCAAGTTTTGTAATTTACCTGCAATCTTTGGAACTGTCTCATGTAATATTCTTCCAATTTGTGTGGTACTTCTATCAAATTCTACTGCCAAACGAAAATATGTGTCATCAAGTCTAAGTTTTTTTTAAAACTATTAGAATATGCGCATAATTTACTTTTGCTTCATTTTCAAGTAATTTTATTAAAAAATATTCTTTTTCGGATAAACCTAAATAAAATCTACTATGATGTTCAATGTTTGTTATAGATATTTCATAATTATTTAGTTTTTTAATATTAACAATATTGGATTCCGGAGATGAAGATGGTTCATACGAAGTCGCAGTATCATATGATTTTGTTGGTAAAGAATCAGTAGACGATAGATGTCTTTGTAGAACATGTTTTTTAATTATTACTGGTTGACAATGAGCTTGAACTGCTTTGTCACGTAACACCTTTTTCGTAAAATCAACCATTGTTCCAATACTTCTGCCTGTTGTTTTTTTTTTTCATATTCTCTTCAACATTTATACTATGCTGTTCAACTTCAAATTTGTCAGATAATGATGAAATTAAGTGTTTATCTGTAGACATACATATCTCATGTTCTTCAAGTGGTATTTCTTCAACATTAAATACAAGATCACATTGTTTTCTTGTTTCGCTTTGTGATGGCATTTCAATTTCTTCAAATAATTTTTTTTGAGCAAGATTATATTTTTCAATACAAATTTGTTTCCGTTTTCTTGTCTCTGGTGACATTTGCGATCGTTTAATTTTTTCTGTTAATCGCGATGAAAGATTTTTATGTGGTACAGCATCCTTTTTCATATTCAATTTTCTTCCAATTATTTTGTATTGCATCCAGTTTTCAGCATCGTTTTCTAACTATTACCAGAAACAATAAATATTATATAGGTACAAACTATGACTTAATAAAATAATTTAACTTACATCAAAATGATCTTCACAGCAAATTAAATTTGATGTTGCATTCATTTCTGTAATATTTACTGCATTAAACCATTTTCTTCTAATATCTTTATTTCTTGGTAATACAATAAAAATTTTATTTTTATTTCTTAAAGAACTATTGAAACAATTCGGCACGAAACAGTATTTGACTACCATATTTGTTGGTTAGCGGTTAGGTCTAGGTAAGCGTGTACATACAAAAAATGTAAACAGTTATCAACTGTCACTGAAGTGTCAGTGAGGTAACTGACGTCATAATATCGTTGGCGGGTAAAAACTCGATATTTTAATAATTAATATCTACAAAATTAGAAGGTATTTCATAATAATTTTTTTTTCTATAATATATTAAAACATAAATAATCATTTTCTGCACTTACATTTTATACTTCAAAAAACGGGACAACCCCATTAAAAACTCTAGTTTTACTCTGGACTTCGCAATTTGGTCCAATAATTGCGTTTTTAAACGATGTTCTTTCACTTAATTTAGCCGACTCCCAAACAAAGCATGTTTCATCAATTTGATTAGATTGAATTTCTGCTCTCGGATCTCTAACAATTAGTTCTTTTCCAGGTGCGATTTTATTCCAAATATTATGTATCTAAACATCAAATTACTAATTAAAATACATATAAAATATAACCAAATAATAATAATACTACATACAAAATATTTATTCGCATCATTAAAAAATATGCTGAAAATAATGCCATTTTGTCTCTGAAAATAGCTAAAATTTGGGAATTTTTTTCGAGTAGACAGAATAAAGCACATGTTCCGTGGTTTTTTATATATTTTAAAGCTTTATTTGGTCTACAATTTAGAAAAATTGCAACCAAATTGGTTGCAGTAGTGAGCTGCAATTCGCTCATTCGTGAACTCGTGTTTAAAAAACATTGGTCCGTTGTCCAGACTCCCGAGTAGCACTCAAACCTAGAAAAACATTTTTGGTTACTCTGCCCAAAAGTAAACTAAAAAATCTAGGATGTAAAGTAGGATTATTTTCAAATTCATAAAATTACTAATAGCAGCAGCATTTTGGAAAAAAGGTGTTTTTTTTTCATATAAAAAATCAATTTTGAAAGCACATAAAAAATAGAAAAAAAGTAGATAACAAAAATATCCTACTCTACATCCTAGAGAATTTAATTCTCTTTTTTTTTTAGAAAGAAACTCAAGTCAATTAGACCAATAAGTTATAAAAACGCTTTTAAAGTTTGAGATACCCTATCTACCTCCCTGACACGACTTTGTAAAACTCGCTGTAACTCCGCAACAAGTATTCTACACTATAAGCTTTCAAAAAAAATCGATTTTTTGAAAATGTCAGGCTGGTGTCCCCCCTTAAGTTTGTTCCAATCGGTTCCAATCTACATCCAATCAGTTCAAAACTGTGGAAATGTGCAATGAGGATTGGTTTGTAATTATATCGTTGCCTAAATTTAAGAAAATAATTGTATATGATGCGATAAACTGTCTCTCTCTAAATGACCTATTTCTATAAAAATTAATGATGTGCATGCATTGACTCATATCGCAATTCTATCATTCTTACCTTATTATTTATCGACCAATATGCAGAAATTGTATTCAGTCGAACGCCTAGAACATCTTTGCTTGGAATATACGCAAAACATCTTATAATTTCGTCATGGTAACAACTTTTAAGATCACCTAAATGGTCGTTAAATGTAGATGATTTTCTAATAAGAATATCTAATTCGTTTTCTTTCGCAAATGAAAAAATATCGTTCTTTAATTCGGTGTTATAAATCAAAGCGGTTTTATCATCAATTGTTTTCGGAGGTTTAGACAATTGCTTTTTAATAATATGCGGTAGTAATTCACCCTTAATCGTAGAAAATTATTTCTTATTTTGAAGATATTTGCAAATCCAATGTTTCATAATATATAAATGTGCGTCTAATAAATTACTTTGCATTGTTACAGTAGTATGCTTCTTTAGAAGTAATTTCTGTATTGTTAAGTTTTCTTCGAAGTCACTAGCGCTTGTCAAAAATACTAAACGATTTGTGAATGTGTCAATTCCAAATAAATCCCGTTCTGTAAAACATTTATATATACATATAGCTTTATTTGTTAATTTAAACATAGAATTAAAGTTTTATTTCTTTGCTTCTATCTCCATATTGTTTGCTACTTAAACGAAATATAATATAAACATCGTTAACGTTTATTCCAAAAATTTAAATTGTTACTTGACAATGACAGCCAATAAATAACAACATTAAACAGAGTGGCCAAAACTTTTCTCGATTTTCCAGAATTTTTTTGCAAATAATATAAAAACACATACCTGGTTTATGCTTGGCTTTCGGCCCAGGAACTGTAAGTCCATCACTCGGTTACGGATTAAAAAATATGCTAACAACAGAAGCGAACAAATTTAGTGCTTCATGTAAATCTACGTCAGTTATTAAATCGCACGAAACACAAATAACATCGTAAATTATTTTATCACTGAGCAGTCTTAAAGAATCAGAAGTGCCTAGGTCTTCATTTGACGGTATCCCAAAATAATCGATTCTTAAGTTTAAATCGGTTTTGTCTAAAGTCGCTTGAATTTCAGTTTTTTGTGACTCTGATACTATTAATATCACTTCTATAATAATAATATCATTATTAGTTACAGTATTTTTGCTAAAACTTTACTTTACAGTTACCAAATGTATTTACTTCAAACTTTGCAGACTTATTTTAGAATATTTTACGAATGACGAAATTTTTGTGTGGAAATGATATTTAAACTGATTTGAAATATTCGTTTTTAACATGTTGAATGTTGAAAAACTGCTGCCATATTTTTCCATGTTTATATAACTACTAACAGATACTGTTAGTTTTAATTTATTATGCTAAAAATCAACTAAATATTCCTCACGTTGCTTTAATTTTACTAAACATTTAACGTTTGTAGTAAATACATTTGGTAACCGTAAAGTTTAGCAGTATTTTTAAATAATGAATCATGCACGCAATATTAATAATCGGAATTGTAAATGTATCTTGAAATCCAGCATTTTCTAACATTTGCAATGAATACCAAACCATTGGTTTACCACCAACCGGAAGTAAACATTTTGGTGTACCTGAAATTATTTCAGGCATTCTAGAACCTTTTCCTGCTGCAAAAACTACAGCTTGAAATTCTGCTTGTACCATATTGACAACTAAAAATTTATATATAGGTTATGTATTGCACATGAAATGAAAAAAAAACTGTGGTAGAAGTAAAGAATAGCCTCCCGTTTTTGCGGTAGTTACGCGAGTTGAAAAACCAGTGACTGTCAAACTATTCGACAAGACAAAATATGATTTTAAATGTGTTTTAACGGTCTTTAAACAACAAACTTCTACTTGAAACCTACCTACCTAACCTACCCTAACCTACCGGATTTCTTAACATAACATAACATAAGGAACAATCACACTTCTTAACATGATATAAGTTTTAACGGACAAAATTGACAAAATTACTAATGAAACTTTGAGATTCACTGGTTTTTACACATGGGGCATGCGCATTTCGATGTTCACGCATGCGCAAATCTGGCTTTTTTAAAATTTGTGAAACGGGAGGCTATTCTTTACTTCAGCCAAAACTGTTACCTGCACTAACTTACTTTGAAAATGATATTAGCGATTTTAAAATAAGGTTTATAATAAAATACGGTATATAATAAATAAATATGTGACAATAAACATGTATCTAATATTTCTGTCACTTGCGTATACTTTGTATACCTGACGTAACCTTTTAATACATTAGCCAAATAAAATCGTACACTTCACGGCATATTATAATTGTAATAAATTTAAAACAAGACAAATTTAATTACACAATATACATGATAATGTTGTAAATTAGTAAGGTGTTTGCTCCTCAATATATTTATATTCAATTTAGATATAATTCAATTGATTTATAATTATTATGTCTTTCGAGTTCAATAAAATTGTGTAAATGTTTTATTAAATGTATATCTTTTTAACTTTGTTACGAGATAAATATATATTCTATATACAATAAACGAATAAAAATAATAATGAATTTAGCAAGATATTATTTCATATTTAACCGTTTGAGTGCCAAGCAGCGATTTTGCGCTTCTTCTGTTTCGCTCGAAAAATAAAAAAATAAAATTGGACTAATATTACACTTTGTGGGTGTACACATTTTTATTTTTATAAACAATGATTAATATAATATAATGAACTAAATAATGTAGAATAAGGAAATAAGACAAGTGTAAAAACGCTTCTCGGCTCTTTTGAACGGAGAAACAGCAAAGACCCGTGGCATTCGAACGGTTAAAATTTGCACAATCATGTTTTAAAAGATATTTTGTATTATGTATTTGCAAATGTAATGAGGATTAGATATTAGGAGGAAATAGATATAATTTGTGTAACATTAAAATAATTATTTATTTGTCATTATATACAAAACAAATAACTGAAATAGATATGTACTAAAATTACCAATTGTTACATATCTATACTTTTCTATATGTTAAATATATATATATATATATATATATATATATATATATATATATAAAACCAATAAATATTACATGTCCTAATTATGGTATTTCGCTTATTTATAATAATTTAATATTGTTCCTAATTTGTTTTTATTTTGATTAGTTGTTTCCAACAGGAAATAATAAAACAATGCGATATAATAAAATATCGACTAGTGGTTTCTGACAAATAATAAAACAATAAAATAATAATAATAATAATTAATAATATAAATTAATAAATCAATCAACAATTACAATTTAATTTCACTATTTCTGTTTTTTATTGTTATCACTTATGCTTCCGTTTGCAATTTTTCCATTTATATGGTTAGCATTGATTTCGTTGTTGGTCGTACCGTTGCTGTTGGCATGATTGTGAACGACACCGTTTTGAACTGCTTCCGCTTTTGCTGCTGCTGCTTGTTTATTTTTAGCGCTTGCAATATACGATTGATAGTAGAAATTACCGAATAAACCTAGGAAGAATAACGCCTGTGTTCCCAGTAAGAATGTTATGAATTTCGGGTAATTACAGTCTCTAAACATCATTTGGAAATTTTGGACGAAAATAATGCAGAATTGAACCTAGAACAATGTCAAAATATTGATGATACACACAATTTACTTACATAAGTTATTTAAGTATTACAGTGGAACCTCGGGCCTGTTTGGGCAAAACAAATTTTGCTCGGTATAAGACTTAAATCAATTATCTATGAACAAGTAGCACTATGATATCTACATTATTCACGAATTTATATTGACCTCAATAGGTTTGAAACTATGTAATTTCTGGTAAAAAGAGTCGTTATTTTGTGTACTAGATCAGATTAGATCTTTGCGGTGCCACCACGGTCTATAACTTTGTTAAATATCTTCTGATTTTAATTTTTAAGTAAAATTTTATAATTTTTATTAATCATTAATTGGAAAAAAGCATATGAAAGGCAACATAAAACTAAAAAAATATTCTACAACCCCATTAATACACCATATCAAGAGGAGTTTTTTTTTTCTATATGAGAACGGATTAATCATTTTTACATTAGTTCTTATGGGAAAAGTTGGTTTGGAATACGTCATATTCGGAATAAGTAAGATGAGACCACCTCTCCGGTTTTCACCCGGAGTCTCCGGTTTTCACTCGGAGTCTCCGGTTTTTTAACTGAATCTCCGGTCTCCGAGTTATTTGTTGTAATTTCCGAATTAAACTGAATTTAGCTGTATTCATGAAGTTAAAAAAAATAAGTAAATCATTACTATGATCAATGATAAATTTATAAGTCAAATCAAAATATGATTTAGTTTAATGAATAAGCGTTGAAACGAATTTCAAAATTTTATGATTGTATTCAAATTAAAATGTTTTTATATTTAAAAATAGTAGTTTTAATGTAATGAGTTTTCTAGAAACCGCCCCGGTTTGAAATCTCCGGGTCAGTTGCAATAAAAAGGTGGGCACCCTAGATCTAAGTACAAACATCAGGAACGGATTAAGGTCGTATATCGAGATTCCACTGTATTTTATTGGATTTGTTTATAGAAAAACAAGTTCGTACCATCTGTATGGTAGTGAGATGTTTCTTCCACCATAAATATTTTTGGTACTGTGGACCTAACCCAGCGACTAGATAATAACCATACATAATAATGTGGATAAATAAATTTATCATTCCCAAAAGAGTTTCATGGCCACCTGTAAACATTTGTTAGGAAAATCATTTGCAATTCAGTTACGATATTAGTAATAAATTAAAATACGATCTTACTGTGACGAACAATTAATAAAATAAAATAATTTTCCTTAAACCACAATCAATAATTTAAAAAAAAAGCTATATACGTGTTTCGAAAGCTAATAGTAGAAAAGAAAAATATTTGTGTAAATTTTTCCAAAATTTAAAATAGACTGATATACATAAAAGAATTATACAAAAGAATTTTACAGGTCAATTAAGTATATTTAGAAATTGTAAAGAAAATGTTACTTATAATTTAGATAAAAACAAAAATATGTATTGGTAAGTTGAGAATAAATTTCGTAATCTTAAAAATAAGTTAAAAAATGTAATTTTTGCATATAATGTTTTTAATTAAGGCTAAATAACATTTTAATTAAAAGTATGCTTTGTAATTTATGTTATTTAACAAATAAAAAAATATATATTATTGGTATTTTAATTACAATCTAATTTACCTGGCAAGAATCTTGTTCTAACCCAAGCACAAACAGGCATCATAGAATGATGGTAAAGATGTAAGAAGGATATTTGATTACTCTTTTTTCTTAATACAAAAAATACCATTATAACCACAAAAAAAATAATTATTTACATTATCTTTATTTTTTTTTAGAATAAATGTAAAAAGCTGGTAATATAAGCTCGGTTTTTGGTTGTTTTAATTAATGTATTTAGTCGTGGTGCTACGACAAATGAATTGTCCTAAAAATGAAATTCGTAAAACCGAGCTTGTAGTACTAGCTACTATTTTTACTTACTGTGTCTAGCAATTCTGCAATTTTCGCAAAAAAGTACCACCAGATTGCTCCTGCCATCTACAATACAAAAAAAAATTGATATATATATATATATATATATATATATATATATATATATATATATATATACAGTGCGATATTTTTATCTCTGAACATATGAACTAAACTACATATAAATTTCCTATAGAGACATCCCTGATACTTATGCAACCAATCTTACATAATGTGACAGTTATTTGAAAAAATTGAACTACTTTCAACAAAATATTTAGATAGCATTAAACTATTCGCATTATTTCAAGAAATTTGTTTAAAAATGTATATAAAAGAAGAAAGATTAGAAATTTTGCATTTGTATTTCGACAAGAATAGTTTGAGAAATGTGAGAGATTCATTTACTGCTAAATATCCTGACATTTCGAACATCTTTTATAAATTAATAAATTTATGAATTAAAAATTATATTTTTCTCTATAAAATATAGAATGTCTTATTTTTATTTTTATAGTATTATTTATTAATTATTATTTATAAATTTAAGTGTTCAGCAATTTACAATAAATGACCATATTCTGTTAAATATTTCATTTTTTATTCAAATACACATCATATTACGTAAAATTGGTTGCATAACTGTCAGAGATGTATCCATGCGATTGATGTGTTATTTTTAAAATTGAACATAGGAAATTTATATGAAGTTCAGTTCATATGTTTAGAGATAAAAATATCGCACTGTATATATATATATATATATATATATATATATATATATATATATATATATATAAAACCATAAATTAATAATTACCCTAACGGCTTTTGGATCCTCTGACCAATCTACGGGTTGACATGAACAATTATAGCCATTAAACCAACCGCCTTGTACAGCCTGTAAAAAATGGGCGATTAATTTGCTATAGCAATGCGCGCTCGCATAACGTTAAAAATAATGAAGGGCTGTTGTCTCACCTCGTACACTAAGAAAATGCTGAACCAAACTTGAATTAAATTATATAAAAATATGATATTTTTCAAGTTATACGGTTTCCGATCTTTCATATATTTGGGACCAGCATATGCACAGAAATATAGGTAAGTTGCTACTATTGTCAACAGAGGCGCTGGTGAATCCATAAGAAGCCATTTTGTTGTTCGGGGATCTGCAATATTCATAGAAATATCATTCGATAATTTCAATAACTATTAATAAATTAAAATAACTTATTAAACAGCAAATGACATTAATGAATACGTAAATTGAACAATTAATATGCATTTTTATAATTCATTATGAGTAATTCTTAACAACATTGTCATTAACATTTTTTTAATATCCATTTTTCTATTTGACGTAAATTAAGTACAAAGTATAATATTAATAATTTGAATTTTTCGCATACATAAGTATTTTGCAACGCTTAAGTTTTATCAAATGTAACTTATGTAGGTTGTTTGTTTGAAAAATTTGGCATACTACCATAAAAAAAATCTGTAATATAACAATTATTTTTCTCAAGTAAAATTTCGATAAATAATTATTATTATACAACAATTAGATTTGGATATATTAAATATATCAATGATACGTCATTTTATTGAACATTTTCATTATTAATTATAATTTCAAACAATTTTTCTAACATTTATATTTACATAATAAATAGATTTTTTTCAATTTTAATACTGTTTTTTTTACAATTCACTCTAAGTTCCTATACTTATATTACTGTTATTATAACTTCCTATTCATATTGTACAACTTTTATACGTTCAAATAAAAAAAAAAATATATTTTTTACATAAAAAAAATTGGTATAATTCACGACAAGAAAATATAATGCACAACAAACAATAAGATAAGAATGTTTGAAGAAAATGAATTCTGGGATAGTGGAATCCTTTAGGTACATGGCGTGATTGTGTATGTGTGTAATAAACAATATATACCACAACAACATATTTTTTTCTCACAACAAAAAATGTAAGTGAACGACAAAGTATTCGCTGTAACCAATTTCGTCAAATGTACCAATTGTCCTTCTTTAAACAAATAAAAACAAATACTACAGTTCATTATCTTGTAGTTCGATATTTTTCATAAAATTGTAAACAAAGTAGTTAATCAAAGTTTGAGACAGAGTACCAGGGTCATGAATCACAATATTTTAAATAAAAATAATAAAAATAAACACTAGAAAATAAATAGAAAATTTCCGAAAATAATTATCGACAATTAATATCATTTAGTAAATTAAGGAAAATTCGAAAAACGCCAATGATGTAATTTTCTGATTTTTGAACTTTTATCTTATAAATAAAGTCGACAATAAATTTTGATATCATCGTATGTTAATATTTCCTTTCATTTATTTATTACAAGAATTATAATAACAACAATAACGATAATAATTATTTTATTTATAAAATAATAATTAGGAATTGTTGTTCAGACAATAAAGTCTACAAAACTCAGTTTTGAACATTATTTATGAGTAATTACATAATATTTATGTATGCTAATTGAATTGTGAATTTCAAAAATAACAGGTTATACTATTTTTTTTTATTTGTTTAAATCACCATTAATTTATTTTGATGAACTAATTAAATCATTAGTTAATTTTTAAATGAAGAAAAATGCATTGACCTTGCCGCGCTTTGAACCCGGGATAATGCCGAAATTCAAACCCCGGCAAGGTCAATGCATTTTTCTTCATTTAAAAATTTTAAAAGTAGGTAATTTTTGACAATTTTTTTTTATGTTTATTTCAAATTACTTTAAAATAGTTTATTTACATTTTATAATATCAGATTTAATAAAAAAAAATATCAAAATTAGAAAAACTATCTATACAGTGTGATTCATCGGTTTGTAATTTTGAGAATTCGCCCTAACTTATCCAGGATCAACAAAATACCCTGACTTTTTCCGGTTTCTCCCGGTTTTGGCCACCCTGTATTTGTTGATTACAATTCGATGAAGAAAAAAATAAATTAAATGACAAAAATTCCATATAAGTTGTTTTCAAAAATAACAATACAATTATTTTTCCAGTCATACGCATATTGCTACACAGCTCCAGGCCACTTACCACTTTTGGTTTCCATAAAATTATTATATTCATCTATTAGAAATGATAAACCTGTTCCCGACATTTTTTATGTGTTTTTGTTTTTGAATTTGAAATTTATTTGGCTGCACCTGAATCTAAAAATAAAATTCACATTTTAAAATAAATAAAAGAAAAACTTATTTACATATAAATTAGATAACAATCATATTGTATTGCTAACCCTAATGAATTATTATAGTTTGTCTAAAATTTGTTACACTTTACAAATATATATATATTTTTTTTTTTTGAATATTTTAATTCTTATTGTAATATTAGATACATGCAAAGGCGGATCTACGCATACACTAAAAAGTTATCAATTTGAAATTTGCGTTTTCACTATTCATTCGAATGTAAATATCTGTAAAATTAAGTTTTTATAATAATATTTATTTAATAGCACTGACAAATGTAATATATTTACAGAAAGTTTCTTAATTTAAATGTAAATTTGCTAATTAAGACAGAACATTTATTATCATTAAAAAAAAACGTCACAGCGCATCAAAACATTAAGTTGGCTTAGGGTAGGTTAAGTTAAATTAGTATTTAGTAATAATCATGATGCGTTTATTCATCATATTTCTATGCGCTTATGCCATGTACAAAAAAAGCAATATGCGCTTCTTCAACACGCCCCATTTGGTAAATTTTTGATTGCAATCAGACCCTAATTATAAATAGATAAACATGTTTTTGTTTCATTTGTTTGTGAAATATACAAATTAGTCAATTTCACTAACATATTTTATGTTTTTGAGCAAATAATTAGGTAATTTATTTGTTAATATTTTCAATAAAATTATATTTTTTTATATTTAGCCAGTGCAAAGTATGAAGGATATCTTTAATGCTTGTATATTTAATATCATCACACTTCAAGTACAACTCAAATCGCTCTATTTTGAAGTTTTTGTAATTTATTAATTTCACTATTGTTACACATAAATAATATAGTGGAACAATACGTGAAATGTGGTAATATAAAGCACTGAGTTAAATAAAATTTAGCTTCCATTCATTAAAAATCTATAAATTTTATGATCTAGTTATTATTTGTATTTTGTTACGTCTAGCAACTTGTTTCTATGTTCTGTTTATTTACTGTAAATGTCATATAAATGATACACTTAAAGAAAAAATTATATTACATAGAACTCATTCATAAATAAGTATTTTTTTTTCACCAATGAAATTGCCGTCAAAATTTACGTTCGTGAAAAAAAGTACTACTTTATACACTGCTACTACATAAATTACTATTATAATTTCCAAATAATCACAAGTGAATTAGTGATGCCTCTATACAAGTCTTCGTATTTTGTAAATCAAATTTTTATACTTACAATAATTTTAAGGAAAAGGTTTTTTTTTCTTGTTCGCTATAGATGCAAAATATTGTTATCGAATATAAAATTTTTAATTTGAATATATTTTTGATTATGACAAAATTTTTACTTTCTACTCATAATTGTAGAACATCATACACTAAATTTTTTTTACTAATACTTTAGTTGTGTTTTTTTTACACTGAAATTTTACATAATATGTAATTATTTTTCTTTGTTATTATATAATACATTCTCGAATAAACATGAACATTTAATACATTAAGATTGCAATAAAATGTAATAATGTTTTAATTGCGCCAATATGCCGTGAAATTGCCTGTTAATATTTACTGAAAAAATCATAAAATTTTTAATTCCTTAGAATATTCTCGTACAAAAAAAAAACAAATGAGAATAGAGAAACAAGTATTGCAAAATTATTATTTTTTAATTTGTAAATTTTGATCAAAGATATTATAGGTATCTGACCCGATTTTTTGTTTATAAAATTAGTTATTTGCTAATTTCACTTCCTTATTTATGTACGTTATCACAACATATAAAATATTTGGTATAAACCTGTATGGTATATAACGTAATATGTTATCCAAAATATAACTATAATAAAATTTGTCAAAATATTTGGCTACTATCTTTATTTGAATTTAAGTAGATCTAGTTTCGATACTATAATTAAATTTTAAAATTAATACTATTTCAATAATAATAAATAAAAACAATAATATCAAGATGCACAAATAAAGTATAACAATAATAAACTAAAAATATAAGATCTTACTGTGTCAAGAAGTAAATAAAATAAAATAATTTTCCCTTAAACCACAAACAATATTATTTAAAAAAAAGCTATATACAAATTTCGAAAGCTAAACTTTCATTATCAGTAGCAAAAGATAAAGCTAAAGTCCTAATCAGTGATCTGAGGTTTACACAAATACTCAACGTACCCAGGTTCTTTGACCACTGGCAATTGACATATACGATTTTTTCTGAAAACATTTTAAACGAAACTGAACTAAAGATAAATAAAAATACATGCAAAGTAAATATTATTTATATTTGTTACGTGATTTGTGAGAATTAATCTTTCGTTGGTTGAATATAAAATTTCTGACAAATTTGGCAGTATACATTGCATTTCTTGCACTTCTTCACACAACTTTCAATAATCAAATTCAAATGAAAACAAACATTGCAATTGTTTTTAATTTAACTTACAATTAGTAATTTTTAATATAGTCATCGAAGATATCAAATTATATCCAGTTGACCGTTGTTTTACACTAATCAAATTAAAATATTGTTATTAAAATAAATAATTTAGATTATTTAAAAATATCTATTTAATTGTTACTTTTTTTTTGTAACACCTAAAAGCTACTCGTAGATTGATGACATTTAAATTAAACATAATAAAATACTAATGATTTATAGTTAACAATAAATATTGTGAAATATTATCAAATATTGAAACACCAAAAAAAGATATGTAAAAAATGACCTTAGCAAACAAATCTTGAAGGTCGCATTGTCATATTTTTCCGCAAAAGATATTTTTTTTTAATATTGCATTTATGATACAAATGTATTAGAATTGCGCCATGTACCATAAGAAGTGTGGCATAAACTCTTCAATTTAAGTAAAAATTAGTTTCTATTAGGTCGGTACGAAAGTTCTCAGGGTTTTAATAGGTAAAGTTTAAAGTGGCATAACTTCTGTAATAATTACTCGATTTAATCGAAATAAGCGCCATTACAATCTGTACATTTTTGCCAACGTGTTACAAGTCTATTTATTCCATCATTATAAAAATTTGGTTCACGGGATTCGATAAAATCGACAAATGCTGTTTTTGCTGTGAGAAAGTTATCAAAGTGCTTGAAAAGGTGGTAGTCGGTTGGCGAGAGGTCTGGAGAGTATGGTGGGTGCGGCAAAACTTCGACGCTCAATTCATTTAATTTTCGGACGGTGATTACTTAAGTGTACAAATGCACCGGATAACTTTATTATACTTAATTTGACATGTAAATTTAATTTGGGTTATTTTATTACATTATTTTTATTTATTTAAGTATTTGCTGGTATATTAAAGACCCTTTTAGGAAACGCATACGTATCAAACACGAAATGCTGGAAATTTTGTATTATAATACAGAAATTACAAACGAACACAAAACTTTATTGTGTACAAGTGTTTTGATCAATTAAATTGTTACAGCTATTTTTTTGATAATGTATACATTTGCAAGACGAATGTGGTCTGATAATAGTAGTTAGTTTATTTTATAAAATAATGCTGTCTTTCATTGGTGTCGTCATCTATTTATTTAATTTATGTTTTCTTAGTACGAGTATATCACTCTGATTTTCTTTTCCTTTAGATATATCTAAAGTAAAAATTAAATAAACAATTTTGCATGTCCGAACAAATTTCTGTTCGCTTAGAATTATTATTTTTTGCTACACTTGCATACAGAATATTTTGTGCGTTTCAACATGTTTTAATATTTATTTGCCTAGCGTGCAAGTACCCTATTTAAATGTGCAATATTTTATTCATTGTTCGACTTGGGATCGAACCAGGGTCGAGGCGATATGAATTTTTCATTTTCAGATTATTCGTTTATGGTAATATTTGAATATTAACCATATATAATTGATGTAACTATCAACTAACCAGATTAATGTATTATATTTGATTGCACCATTGCACGAACCAACACTTTTCATAACTATAGTTCTTACATGCATTTCGTCATTAAAATTAGTGATATTGCGTATTTGTTGACTATGAAAAATTATGAATAGAATGTGTACTGAAAATGATTAGGTTTCATTCGTTTGATCTGTAATGTCCTCGGTAGCTCAGTGGTAAAATTTCCGCCCGGCAAGTGGAAGGACCCTGGTTTGATCCCAGGTCGAGGCGATATGAATTTTTCATTTTCAGATTATTCCTTTATGATAATATTTGAATATTAACTATATATATATATATATATATATATATATATATATATATATATATATAATATATTTATATATATATATATATATATATATATAATATATTTTTATATATATATTGTGACAAAAACACTTTTTGTCACGAGTCCAATTTTGTATAAAAAATGATAATTTTATAGAGTATTAATTTTTAGTGAATTGGCAATATTTGATTTGAATTGTGAAATTAGCAGGCACATAAATACCGCTTGTACCGGTGAAATATCTCTCTCTCCAGTGAGCCGCTCTGGTGTGAGCACCTCTCTCTCCCGTGAGCAGTCTTGCTCTGAGCAGACTTCTACTGGTTTTGTCTTCGTTATATCTGTGATGAGTTGAAGGTTAATTTACCATGCGGCCTGATAAGTTGGTATTCAATATGGAATTGGTTCGTTCGGATTTGAAACGATGTAAGTTGACAATTTATTTATTTTGTATTATGTTTGAATTGTTATTCATGAGATTTTTTGATATTTGGATTATTTTAGTAACGTAATTTTGCTCGCATGAATACAATGATGGTCAACTTACATTTGATTTCGTTTTGTATTTTTTGTAAAGCCAATTTCTTTCTTGAATAATTTTGTAAGTTATTTTGTTTTGAATGATAATTTCTAGAGTTCAATTTATTAGAGTTTGTATCGTTATCGTTTATTTGATGATTAGTAATTTTAATTTGACAAATTAACCTTGAAGCAGCACAGATCCCCGTTCCAATCCTCATTTCTTTCTTTTGTAAATGCTAGTAGATTTTCCTTCCCGTTTTCCGTTTGTGAAAGTCTTTAGTGCGTATCATTGTCCGTATTTGTGAATTTCGGGCCCTCGCTAGAGCGCGTTATGATCTTCAGATTTTTTTTGTGCCGTGCTGCGAGCACGGATTTGATAATTTTATTCGCGTATTAAAACGACGGACGTTTTATTGTTCGAACTTTTGTAGAGTTCGGGATTGTTGCAATACGAGTTATTTTGAGGCCACGCGCCATTGTTCGTATTGCGATGATTTTTTGGTTTATCGTATCGTATTATTTTGCTATTATCACAGCGCTTAAATTTTAGGCTGAAGAAGCTGTATCGGCTGTGATGATATTTTGTTTGAGTATATTTTTTGGTGGCCACGTCGTAATTCTCGGTGAAATACCCTATGTTTTCGTGGGCCACTCCTATAAGATCAGAATGCGTTCATTGGCTTCCGGATTTACAAATCACGGGAAAGACATTCGGTCTAGATCGGCTAAAGTACTTTCGTGTTTTGTCTCTCCTGCGCACGCGACCCCCCCTCTGTTCCATGTTCTATGTTCCCTCTTCGCGATCCCTTTTCTTTGTTGTATGAATGACGTGTAGTAAATCGTAAGTAGCAAATCATCACTTTATTTGTATTATTTTTGTATTGAAGATTTTTGTTGAGCAAGTAACTTTGACTTATTTAGCTAGAAAATATTGTTGAGTCATTTTATTGTAGTATTGTTGAATTTTCTTTGAGTTACGTATTTTTGTTTCTAGTTGAATATTTTAATTTTGCTTGTATCACTTTTTTTGAATTATGCTATTTTCACTTAGCTTTTGTATCTTGCGAATATACTGTTGTTATTTATTTTGTTTGCTAAGTGAACTATGCAATTATCGTTTAACTTTTCTATTATGAGATTATTCTGCTGTAACCATTTTGTTTGCTAATTGAATTATGTTATCGCTTAAATTTTGTATTCTGATATTTATTTTGATCGCTAAATTTATTAACGTTGCTTGAGTTGATTTATGATTTGTGTAATTTAAATTGTAAATTGTAAAGTATTTGGATTCCGTATTAATTTGTTATATTGATGATATTGTATGAAAATATTGCTTATCGTTGCAAATTCGATTGTATCGACATTTATTTCAAGTTCGATTTGTTTGATTTTATCATGTTTGTATTCTGGATAAATCTGCTGTGCCCCCTCATGTTTAGATGAACAGGCTGTCGTTTTCAACGGTGTCCGAGCGAGATTCAGATGTATAGCGGCACCAGTTAATTGTGGAAACCGAATTTGGATCAACAAATGAAAGATTTCGACCATCCAATAAGTCGAGCAGTAATTATGGATTGGATGATGATGTTTATGAAGTACTAAAGCCCGCGGGGCGTATTCCGATTTCGAGGGCGATCATTCTCATGATGTCTCCTTCCATGATCACGCCGCTTTGTTGCGCTGTGCATTCTGACATCTCCTCGGCGCTGACGAAAACGCAGAAGAAGATCTTCTTTAGCTAGACCACCCGCTAACCAGCAGACATCAAATCATTCGTATATTATGCTGTACTAAATATCATACAATATAACTACATGGTATTACAAAATTGTAAGTAATTTTTTTATTTAATTATTTATCGCATTTCCGAAACAAATTCTCGAAAAATGAAATAAATCCCTATCCCATTAAGTTCCTTTTTGAGATTTGTCAAAGCTTCTCAATTTTGCGTCAACATTCCGCTTTGACTGGCGCCCACCTAATTTACCAACATCACAAAATAAAGTTCCTACCAACCCCACCTACGACCTAGCTCTCCTCCAAACAACTGACGCCGTGCCCATTATGGATGACAGGTAGGATAAAAATCAGATGAATAAAATATTTCAAAATTTGAACACTTTGATAAAACTTAACTTTAACATCTAATATTTTTCTTCATCTAAATGTCACACATAATTATGGCTCGCCAACGTGGGGCTTTGATTGATTTTTTGTCTTCGAATTAGTCCATTCCTTCCTTTCACTTTTCCGAGAATTTGAGTTCGAAAATTTATTTAGTTCCGATTATTTTTTGTAATTGCTACTTACATTTCATGTTTAGTTATGATGAGTATTTATTATTTGTATTATGTTATATTTGCTACTTACTCAATTGATTTATTGTGTTGAGCTATATTATTTTGTATCTGATTGAGTAATGATTTATATTTTGTATAGTGCACTGAGTGAGATGAGATTTCACAGTTTTTTGATTGATTAGTTTTTCTTTGATTTGAGTATTTTATTGAGTCACGAATATTTCTTTGTTGGAAAGTTAAAATTTTTTTTGTAAATGAAAAAAAAAAATTTTTTTTGGTGGAAGGGCTGTGTGACAAAAACACTTTTTGTCACGAGTCCAATTTTGTATAAAAAATGATAATTTTATAGAGTATTAATTTTTAGTGAATTGGCAATATTTGATTTGAATTGTGAAATTAGCAGGCACATAAATACCGCTTGTACCGGTGAAATATCTCTCTCTCCAGTGAGCCGCTCTGGTGTGAGCACCTCTCTCTCCCGTGAGCAGTCTTGCTCTGAGCAGACTTCTACTGGTTTTGTCTTCGTTATATCTGTGATGAGTTGAAGGTTAATTTACCATGCGGCCTGATAAGTTGGTATTCAATATGGAATTGGTTCGTTCGGATTTGAAACGATGTAAGTTGACAATTTATTTATTTTGTATTATGTTTGAATTGTTATTCATGAGATTTTTTGATATTTGGATTATTTTAGTAACGTAATTTTGCTCGCATGAATACAATGATGGTCAACTTACATTTGATTTCGTTTTGTATTTTTTGTAAAGCCAATTTCTTTCTTGAATAATTTTGTAAGTTATTTTGTTTTGAATGATAATTTCTAGAGTTCAATTTATTAGAGTTTGTATCGTTATAGTTTATTTGATGATTAGTAATTTTAATTTGACAAATTAACCTTGAAGCAGCACAGATCCCCGTTCCAATCCTCATTTCTTTCTTTTGTAAATGCTAGTAGATTTTCCTTCCCGTTTTCCGTTTGTGAAAGTCTTTAGTGCGTATCATTGTCCGTATTTGTGAATTTCGGGCCCTCGCTAGAGCGCGTTATGATCTTCAGATTTTTTTTGTGCCGTGCTGCGAGCACGGATTTGATAATTTTATTCGCGTATTAAAACGACGGACGTTTTATTGTTCGAACTTTTGTAGAGTTCGGGATTGTTGCAATACGAGTTATTTTGAGGCCACGCGCCATTGTTCGTATTGCGATGATTTTTTGGTTTATCGTATCGTATTATTTTGCTATTATCACAGCGCTTAAATTTTAGGCTGAAGAAGCTGTATCGGCTGTGATGATATTTTGTTTGAGTATATTTTTTGGTGGCCACGTCGTAATTCTCGGTGAAATACCCTATGTTTTCGTGGGCCACTCCTATAAGATCAGAATGCGTTCATTGGCTTCCGGATTTACAAATCACGGGAAAGACATTCGGTCTAGATCGGCTAAAGTACTTTCGTGTTTTGTCTCTCCTGCGCACGCGACCCCCCCTCTGTTCCATGTTCTATGTTCCCTCTTCGCGATCCCTTTTCTTTGTTGTATGAATGACGTGTAGTAAATCGTAAGTAGCAAATCATCACTTTATTTGTATTATTTTTGTATTGAAGATTTTTGTTGAGCAAGTAACTTTGACTTATTTAGCTAGAAAATATTGTTGAGTCATTTTATTGTAGTATTGTTGAATTTTCTTTGAGTTACGTATTTTTGTTTCTAGTTGAATATTTTAATTTTGCTTGTATCACTTTTTTTGAATTATGCTATTTTCACTTAGCTTTTGTATCTTGCGAATATACTGTTGTTATTTATTTTGTTTGCTAAGTGAACTATGCAATTATCGTTTAACTTTTCTATTATGAGATTATTCTGCTGTAACCATTTTGTTTGCTAATTGAATTATGTTATCGCTTAAATTTTGTATTCTGATATTTATTTTGATCGCTAAATTTATTAACGTTGCTTGAGTTGATTTATGATTTGTGTAATTTAAATTGTAAATTGTAAAGTATTTGGATTCCGTATTAATTTGTTATATTGATGATATTGTATGAAAATATTGCTTATCGTTGCAATTTCGATTGTATCGACATTTATTTCAAGTTCGATTTGTTTGATTTTATCATGTTTGTATTCTGGATAAATCTGCTGTGCCCCCTCATGTTTAGATGAACAGGCTGTCGTTTTCAACGGTGTCCGAGCGAGATTCAGATGTATAGCGGCACCAGTTAATTGTGGAAACCGAATTTGGATCAACAAATGAAAGATTTCGACCATCCAATAAGTCGAGCAGTAATTATGGATTGGATGATGATGTTTATGAAGTACTAAAGCCCGCGGGGCGTATTCCGATTTCGAGGGCGATCATTCTCATGATGTCTCCTTCCATGATCACGCCGCTTTGTTGCGCTGTGCATTCTGACATCTCCTCGGCGCTGACGAAAACGCAGAAGAAGATCTTCTTTAGCTAGACCACCCGCTAACCAGCAGACATCAAATCATTCGTATATTATGCTGTACTAAATATCATACAATATAACTACATGGTATTACAAAATTGTAAGTAATTTTTTTATTTAATTATTTATCGCATTTCCGAAACAAATTCTCGAAAAATGAAATAAATCCCTATCCCATTAAGTTCCTTTTTGAGATTTGTCAAAGCTTCTCAATTTTGCGTCAACATTCCGCTTTGACTGGCGCCCACCTAATTTACCAACATCACAAAATAAAGTTCCTACCAACCCCACCTACGACCTAGCTCTCCTCCAAACAACTGACGCCGTGCCCATTATGGATGACAGGTAGGATAAAAATCAGATGAATAAAATATTTCAAAATTTGAACACTTTGATAAAACTTAACTTTAACATCTAATATTTTTCTTCATCTAAATGTCACACATAATTATGGCTCGCCAACGTGGGGCTTTGATTGATTTTTTGTCTTCGAATTAGTCCATTCCTTCCTTTCACTTTTCCGAGAATTTGAGTTCGAAAATTTATTTAGTTCCGATTATTTTTTGTAATTGCTACTTACATTTCATGTTTAGTTATGATGAGTATTTATTATTTGTATTATGTTATATTTGCTACTTACTCAATTGATTTATTGTGTTGAGCTATATTATTTTGTATCTGATTGAGTAATGATTTATATTTTGTATAGTGCACTGAGTGAGATGAGATTTCACAGTTTTTTGATTGATTAGTTTTTCTTTGATTTGAGTATTTTATTGAGTCACGAATATTTCTTTGTTGGAAAGTTAAAATTTTTTTTGTAAATGAAAAAAAAAAATTTTTTTTGGTGGAAGGGCTGTGTGACAAAAACACTTTTTGTCACGAGTCCAATTTTGTATAAAAAATGATAATTTTATAGAGTATTAATTTTTAGTGAATTGGCAATATTTGATTTGAATTGTGAAATTAGCAGGCACATAAATACCGCTTGTACCGGTGAAATATCTCTCTCTCCAGTGAGCCGCTCTGGTGTGAGCACCTCTCTCTCCCGTGAGCAGTCTTGCTCTGAGCAGACTTCTACTGGTTTTGTCTTCGTTATATCTGTGATGAGTTGAAGGTTAATTTACCATGCGGCCTGATAAGTTGGTATTCAATATGGAATTGGTTCGTTCGGATTTGAAACGATGTAAGTTGACAATTTATTTATTTTGTATTATGTTTGAATTGTTATTCATGAGATTTTTTGATATTTGGATTATTTTAGTAACGTAATTTTGCTCGCATGAATACAATGATGGTCAACTTACATTTGATTTCGTTTTGTATTTTTTGTAAAGCCAATTTCTTTCTTGAATAATTTTGTAAGTTATTTTGTTTTGAATGATAATTTCTAGAGTTCAATTTATTAGAGTTTGTATCGTTATAGTTTATTTGATGATTAGTAATTTTAATTTGACAAATTAACCTTGAAGCAGCACAGATCCCCGTTCCAATCCTCATTTCTTTCTTTTGTAAATGCTAGTAGATTTTCCTTCCCGTTTTCCGTTTGTGAAAGTCTTTAGTGCGTATCATTGTCCGTATTTGTGAATTTCGGGCCCTCGCTAGAGCGCGTTATGATCTTCAGATTTTTTTTGTGCCGTGCTGCGAGCACGGATTTGATAATTTTATTCGCGTATTAAAACGACGGACGTTTTATTGTTCGAACTTTTGTAGAGTTCGGGATTGTTGCAATACGAGTTATTTTGAGGCCACGCGCCATTGTTCGTATTGCGATGATTTTTTGGTTTATCGTATCGTATTATTTTGCTATTATCACAGCGCTTAAATTTTAGGCTGAAGAAGCTGTATCGGCTGTGATGATATTTTGTTTGAGTATATTTTTTGGTGGCCACGTCGTAATTCTCGGTGAAATACCCTATGTTTTCGTGGGCCACTCCTATAAGATCAGAATGCGTTCATTGGCTTCCGGATTTACAAATCACGGGAAAGACATTCGGTCTAGATCGGCTAAAGTACTTTCGTGTTTTGTCTCTCCTGCGCACGCGACCCCCCCTCTGTTCCATGTTCTATGTTCCCTCTTCGCGATCCCTTTTCTTTGTTGTATGAATGACGTGTAGTAAATCGTAAGTAGCAAATCATCACTTTATTTGTATTATTTTTGTATTGAAGATTTTTGTTGAGCAAGTAACTTTGACTTATTTAGCTAGAAAATATTGTTGAGTCATTTTATTGTAGTATTGTTGAATTTTCTTTGAGTTACGTATTTTTGTTTCTAGTTGAATATTTTAATTTTGCTTGTATCACTTTTTTTGAATTATGCTATTTTCACTTAGCTTTTGTATCTTGCGAATATACTGTTGTTATTTATTTTGTTTGCTAAGTGAACTATGCAATTATCGTTTAACTTTTCTATTATGAGATTATTCTGCTGTAACCATTTTGTTTGCTAATTGAATTATGTTATCGCTTAAATTTTGTATTCTGATATTTATTTTGATCGCTAAATTTATTAACGTTGCTTGAGTTGATTTATGATTTGTGTAATTTAAATTGTAAATTGTAAAGTATTTGGATTCCGTATTAATTTGTTATATTGATGATATTGTATGAAAATATTGCTTATCGTTGCAATTTCGATTGTATCGACATTTATTTCAAGTTCGATTTGTTTGATTTTATCATGTTTGTATTCTGGATAAATCTGCTGTGCCCCCTCATGTTTAGATGAACAGGCTGTCGTTTTCAACGGTGTCCGAGCGAGATTCAGATGTATAGCGGCACCAGTTAATTGTGGAAACCGAATTTGGATCAACAAATGAAAGATTTCGACCATCCAATAAGTCGAGCAGTAATTATGGATTGGATGATGATGTTTATGAAGTACTAAAGCCCGCGGGGCGTATTCCGATTTCGAGGGCGATCATTCTCATGATGTCTCCTTCCATGATCACGCCGCTTTGTTGCGCTGTGCATTCTGACATCTCCTCGGCGCTGACGAAAACGCAGAAGAAGATCTTCTTTAGCTAGACCACCCGCTAACCAGCAGACATCAAATCATTCGTATATTATGCTGTACTAAATATCATACAATATAACTACATGGTATTACAAAATTGTAAGTAATTTTTTTATTTAATTATTTATCGCATTTCCGAAACAAATTCTCGAAAAATGAAATAAATCCCTATCCCATTAAGTTCCTTTTTGAGATTTGTCAAAGCTTCTCAATTTTGCGTCAACATTCCGCTTTGACTGGCGCCCACCTAATTTACCAACATCACAAAATAAAGTTCCTACCAACCCCACCTACGACCTAGCTCTCCTCCAAACAACTGACGCCGTGCCAATTATGGATGACAGGTAGGATAAAAATCAGATGAATAAAATATTTCAAAATTTGAACACTTTGATAAAACTTAACTTTAACATCTAATATTTTTCTTCATCTAAATGTCACAATATATATATATATATATACAGGATGTCCCCGGATGGGGTTGGGCACTCTTGTAAACTTTTTTATTTTGGAGTTTTCGGCAAAATGTTATTCTTCATAAAAAGTTTTGCTTGGCCTGAAACTTATTTTTAGCCTACTTTAGATTTTTTAAAAACAAGTAGGCCTTTACAGTTGAGCAAAAACTATTTTCATTTTAGGTAAAGTACCTTTTCTGTTCACAGAATGTCAAAATCTTGTTAAAAAAAGTTGTTCGGAATGAAAAGTTATGGCCATATGCAAATTTTCAGGATGATAGTCCTACTTTGATAAAATTCGAAAAGTTATTGAGTTATGTAAATTTTCGTCGCAGAATTAATAATAAAGATCTTTTTGCTATTGTCGACGACATATTGATTATTATCAAAGTACGGTAGGTCAAGTACTGCTATTTGAACAATATTATAAAAATGCGTAAACTTTGCATGATGTAATGGAAAAATAGAGCGAACTGCAGTAAACAATTGCTGTAATTGCATACATCATATCTAGGATATTTTATTCTTTAATACAACATAACAAAAAACAAATTAAATTCTAAACATTGAAATTATTCCACGTAATATCCTCCTCTTAGTACACATTCTTCTATTTGGGTTCTAAATTCTAGGTAGGTCGATGAAAGCATTTCTTCATTCACACTAGCAACAGCTTCTATAATTTTTTGTTTTAAATTTTCCAAATCGTCTTCTAAATTATTATTATTATTATTATTTTATTTATTTGCATATGGCCATAACTTCTCATTCCGAACAACTTTTCTTAACAAGATTTTGGCATAGTGTGAACAGAAAAGGTACTTTACCTAAAATGAAAATAGTTTTTGCTCAACTGGAAAGGCCTACTTGATTTTAAAAAATCGAAAGTAGGCTAAAAATAAGTTTCAGGCCAAGCAAAACTTTTTATAAAGAATAACATTTTGCCGAAAACTCCAAAATAAAAAAGTTTACAAGAGTGGGCAACCCCATCCGGGGACACCCTGTATATATAATATATATATATATATATATATATATATATATATATATATATATATATATATATATATATATACATAGTATATTCATAATGATCAAGGGAAATAGTAAAAGCAGTTTTTTTTAATCTGGTGTTTTTTTTTCGGAACATTCTTTACCCACAATTCTAATTGTTAGATCACAATTTTTCCCCACTTCTTCCCCGCCATAATGCTTACTCAACAATATTTTGCCACATATTTTTATTTTAATTACATGCATTTTGCGTTCTGTTACTTATTTAATTTACGGATACATTTTTATAATTTATAATTAACACAATGTCGTATTTAGTAGAGGTACTTAAACGGTAGGACCTGTACCTCAAAATTCAATCATTTATAATTTGTAAATAATTTATAATATTTTATTAATAGCTCAAAATGATATTAAATAAAATATCTTTAATAAATATAGATAACTAATTATTGGATTATAGAAATACACTATTAAAATAAACTAAATAACTGTAACTTATAAATAAAAACGTTGATCCGTTTTTATAATAGCGGGCGGAGAGGGACAAATGACAATAATACAATAACTATTTTTGCTTGTTCTGTAATAAATATACGAATAAGCTCCGCGCTCCACAATCATCTAATCCTCGCCCGAATCAATATACTAAGGCACGTGTTGATGAAGTAAATCTAATACTACGATAAGTTACCTTGACAAGTAGTTGGGCTAATTGTTTCACCACTGACACAACGAGAGTGTACCTCATGCATTAATTATTAAAATTAAAATAAAGCGGTTTTAGGTTATAGTTTTGTATAAATATTTATTAATAATCGACGTTTCGACAAACTCTATGCACGTCTTAGTATCTTTTTTCCTGATAAAGACGTACATTGAGTTCGTCGAAACGTTGATAAATAATAAATATTAATACAGAAATATAGCCTAGAATCGTTTTATTTTAAAGCATGAGGCTAGTTGTCGTCAGACGTGCGGGTTGATTGCCATGTGTGGTATGCTTTCATTCGAATAAGACCATAACACTGTTTTCGTAAAAGTACAAATAATACTCAATTTTTTAATAATATAATTAGAAATAAATAACAAATTTATACTTAAATTGCATGTGCATATTTCAAGAAAAATTTTCCTAACATAATTGTTCAAATTTATCATCATTAAACTGTTCAACGATTATAGCATTTTTCGTATTATTTTTCAATTTACCACTATAATCGAGCATTAATTCACCACGGCCATCTCATTGATATAAAGCTTGCACATAATGCTGTGACGCTTGCACAACAATACTCGGTGGGTTCTAATGTTACTGACATTGCTTTCGTATCGCATGGATTCCAACGTTTTGTTTTCGATAACGATACTGCTTCGATAGCATTTAGAAAATGAACGATATCGGACTGTTAACTTTTGCCAAAACATCAAGTCTCCATTTTTTACTATTTACTGCATTTTCGATACAAGTTTCCCATGGAAATGTTACAACTGGCGCGGCGGTCCGTCTGTACTGAGTAAGATGTAATTTGATTCGGGATCAAAAAATGCGTTAAATTCTTTACCGGGACGAATGTTGCCTACGCCTAAAAGAATTAATTAAAAACATTTAAGAACATCTTCGAAAAATACCTATTAAATCGTCAATATCGAAAAAGATTTATCTCTGTAAAACAATGTTTTTTTTTAAATTTTTGAGTATGTGTATAATATAGGTAAGTTTATCGCAAAAATTATATAATGCAATAAATTTATATAATATATTCTTTAGATTATAGAATAGTGCATGATGTAGGTACTTTATACAATTTTAAAATGGTATCTGAATTCACGTTTTAGTAATAAATATGTTACTATTTAAAAACTACATATTATCAATTTAAATTTTACAAAATTATTTATGTCACTAAAAGTAATAATATTATTTATTGCTAAGTATAAAGTTTCAAAAAATAAATTTTCAATTTTGATATATATTTAATAATTTTATATTTGAATTTTCCGCAATTCTATTATCATATTCCATATAATAAAGGTAATTAAAAAGTGAATTCTGTTGTCTAACTTAATCATGGAATAATATCATTCACAGCATTTAGTAACGTAGCCAGAAACTTGTCAAGGGGTGGGGGGGTTACTAATATTAATCAGTAAAGATAATACTACAATTTGTATATAAAATAAAGAGCAATAAAAATTATTTTTATAAAAATGAAAGTAAAATAACATATTTCATATTTCACATACGTATGTTTTTGGTCGTTCAGGTTCTTGGGGGGGTTTCAACCCTCCCCTAACACCACCCTGGCTACGCCACTGGTTGACACACATATTTTGGGTTAAACTTTAGTTTACGATTTTCTTCAAACTATACATACCGTTAATTTTGCACATTTTATGAATATAAATCGTAAAATTTTAGTGCGAAAATGATATTTACAATGTTAGAACTTATTTTGAAAACTCATTTTTAACATAGGTTATACTTAAGATGTACTTGACATATATAGTGGCGCTCAATGCAAGATAGGTAAGGTAAAGAGGTTAATTTGTTAAACGTTTAGTAAAATTAAAGCAACGTAAAGAATTTTTAGTTGTTTTTAACGTAAAAAATTTAAAAATAACAGTACGTATTTGTAATTATGTAAACATGCAAAATATGGCAGCAGTTTTTCAAAACATTCAATATGTTAAAAACGAATTTTTAAAATTAGTTTTAATATTGGTAAATATCATTTCGCACTAAAATTTTCTAATTTACATTCATAAAATGTGCAAAATTAACGGTATGTGAAGTTTGAAGAAAATCGATTACATAACCGTGGAGTAAAGCTTTACCATATTTTTTTAATAAATGAGTCGTTTTGAATTGCTTTCATCTCTCGATATTTTTTTTAAAATAAAACAAAAATCCGTTACCTCTAACGCTTCCACGAAGCCAGTAAATTGCTTTTAAATTATTTCGAAAATTTCTGTCCATTCTAATTGCCATAGCGATGTTTGTTAGTGGTCCAAGTGCAATAACAGCAATTTCGCCTGGATTTTCCGCAACTAATCTTACCAGTTCAGCGACTGCGTGTTCTGGCTTAGCTTCCGTTAATTGAGGTGGATCTTTATCGGGTACATCGCCGAATCCATCTTTACCGTAAAAACCGTCCGATTCTGGAGTGACTGTCAGTGAATTATACGCACCGATATAGACGAGTATCTTTAAATATTGTAGAATGATTGATTGTAATTATATATTAAAGTTAAGAAGGCATATTTTCTATAGTCGAACTGATTTTATGACAAAATTATGAATTATTTAGACTTTTATTAATAAGATGAAATAATTAATGTTATTAAATGGTTTCGAGCTGTTAGATAAATGAAATTCCGAATGGTGAATAATAATGTCAAAATAATAAACTTACGTCTGTACGATTGATAACTCTTAAAGTTTTTAAAACATTGATGGTATAACTTGATCAACATTTGTATTTCCATTGACACAGGTTATCGCAAGCACATCTGGATAATTTGGATTCTTCTTTGCTAAAGCTAATAAAATTGCCATGGCATCATCTACGCCACCGTCTACATCGATTATAATTTTTTTTGGGTTGACTGAATTAATATATTTTAATGCATCATTGCTAGGTGCTGGAATTGTTGCACCAGATACGTAACTAAAATAAATTGTAAATTAAAAACCATATATTTTACAATGCTATCAAATATGGAACAGAGTGGAGTAGCATTTTTTATATTCTATTTTTAAGACTTGGAATTACAGTTAGAGATGCTAATTCTTTTGAAAGACTGGGAGTCTTATATATATATATATATATATATATATATATATATTTTTGATTTAGATTGATAGTGGGTGTTGTAGTCATAGGTAGGAATGATGTTAATTAAAAAATCTCATTTAAGATTTCCACCGAGCTTTCGTAGCAATTTTGCCTACTTCTTCAGGGCACTACAATCAACATCTTTATTTATAAAACAATCTGGTACATGAATAAGTAAATACATACATCTTTTAGCGATTTTTATTTTGAGACAGTATAACGAATTGTGGTTGAAACGAAAACCATTGTAGAACATATGTTGTTAACAATTAATAGTCAATAATAAATAAATAAATGAACACTAATAACTACACAAACAATATTTCAAAAATTTACAAGCGTCAATTTCGTTAAAAGAATAAAAATAAAAATATTATCATAATATATCATATATATATATATATATATATATATATATATATATATATATATATATATAATATTTAATGTTGACTTTATATATATGTTGATAAGGATATTATTGGGATTAGAAGTCAATACAGAATATGATATTAATAACTCAATTCATTGTATACGTTGCAAGCTTTCGGAGGTTGCTTGCCTCCTTCATCAGGCTGACCTATTTATTGTAAAATTCAAATTTATGTTAAAATACAGTCAATTATAATTAGTAATTACAATGTACAACAATTATATAAACTTACAATGGTAGAGAATTCTGTGTGTTCTTAATCAAACAATATTTAGAAATTTTGTCCACAATGAAAAAACCAATCCAGATAACAAAACAGTTTTTGAAATAAAAATAAAAATAAAATTAAATGTATAACAAATTGTACGTCAATAATTAAAATTGAATTCTTATATATAAATAAAAATAGTTAATAAGTTAATGTCAGTAATATAAAATTATTTTATTTTTTCACAATACCAAAAATATAAACGACGTTGGACACATAATTAATTTTTAATTACTGCAAAGGTTGATAAAAACGAATTTTTTATTATCAACTAATTTTGGAGGGAAATTATAACAGAACCTAATATTAGTCACGTGACCTAGAACGATGCAATACTGTCAACAACAACATAACCTATGTTTTTTTCACAAAGAATTTAAGATGACAAACACGTGTTCCAGGCACACAGTCAGATTGTTTTGCACTGAAACCAAACAATTAAGTAATATCACGAGATGAACCATTGCTTTTATTCACAAACGTAAGTAGATAGTCATAGATTATGCTGAGGTGCTGAATATCAGCACGTTTGTTCACACTCATACTATCTGTTTTTATGTAGATCATCTCCAAAAGTGATCGTTTAAATGATTTCTCTTCAATACACACCACAGACGTGTTAGTAAAGTCAAACTTATGTTGTTTTTGATGTGAATGAATTGATAATGCCGTTGCTTGAGGTTTCAACCTACAATCCGATCTATGTAACGCCAACCGTTCTTCTAACCAGCGCTTCGTGTTTCCAATGTACGTCGCATCACAATCTAAACATGGAATCTTGTAAACTAAGTTTGACTGTTTCTTGACATAAATTTGAATTTTACAATAAATAGGTCAGCCTGATGAAGGAGGCAAGCAACCTCCGAAAGCTTGCAACGTATACAATGAATTGAGTTATTAATATCATATTCTGTATTGACTTCTAATCCCAATAATATCCTTATCAATATATATATATATATATATATATATATATATATATATATATATATATATATATATATACTGGGTGTCCCATTTTAATCCGCCACTTGCAATAAATTTAAAATCGTGCATCGGACAAAAAAATGCTCCGGATGAAAAGTAAATGGTTTCGAAGGTGACATCTGATGCAGGGACCCTTGCCCCCCTGAATCTCCTGGGGGGGGGGGGCGGTAACTGGAGCAACTTTGAAATCTTAAATGGAACCCCCTATTTTTTATTGCAGATTCGGATAGTCTAAAACTAAAAAGAACTTGAATATCGTACTTAATTACACCTTTTTTTTCAAATTGAAGACAGATAAACTGAGAAAAAAAAATGCTGTTTGCAGCGCCATCTATCAAAGATAAAAAAAAGTCTTGAAATAAAATTTACATACTTTTCAATAGTCTATCCGAATCTGCAATAAAAAATAAAGGGTTCCATTTAAGATTTCAAAGTTGCCCCCCGTTCCCGCCCCCCAGGAGATTTGGGGGGACAAGGGTCTTTGCATCAGATGTCCCCCTCGAAACCATTTACTTTTTATCCGAAACATTTTTTTGTCCGATGCACGATTTTAAAGTTATTGCAAGTGGCGGATTAAAATGGGACACCCAGTATATATATATATATATATATATATATATATATATATATATATATATATATATATATGAATAATTTTGGAGGTATAAATCTGACATCCGATGAGTTGATGAAATACTATGATTGAGAAAGTGTTTTGAGTGAGTGAATGTTTCCAAATAATAAAAGAGCATATATGAGAGGTGTCATAAATGTAGACAAAGCAAAAATTACTTGTCTCGATAGGAATGTGTGGAGGAAACTAATTTCGGGATAGTGGAAAAAGCTTGTGCCACATTCTTTTAGGTATATGACGTGATTTTGTATGTATGTAAATATTTATAATTTAAAATAAATTTTTAACAATAACAATATTAAATATTTTATGTAGAAGTGCCAGATTCTGCCTTAGAGTTGAATTTGGCTTCTCTGGATTGTAATCAAGAACTTATATTGGTTGAAAATATTTCTGATCGATCAACTGAATCAGCAGGTGAAGAAAAATTTTCACGTTTATTGGAAGAAAAGAAATATCACATTGTGATTTGTGTGAAAATAATCCACGCCAATAATTAATTTAACACTGACCGTCAAATTTCCTAGAAAAACTAAAAGCATACACATATATTTTTTTGAAAACAAATTTTTCATTCTAAATGATACAAAAAAAATCATTTGATATAAAAAAATTTATTTGCAATGTAATTTCTTATATATGACTTGTTTATGTACTTGTAAAATTTTTGTTACATAAATATATATTTATATAATCATAATAATTTATTTTTGTATTTTAAAGTTTTTAAAAAATTATTAACATTTTGAAATTATAACTTAATTCAGTACCTTAGTGTCAAATAATAAATTTATTGAGCTTAATAAAAAAATTAATTAATTGTGTTCTTAATTGAAAATAAATTTTAATTTATAAATTATGTATAGTATACCCGCACTGTACGAAAGAATAATACATTTTTACATAAACAGCAATTTGACTAAAGAAGCATAAAAGAAAAATGATTGCTGTGGAAATAAGATTTTTATGACACAAAATAAAAATTAATATTTTTAATATAATTAATTGATTAATATTGTATACTTTAACGAAAATAATAAAATTACTGAAAGCTTAGTTATGAAACTATAGTGAAATTTTTATTCAAATAGGATTCCAAAGCTATGAGTCATTTACTACGGTTACATGATACTCTGTAAAAATTTTCACCTCACAAAATCGCACAAAATCTCGAAACTTTGACGGCTTTGACGTTTAGAAAAAAAACAAACATTATTTATTTTTTGTTTCGTTGCTAGGATATGAGTTTAGGATTGTCAGATATAAGAAAAAAAAATAAAAGCACACTTACCATTTATATTGATTGACAGTTATAATTTTTTAAACGTAGGAAAATTATGCATAAACGTAGCACGTTGAAAGCAACAAGCTAGTTCGGTTGAATCAAGCTACAAAACACGTAATTTGTTTTCATCGTTCAACGGAACGGATTAAAAACAGTTATTATGTAGAAACGTAAGTCAATTATTAAAAATTGGCTTTGGAATCCCATTTGAAAAAAAATTTCACTATACAAATGAGTTTTATTTAACAACTGTCCTGCTGACTGCTACACTTTAAGAAATTTCTGTAATATTACAAAAATTATTACAATAAAATTATGAATTGTTGTTATTTTTTACTATTAAAACTAAAGTTTAAAAAAAGACTGAATTTTAAATTTTTTTTAAATTTTAAAAACTAAAGTTTTAAAATTTTTTTTATGGCCATGTTATTTAACCGATTTTACTCAAATTTTCACAAAAGATTCTCCTAGTATTCATATAATTTATGTAATTTTAACAAAATACAGTATTTCCAATTTTCCGAGAAAAAAATTAGTAAAATTTTTAAAAATTCATTACGACCATTTTATTTAATTAATTTTAATTAAATTTTCATAAAAGTTTCTTCTAGTATATAAATAAATTATGCAATTTTAACAAAATACAGTGTTGCCAACTTATCGACAAAAAAATCACAAATTTTTTAAAAATTTATTGTGGCTACATTATTTATTCGATTTTGATCAAATTTTCAGAAAAGTTTCTCCTAGTGCCCACATAAATTATTATATTATTAAAATACAGTGTTGCCAACTTTCCGAGAAATGTCAAAGTGTTCTATATATGGGTTTACCCATATACTTCTAATCTTGTTATATATCAATTTTGTCAAATATTTTTAATTACAAAGAGTTAATCATTTGATAAAGTATAGTTAAGCTTATTTAAATTATTTTTTAATATATGCGTTGTAATAATAAAGTATCCAAAAATAATTCATTCAAAAATTAAATATCAATTTTTAGAATTACACTCAAGTTTCAATTGAAGCTTGTACTGTAATTGGAATTATCAGCTTTGATTTCAAGAATTTTATTTATCTACAACTATTTTAATAAATAAAAATAAACATTTTCTAGCTAATATAAATCAGAATTAAACTTAAAATTGAAGTCATAATTGAAAATTAAATTAAAATACGAATTTGAGTTAAAATATTTTTTTTATCGATTACACATTTTATGATATAAAATACTACATAACAAAATTAACAAAAATAAATGTAATACTGTACAAGTAAAATATAATAAACTTCTACATAAAATATTTAATATTGTTATTGTTAAAAATTTATTTTAAATTATAAATATTTACATACATACAAAATCACGTCATATACCTAAAAGAATGTGGCACAAGCTTTTTCCACTATCCCGAAATTAGTTTCCTCCACACATTCCTATCGAGACAAGTAATTTTTGCTTTGTCTACATTTATGACACCTCTCATATATGCTCTTTTATTATTTGGAAACATTCACTCACTCAAAACACTTTCTCAATCATAGTATTTCATCAACAGCAACAGCGCAGATTAGCAGGTAAAAAACATACATGTAAAAGACTTAAAAGTATTTTTCAGGGCTATGAATCCCGCGACAACGAACGGCCGATCCAGATCGAGGTTAGCAATGCGGCAACCTGGTGCACCGGCGACGACGAGGCTGGAAATAGTGGTTCGATCGGTCGATCGGTCGATCGGTCGATCGGTCGATCGGTCGAACGCTCGATCGGTCGATCGGTCGATCGGTCGATCGCTCGATCGCTCGATCGGTCGATCGGTCGATCGCTCGATCGGTCGATCGGTCGATCGCTCGATCGGTCGATCGGTCGATCGCTCGATCGGTCGATCGGTCGATCGGTCGATCGGTCAATCGGTCGATCGGTCAATCGGTCAATCGGTCAATCGGTCAATCGGTCGATCGGTCAATCGGTCAATCGGTCAATCGATCAATCGGTCAATCGCTCGATCGGTCGATCGGTCGATCTGTCAATCGGTCGATCGGTCGATCGGTCAATCGGTCGATCGGTCAATCGGTCGATCGGTCGATCGCTCGATCGGTCAATCGGTCGATCGGTCGATCGGTCAATCGGTCGATCGGTCAATCGCCCGATCTGTCAATCGGTCGATCGGTCGATCGGTCAATCGGTCGATCGGTCGATCGCTCGATCGGTCGATCGGTCGATCGGTCGATCGCTCGATCGGTCGATCGGTCGATCGGTCGATCGGTCGATCGGTCGATCGGTCGATCGGTCGATCGGTCGATCGCTCGATCGGTCGATCGGTCGATCGCTCGATCGGTCGATCGGTCGATCGGTCGATCGGTCAATCGGTCGATCGGTCAATCGGTCAATCGGTCAATCGATCAATCGGTCAATCGCTCGATCGGTCGATCGGTCGATCTGTCAATCGGTCGATCGGTCAATCGGTCGATCGGTCAATCGGTCGATCGGTCGATCGCTCGATCGCTCGATCGGTCAATCGGTCGATCGGTCGATCGGTCAATCGGTCGATCGGTCAATCGCTCGATCGGTCGATCGGTCGATCGGTCGATCGGTCGATCGCTCGATCGCTCGATCGGTCGATCGGTCAATCGGTCGATAGGTCAATCGGTCGATCGGTCAATCGGTCAATCGGTCAATCGGTCAATCGGTCAATCGCTCGATCGGTCGATCGGTCGATCGGTCAATCGGTCGATCGGTCAATCGGTCGATCGGTCAATCGATCGATTGGTCGATCGGTCGATCGGTCGATCGCTCGATCGGTCGATCGGTCAATCGGTCGATCGGTCGATAGGTCAATCGGTCGATCGGTCAATCGGTCAATCGGTCAATCGGTCAATCGGTCAATCGCTCGATCGGTCGATCGGTCGATCGGTTAATCGGTCAATCGGTCAATCGGTCAATCGCTCGATCGGTCAATCGGTCGATCGGTCGATCGCTCGATCGCTCGATCGGTCAATCGGTCGATCGGTCGATCGGTCAATCGGTCAATCGGTCGATCGGTCGATCGGTCGATCGGTCGATCGGTCGATCGGTCGATCGCTCGATCGGTCGATCGGTCGATCGGTCGATCGGTCGATCGGTCGATCGGTCGATCGGTCGATCGGTCGATCGGTCGATCGGTCGATCGGTCAATCGGTCAATCGGTCGATCGGTCGATCGCTCGATCGGTCGATCGGTCAATCTGTCAATCGGTCGATCGGTCAATCGGTCGATCGGTCGATCGGTCAATCGGTTAATCGGTCGATCGGTCGATCGGTCGATTTTAAAAAATAAAAATTAATGTATATTAATTATTATTATTATTAATTGTTTTAATTTAATGTTATATTAATTTTTTTGCGTTTTTTTAGAGGAAAAGGATTTAAAATGTCCCCTGGACAATGACGCATGGTTAGTCAGGTTGTTAAAAGCGTGCAAATTTTATCCGGAGAGTGATTTCGAATTGGTGAGTATTATTATTATTATTTTCATTATTATTATCAATATAATTATAATTACCACTTTGACTGCAAGGAAAAAGTGATATAGCGTGCGCGTACGGTGTCTGTAACATTTTCAAAAAAAATTTTTTGTATAGAAATCCTTCATATAGCCTCTAGATAACGAATCTGAACTTAGTTTATAAGTAGGTGTATGGATGTGCGTCGTCAGCTCGCTCGGTCGTAAGTCAAAATTTTGTGGCCGCTACTCCTCCTAGACGGTTCAACCGATTTTAATGAAATTTTCATGTGGTTTTAGTTTTTGCCAGTGATGCCAACTTTCCGAAAAAAAAATTACTAAAATTTAAAAAAATTTATATTGGCTACCTTATTTATCCGATTTTGATCAAATTTTCAGAAAAGATTTTCCTAATTCTCTGATTAATTATATAATTTAATTAATATCCAGTGTTGCCAAATTTCCCAGAAAAAAATTACTAAAATTTTAAAAATTTATTTTATGGCCATGTTATTCAACCGATTTTACTCGAAATTTTCACAAAAAATTCTCCTAGTATTTATATAATTTATGTAATTTTAACAAAATACAGTGTTGCCAACTTTCCGAGAAAAAAATTAGTGAAATTTTTAAAAATTTATTATGACCATTTTATTTAACCGATTTTAATCAAATTTTTATAAAAGTTTATCTTAGTGCCTAAATAAATTATGCAATTTTAACAAAATACAGTGTTGCCAACTTATCAAAAAAAAATCACAAAATTTTTAAAAAATTTATTGAGGCTACATTATTTATTCGATTTTGATCAAATTTTCAGAAAAGTTTCTCCTAGTGCTCACATAAATTATAATATTATTAAAATACAGTGTTGTCAACTTTCCGAAAAATGTCAAAGTAGTCTATATATGGGTTTACCCATATACTTCTAATCTTATTTAAAGTTTGTGACCAATTGGCGTGTTTATTGTATGTAAAAACGACTTTTAACTAAAGGTAAAACCGTAGTTTAAAAATTTCTTGTTACGGTTACGTGATCAAGACGTGACCTTTGACGGTATTTCTTTTAGCGTATAAACGCTATACAATAACGTTAGTGTATTATAATGATACAGCAGACATTCACCGTGTAACATTCACTGCGCACGATTTTTATTTGTTTTTGTCTCTTCCTTCTCCTTTTAACTTTCAGCTGTTGATTATTATTCGAAAGGTTGGTGTCAAAAAGTCCCAGAGCACTGCGGCCTAGTGATGCTCTTGGTGTTTTCAAATCCAACAGTTTTTTTTTTTTAATATTTCACATACATTTTGATATAAAATTTAATTGAAAAAAATATTTTACATTTACAAAATTTGATATTTGATTCTAAATTTCTAAATTTTTGGAGTATTCATTCCTATTTCTTATCATTTATGTGATATGTCAAAGTGGTATATATAAATATATATATATATATACAGTGTGTCCCAGGATTTATGTTACAAGAGGTGTAATGGACTAAAATTTTTTGAATTTCATTTCAAGATTCTGGAATTAAGCCCTGCTTGGCGTGAAACGAATTTTAAGAATTTTTTCGTTTTTTGAAAAACAAAATGGCCGTGACGGTGAAGCAAGAACTATTTTCTTTTTAGGTAAAGTACCCTTTTTGTTTAGGATACGACAAAATTTTATTAAGAAAAGTTGTTTATAATGACAAATCATGGCCGTATACCAAACTTCAGGACGATCTACCTACTTTCATTAAACTGTCTGTTTTAGATTGAACAAAATAAATTGTAGGTATCTATTAATTTATTAAAAATTTTATTTGTAGACCATTGAACGAAACAAATAGTATTTACCACAAATTTAACTTACAAAACGTAACACAAGATTGTACTGCAATAAATTATCTATTCAAAGCAACCTCCATAATTTTCTGCACATCTTTCTATGCGACGTCTGAATCCTATGAAACTGTTCCGAATTTCCTCTATGTGTATTTGTGTTACTGCGTTTCTTATCCTTTCTTTTAGGATTTCTCTACTGTTGGGTATTGGTTGAGAGTAGACCAGTTGTTTGAGGCGACCCCAGAAAAAGAAATCTAATATGGTGAGGTCGGGCGACCTTGGAGGCCACTCAATTGAACCATTTCTTGCTATCCACTTTTCTGAGAACACAGAATTTAGCCACTCAGCTACGCGTGCTGTCGAATGTGCAGGGCATCCGTCTTGCTGGAAATACATTGCTTGTCTTTCTGTTAGCGGCAAGTCATCTAAGTAGTCTTCCCTGAACTTTTCAAGTAGCTGTAGATAAACATTTTGATTTAACCGTCCTTCTATGAAGAAAGGTCCAATTATGCCAAAACGATATGAAACAGCACACCACACATTCACTTTTTGGTAATACTGTCTTCTACAGTTGATCCGAAAGTTTGGATTTTCTGTAGACCAGTAGCGACAATTTTGAGAGGAAACAACGCCATTGGTAGTAAAAGTTGCTTCGTCTGAGAATACAATGTTTTTATAAAAATTTCGTTCTTGAAGACATTGCTCCACGATGGTAAGACAAAATAATAATCTACGGCCTTCATCACCTTCTTCGAGAGTGTGCACAAATTTTGGTTTGAATGCCTTTACATTGGTCGACTTATAAATTCTTTGCAGTTCTGATTTACTAATATCGAGATTACGCGAACGTTCCCTTAATGATAGTCTGGGATGTTCATCCACCGAATCAAGGGCAAGAACAGTTGCGGTATCATTTTCGTCATATTTCTTTCTTTCTTTCTTAACGTTACCAACGCTGCCAGTTGCAAGAAATTTTTTAACTATTCGCATGGCAGTCATACGTGTAAGATTGGTGTTGGGAAATTTCTCGTTAAACCGCTGCACCACTACTCTTAGGGCAGTTTGTCCAAGCCCGTAACACTGAACAACGTAAATTCTCTGTTGTAACGATAACATAATCTAGCAGTAATTATACTTTGAACTAAAGGCAGTTACTACAAATTGCAATCTGACAGTACTTGAGATTATACTCAACGATTGTTTTTTCATGGCCTCCCATTGTTATTTTCTTTATTTCACGCCGTTTGGTGTAAATTCCGAATTCGCAGATAACGCTGAGTAATTTTTAATAAATTTATTGCACATCAATGATATTATTAAGCTTCGTAAGTTAAATTTGTTGTAAATACTATTTGTTTCGTTCAATGGTCTACAAATAAAAATTTTAATAAATTAATAGATACCTACAATTTATTTTGTTCAATCTAAAACAGACAGTTTAATGAAAGTAGGTAGATCGTCCTAAAGTTTGGTATACGGCCATGATTTGTCATTATAAACAACTTTTCTTAATAAAATTTTGTCGTATCCTAAACAAAAAGGGTACTTTACCTGAAAAGAAAATAGTTCTTGCTTCACCGTCACGGCCATTTTGTTTTTCAAAAAAAGGAAAAATTCTTAAAATTCGTTTCACGCCAAGCAGGGCTTAATTCCAGAATCTTGAAATGAAATTCAAAAATTTTTAGTCCATTACACCTCTTGTAACATCAATCCTGGGACACACTGTATATATATATAGGGTGATTTGTAAATAATTGGAAATATTTTAACTGGAGTATCCTGGGCTCAGAATATGAAGATTTGACCCAAAACACTTAGATAAAATGTGGCTCCTTACTGAGCTACAGGGTGTTTTATTTATAAATTTAAAAACGATTTTTGCCCAGTACTTAAAAACTATTTGACGTATCCTTATCATACTTGGCAGAAAGTGTAGGTACCGTACACCATACTAAATTATGTTAAACAAAAGTTTCTGGCTAGTGCCAGTGGCGTACAACAGGGGCAAGTGAGAGGTTGATCCTTCCTAAATTCTACGCGACTGGCGGAATTGTCATTTTAGCACAATTTTTCGATTCTCCAATACTTTCTGTGTAAAAAACATACTCTTTCTTCGTAACGATAAAGTCACTATTTTTCGAGATATTTAAAGTTAAACATAAAGCTGCACACTTGGAATATTTTCAAAATTTGCTCAAAAAATCTGAAAAAATTCAGTAAAATAGAGGAAAAAATTAGCTACATAATAACTAAGTAACTTTTTTCTCTAACTCATTCTGGTTTGGCAAGAAAAATTATTGAAAATTTATATTTTTTGCATTTTAATTTTTTATTTTCAATAATTTTTCCTGCCAAACCAAAATGAGATAGAGAAAAAAGTTGCTTATTTATTATGTAGCTAATTTTTTTCTCTATTTTACTAAATTTTTTCAGATTTTTTTGATCAAATTTTTAAAAAATGCCAGCTTATGTTTAACTTTAAATATCTCGAAAAAATAGTGACTTTATCGTTAGGAAGGAAGAGTATGTTTTTTACACAGAAAGTATTGGAGAATCGAAAAATTGTGCTAAAATGACAATTCCGCCAGTGGCGTAGAATTTAGGAAGGATCAACCTCTCACTTGCCCCTGTTGTACGCCACTGGCACTAGCCAGAAACTTTTGTTTAACATAATTTAGTATGGTGTACGGTACCTACACTTTCTGCCAAGTATGATAAGGATACGTCAAATAGTTTTTAAGTACTGGGCAAAAATCGTTTTTAAATTTTTAAATAAAACACCCTGTAGCTCAGTAAGGAGCCACATTTTATCTAAATGTTTTGGGTCAAATCTTCATATTCTGAGCCCAGGATACTCCAGTTAAAATATTTCCAATTATTTACAAATCACCCTGTATATATATATATATATATATATATATATATATATATATATATATATATATTGTCAGGGTTCAGATTTGACACTGGTTCTAATTCAACATTTTTGTATTGTTCTGTATTGTTGCTGAAAATATTTTAATGTAGTTACATTTTAAATTTTAATAGTAGTAAAAGTTAGGCAGCAAGTTGTGCAGGAAAGTTTATATGGTTGCATTGCTATTACGTTGTTAGATTTTTTTTTATGTTTGATATGATCACAGTAGCGACAGCTGTGGAGCGTTTTGAGTATTAGGATCAGTTGTTGTATTTTAAGATATTTTGAAAGGTATTATTTTAGTGTTTTGAGATTTTAGTAATTTGTAATTTAAATTGAAATAGTTGAAGAATAAATTTTGCGGCATTTAAATACAGTACAATACATTAGTTGTTAGATAAATTTGAGATACGTAGTGGTAATTTGCTGATTGTGATTGATTGTGATTGGTGGTGTATTAATTAGCGGTTGTTCCGTTCCTGTTTGAAATGAGTTAAAAGGAGTTCTGTGTGTACGTTGACTCAAGACGGACGTGTGAATTTTTGGTAGCGATATCACGGCCATGTGGCGTGCATAGATTTTAAATATTAAAATCGGAGTAGTGAACATTGCTTACGTTGTTCTTTGAATTAACAAATCTTACGTTTTGGAGCGAGTGATCGTGTTTTATTTGTTAACCCATAGTTGGGGAATAAAAAGAAGTTCAGCACGAGTATCTGAGCACGATGCCGAGGTGCACAGCCGGTTCTGTGATCGTGATGCATGTTTTGTGAGTGAAGATCTTTCTCAGTTCAGGGAAAGTGTTTTGGAGAAGGTCAAAAAGTTCCGTTTGCAGTGTTGTGTAGGTGATTTAGTCGCTAGGGTGTAGTGAGCCTGTGTTGTGAGGTTTTTCTCTACCTATCGCCGTAGAGGTGGATTTACGACAACATCTTCAACAGATCGAGCACGCGGACTTGATCAAATCATCGCATTTCTTCAGCTACCAATCTCCGCGTATCCACATCTTTTACCGAACATTGAAAACGTTTAAGGACGAGCCGAAGCCCGCAAAACCAATAGCTAAGTACACAGTTTAAGTCTGTATTCGTGTCCAGTTCTGTTGTCGACGTATGTGTTGAGCGTGCAAATTTCGTGTCGTGTTTAGTTCATTATTATCTCGTCAAGTTTCGTATTCGGTATGTTTCGCGCGCAGTGGTAAACGATTTTAGTTGTCAAAGTTTCCGCATGATAATGTCGCGCTGATGTCAGTCGAGTCGGGTATTTTGAAGATTGAGTATCGATTGAATTCGAAGTTTGAAGTTTTGATTATCGATTTTAGTATTGCTAAATCTAGTATCAAGTTGATGTTTTGATTGTAAAAAGTCGTAATTATTATATGGACTGAACTTCAGTAACGCGCGAATTGTTGATTCATGATGAAAGATAGAATTTGTATAGTATTTATGTGTTAAGTTATCAAGTTAACGTTTTGTGTAAGAAAAGTCATAGAAATTTGATTGTTAAAGACTATTTGACGGTACCTGATGTTTTAGCGCACATATTGTGATTTGAGTATATGTAATAAGATTAAATTCAAGCTCTGATGTAATTGGATAAGTAATTTTAATTGTTACAAGTATCAGAATTGTTGTGAGTTGTAGTATATGAGACGAGATTTTCTGGTGTTATTTATTTACAACTATGTTTTGAATCATCGCTTATTAATACGTTGGCTTGTGTAAGTTATGCGCAAATAAAATATCGGCGAACAGATGAGTGTTATCAGTGAATTGTAAAGCAAACTAGATCTAATTTTCTGATATAGGGATTTTCAAATTGTACAGATGCTATGAGACATTTGTCTGTTTTCAAATGTATATAAAAAGGCCAAATAAGTTGTAATTATTTGTCGCACGCGGTTTAACATATTGCTTTGCAAACAGCTGATATACTATGGTACAATTTGTACGACAAAAAACTAGATTTGCGAGATTAATTAGTGTCAATTAAGATTCTTTTCATTTTGGTTTTGTTTTGAATTTTGTTGTTTACATTAAATTTGCTTTAGTTTTAGAAATAATTTGTTTAGAGTTTTGATTGAATTATATAAGATTAAATAATTTATTATTTATTGTTAGATTTTGATTTAGATGATTGTTGCAATTATATTATTGTGGATTTTATGAACGTCTGCGTATTCGAATAAAATAGTCTCTGTATTAATTCCGAGTTTGATTAGATTTGAAAAAGAATCTGATATTGCGAGGCGGATAGCATTTGCGTTTGCAGGACTTTTGTAGTTTTATGGATTTGGTGCATTAACTCGGGCATTCGGTAAGTAAATTCATTGGCGCCCGGCAAAACAATTTAGTTCCGTCTACGTTTTAATTAGCGGATTCGAACCCCGCCTTCTTCACTGAGCCTAGCCGTGCCTGAGGGTCCTGCCTCAGTATTTTTTGGGACCGATAGAGTTGGTCGGTTACAAAGGGTGTGGCACAAACTCTTTTCATTATTCCGAAATCAGTCGCCTCCAAACACTCCTATCCAAACAAGCAACTTTCACTTCATCCACATTCCACAATTCCTCTCATATATGCTCTTTTATTCCTACTACTTGGAAACTTTCGCTCACGCAAAACACTCTCAATCATATCACTCCAACTACTCATCGGACGTCTACGCAAACGTATACCATCAAAATCATTCAACTAAATCATTTTAACCAAACGTTCATTAGACATTTGCTCAACATGTCCGAACCATCTTAACTGACTAACACCAACTTTTGCTACAACATTTCTTTCAATTTCACACTCATCATACACTAATCTATTTCGCACCCGATTTCTCCTTTTTACACCACATACTCCACGTAAAAATCTCATTTTCACAGCAGTCATTTTCCGTTTATGCTTTTGCAACCAAACCCAACATTCACTACCATACATCAATGTAGGCACCAACACTGCATTGTATATACTTAAACGGGCTTCTTTGGAAACATTTACATTCGTAGCAAAAGTTCCCGAAGCACCCAAAACCTTACAACCAGCATTTACTCTCTTTTCAATTTCACGATCAAAACGGCCATCTCTAGACAGCAAACTACCCAAATACACAAATTCATCTACCTGCTCTAAACGTGCACCGTCAATATATACATTACATTCAGTCATCAAGTCACCTTTCTCAAAAACTAAAAGATAAAATACTAAAAAGACATAAAAATATGTATGTATAATATTATAATAATTTATAATATAAATAAATTTGAGGGAGCTGATTATTATGATAGAATAAGAAAATAAATTACTTTTCAAACGATCAAAAATGAAGTATTTGCGACTTTACCATATACAAACATAGTGTTGCCAGCTCGGAGAGCCGGCTACCAATATGTGCTAACTCTTCTTTCGTACTGGAGAACACCCCGGCAATAATAAAGGTGACATTGTCCGAAGGTACCGGAATAAGATCATGTCAATATCATCCATCTACGAATAACAAAGAAAATAACTATTAACTTTATCAATCACAAAAACTTATATAAGTACAAAATAAAATTTTATTAATATTAAATATTAAATAAAAATTTTAACTTTTTATGTTTTTTTTCAAATTAGTTTAATTGTAATGTAAAGCACTACTGTTAACTTTAAACTATTTACGGGTACGTAATAATACAATAATGTTAATAATAACAAAATTATATCAAACAAAAAAAACTAATATTTATTCATAAAAAAATAATTTTCATACAAGTTATGTCACAAAAAATAAGTGTAATAAAAATGGGTTTTTGGAAAGAAAAAATAACTTTCAGCATATTTAGCATTTTAAAATAATCTGCAACAAATATTTTAGAACTTTAAAAAAATTTAAAGTTCAATAAAATGCTAATAATTAAATTATTTGTACAAAAATTTTACTAACTTAAAATAATTGTATTTTGTTTAATTAAAGATAGCTCATTTTAATTAATGATAACATTTTTGATTTTGTTTGTGTTGCCTTGGATCACTGGTAATATTTTAATTTTAATCTATTCAAAAAAGTTACCCGTATTGATGTGAAATTTTTTTCTCAAAGAAAATTTATGAAAAATAGTATTTGTTCTGCTTCTTTTTAAAATTTATTTGGAATAATAACCGCAATAACAACATTTTAATATTTTAAAACATATTTTATTAAAAAATAGAACAATGTGTCAAATAAGTTATTTGTTGTATTGTATATTTAAGTATATTATTTTCTGTTGCATTTTTGTTAATTTTCATTTAAATATTTTTTTTTTTAACAAAGTAACATCAAAATATATAGGAAAAAAAACATAAAATAAATAAAATTCTCATGTAAGATTCTTTGTCTAGCTTTCGCTGGTATTTTCCACTTTCTTTAGGACCTGGAAATTTATTTTATATTTTTAATAGAACTAATTTTACATTAATAATATTACAATGAATTTAAAATAACAAGTATTGTGACTTACATGCTCTTGTTAGAAAATGCAGAAACACAAGCATAAACGGAACAGCAATCGTACAAGATCACAATGTACATTTGAGTGGCCTCCAAGGTCGCCCGACCTCACCATATTAGATTTCTTTTTATGGGGTCGCCTCAAACAACTGGTTTACTCTCAACCAATACCCAACAGTAGAGAAATCCTAAAAGAAAGGATAAGAAACGCAGTAACACAAATAAACATAGAGGAAATTCGGAACAGTTTCATAGGATTCAGACGTCGCATAGAAAGATGTCCAGAAAATGATGGAGGTTGCTTTGAATAGATAATTTATTGCAGTACAATCTTGTGTTACGTTTTGTAAGTTAAATTTGTTGTAAATACTATTTGTTTCGTTCAATGGTCTACAAATAAAAATTTTAATAAATTAATAGATACCTACAATTTATTTTGTTCAATCTAAAACAGACAGTTTAATGAAAGTTGGTAGATCGTCCTGAAGTTTGGTATACGGCCATGATTTGTCATTATAAACAACTTTTCTTAATAAAATTTTGTCGTATCCTAAACAAAAAGGGTACTTTACCTGAAAAGAAAATAGTTCTTGCTTCACCGTCACGGCCATTTTGTTTTTCAAAAAACGAAAAAATTCTTAAAATTCGTTTCACGCCAAGCAGGGCTTAATTCCAGAATCTTGAAATGAAATTCAAAAAATTTTAGTCCATTACACCTCTTGTAACATCAATCCTGGGACACACTGTATATATATATATATATATATATATATATATATATATATATATATTTATATATACCACTTTGACATATCACATAAATGATAAGAAATAGGAATGAATACTCCAAAAATTTAGAAATTTAGAATCAAATATCAAATTTTGTAAATGTAAAATATTTTTTTCAATTAAATTTTATATCAAAATGTATGTGAAATATTAAAAAAAAAAAAACTGTTGGATTTGAAAACACCAAGAGCATCAACAGCTGAAAGTTAAAAGGAGAAGGAAGAGACAAAAACAAATAAAAATCGTGCGCAGTGAATGTTAGACGGTGAATGTCTGCTGTATCATTATAATACACTAACGTTATTGTATAGCGTTTATACGCTAAAAGAAATACCGTCAAAGGTCACGTCTTGATCACGTAACCGTAACAAGAAATTTTTAAACTACGGTTTTACCTTTAGTTAAAAGTCGTTTTTACATACAATAAACACGCCAATTGGTCACAAACTTTAAATAAGATTAGAAGTATATGGGTAAACCCATATATAGACTACTTTGACATTTCTCGGAAAGTTGACAACACTGTATTTTAATAATATTATAATTTATGTGAGCACTAGGAGAAACTTTTCTGAAAATTTGATCAAAATCGAATAAATAATGTAGCCTCAATAAATTTTTTAAAAATTTTGTGATTTTTTTTTGATAAGTTGGCAACACTGTATTTTGTTAAAATTGCATAATTTATTTAGGCACTAAGATAAACTTTTATAAAAATTTGATTAAAATCGGTTAAATAAAATGGTCATAATAAATTTTTAAAAATTTCACTAATTTTTTTCTCGGAAAGTTGGCAACACTGTATTTTGTTAAAATTACATAAATTATATAAATACTAGGAGAATCTTTTGTGAAAATTTCGAGTAAAATCGGTTGAATAACATGGCCATAAAATAAATTTTTAAAATTTTAGTAATTTTTTTCTGGGAAAGTTGGCAACGCTGGATATTAATTAAATTATATAATTAATCAGAGAATTAGGAAAATCTTTTCTGAAAATTTGATCAAAATCGGATAAATAAGGTAGCCAATATAAATTTTTTTAAATTTTAGTAATTTTTTTTTCGGAAAGTTGGCATCACTGGCAAAAACTAAAACCACATGACCATCTTGGGTACCAGACAAATTTATCCTGAAACTTTCATTGAAATCGGTTGAACCGTCTAGGAGGAGTAGCGGCCACAAAATTTTTACTTACGACCGAGCGAGCTGACGACGCACATCCATACACCTACTTATAAATTAAGTTCAGATTCGTTATCTAGAGACTATATGAAGGATTTCTATACAAAATTTTTTTTTTGAAAATGTTACAGACACGCTGGATATTAATTAAATTATATAATTAATCAGAGAATTAGAAAAATCTTTTCTGAAAATTTGATCAAAATCGGATAAATAAGGTAGCCAATATAAATTTTTTTAAATTTTAGTAATTTTTTTTTCGGAAAGTTGGCATCACTGGCAAAAACTAAAACCACATGACCATCTTGGGTACCAGACAAATTTATCCTGAAACTTTCATTAAAATCGGTTGAACCGTCTAGGAGGAGTAGCGGCCACAAAATTTTGACTTACGACCGAGCGAGCTGACGACGCACATCCATACACCTACTTATAAACTAAGTTCAGATTCGTTATCTAGAGGCTATATGAAGGATTTCTATACAAAAATTTTTTTTTGAAAATGTTACAGACACCGTACGCGCACGCTATATCACTTTTTCCTTGCAGTCAAAGTGGTAATTATAATTATATTGATAATAATAATGAAAATAATAATAATAATACTCACCAATTCGAAATCACTCTCCGGATAAAATTTGCACGCTTTTAACAACCTGACTAACCATGCGTCATTGTCCAGGGGACATTTTAAATCCTTTTCCTCTAAAAAAACGCAAAAAAATTAATATAACATTAAATTAAAACAATTAATAATAATAATAATTAATATACATTAATTTTTATTTTTTAAAATCGACCGATCGACCGATCGACCGATTAACCGATTGACCGATCGACCGATCGACCGATTGACCGATCGACCGATTGACCGATCGACCGATTGACAGATTGACCGATCGACCGATCGAGCGATCGACCGATCGACCGATTGACCGATTGACCGATCGACCGATCGACCGATCGACCGATCGACCGATCGACCGATCGACCGATCGACCGATCGACCGATTGACCGATTGACCGATCGACCGATTGACCGATCGACCGATCGAGCGATTGACCGATCGACCGATCGACCGATCGAGCGATTGACCGATTGACCGATTGACCGATTGACCGATCGACCGATTGACCGATCGAGCGATTGACCGATCGACCGATTGACCGATCGACCGATTGACAGATTGACTTTATATGACTTTATTGACTTATTGACTTTATATTGATTTTATATGGATAAAATTCAAAATGGCCGTCGCAAGATGGCCGACCCCCCCCCCCCATACGACTTCCGCAACCTGTAGGTATATATTAAAACAAAGACATAGGCGGTCGGAACTCAGAAACTATGCACTTTAGAGAAAAATGTCAAGACACCAAAGTTGCCGGGAATCAAAAATGAGGAACAAGTATGGGACAATAGGTGGGACAAAATAAATCCTAAACATGTCCCAACTTGCTTTTTTTTAAATCTTATTCGAATCTTACCAAGTTTGGTATCACTGGAAAGGTCGAGTGATCGGTCGATCAAGCGATCGGTTCTAGTTACTGTAAAGAACAATAAGAAAAACATTTGAATTTATAGAATTTTCTGGGCTGGTATGCCGTGGTCAATCTATTCTAGTCGCTGACGTTTTGTCATACATCGTATTCAAAATAATGTTTTTTTTTTTTTTTTTCGATACCATTTCCGTTTCCATACACCTAACAGTTTTTGAGAAAAAAAATAAAAACCCAGAAGTAAAAAAAAGATTCTAGCGCCCAAATGGCACATACTAGCAAAGTCCAATTAATACCATAATATAGAACTTTTTATTCTCTATCGAAAAGTATTCTTACGAAATTTCTCTAAACCTCATAGTTTTCGAGATATTAACACTTTTTATAATTTGAATTGAAATTCGTACGATTTTATATGGATAAAATTCAAAATGGCCGTCGCAAGATGGCCGACCCCCCCCATACGACTTCCGCAACCTGTAGGTATATATTAAAACAAAGACATAGGCGGTCGGAACTCAGAAACTATGCACTTTAGAGAAAAATGTCAAGACACCAAAGTTGCCGGGAATCAAAAATGAGGAACAAGTATGGGACAATAGGTGGGACAAAATAAATCCTAAACATGTCCCAACTTGCTTTTTTTTAAATCTTATTCGAATCTAACCAAGTTTGGTATCACTGGAAAGGTCTTTTGAAATTCTATGCAATGGTATATGAAATTTTAAATTTAGGTGATTCGCTTTTGTTTTACCACCGATTTACTACAATTTAATTGTTTTTAAAAAACCTATAGCAGTTATGAAAAAAAGGTATTTGGCTTAATTGTGTATATTTGGAAGGGCTACAACCCAATACCGGACATTTGTTCCAAGTCTCAACAGGTCCAAAGATAATTGGTACCGTCAGTGTTTAGTCACCAAGCACAGAGGAAGGATGCCTTCTACGATGTATGACAAAACGTTAGCGACTAGAATAGATTGACCACGGCATACCAGCCCAGAAAATTCTATAAATTCAAATGTTTTTCTTATTGTTCTTTACAGTAACTAGAACCGGTCGCTCGATCGACCGATCGACCGATCGACCGATCGACCGATCGAAAGATCGAGCTATCGACCGATCGAGCGATCGACCGATCGACCGATCGACCAATCGACCGATTGACCGATCGACCGATCAACCCATCGACCGATCGACCGAGCGATCGACCGATTGAGCGATCGACCAATCGACCGATCGAGCGATCGACCGATCGAGCGATCGACCAATCGAGCGATCGACCGATCGACCGATCGAGCGATCGACCAATCGAGCGATCGACCGATCGAGCGATCGACCGATCGACCGATCAACCGATCGACCGATCGACCGATCAACCCATCGACCGATCGACCGATTGAGCGATCGACCAATCGACCGATCGACCGATCGAGCGATCGACCAATCGAGCGACCGGTCAATCGGTTAATCGGTCGATCGGTCGATCGCTCGATCGGTCGATCGGTCAATCTGTCAATCGGTCGATCGGTCGATCGGTCAATCTGTCGATCGCTCGATCGGTCAATCGGTCGATCGGTCGATCGGTCAATCGGTCAATCGGTCGATCGCTCGATTGGTCGATCGGTCGATCGGTCGATCGGTCGATCGGTCGATCGGTCGATCGGTCGATCGGTCAATCGGTCAATCGGTCGATCGGTCGATCGGTCGATCGGTCGATCGCTCGATCGGTCATGTGGTTTTAGTTTTTGCCAGTGATGCCAACTTTCCGAAAAAAAAATTACTAAAATTTAAAAAAATTTATATTGGCTACCTTATTTATCCGATTTTGATCAAATTTTCAGAAAAGATTTTCCTAATTCTCTGTTTAATTATATAATTTAATTAATATCCAGCGTTGCCAACTTTCCCAGAAAAAAATTACTAAAATTTTAAAAATTTATTTTATGGCCATGTTATTCAACCGATTTTACTCGAAATTTTCACAAAAGATTCTCCTAGTATTTATATAATTTATGTAATTTTAACAAAATACAGTGTTGCCAACTTTCCGAGAAAAAAATTAGTGAAATTTTTAAAAATTTATTATGACCATTTTATTTACATACATACATACATACACAATCACGCCATGTACCCAAAAGGGTGTGGCACAAACTCTTTTCAACATCCCGAAATCAGTCGCCTCCAAACATTCCTATCCAAACAAGCAACTTTCGCTTCATCCACATTCATAATTCCTCTCATACATGCTCTTTTATTCCTACTACTTGGAAAACCATTTTATTTAACCGATTTTAATCAAATTTTTATAAAAGTTTATCTTAGTGCCTAAATAAATTATGCAATTTTAACAAAATACAGTGTTGCCAACTTATCAAAAAAAAATCACAAAATTTTTAAAAAATTTATTGAGGCTACATTATTTAATCGATTTTGATCAAATTTTCAGAAAAGTTTCTCCTAGTGCTCACATAAATTATAATATTATTAAAATACAGTGTTGTCAACTTTCCGAGAAATGTCAAAGTAGTCTATATATGGGTTTACCCATATACTTCTAATCTTATTGTAATGCGTTTTGTTCGTCTTTTTACGAGATAATTAAATAAAGCAAATAGCAGATTCGTCAAAACGTAGATTTCCAAATAAATATTTCTACAGAACTTGAACCTGAAGCTGTTTTATTTGAAATTGATTTTGTTCTAGGATTTATTAATTTGCATAGAAATGTGAATGGCAGCTATAGCTCATCACTATAGTTTCTCATATGAGCCCTATGTGCAATCCGGTGAACGGCAATCGTGTTGTCGGTCGTTCCTCACTATGTGGGACGTATCAGACATGCATCGTGATATACAAGAACATATTGGCATAGTTCGTAAGTACTTATGTGTTTTACAACGATTTTATTATCTTTGTTTATTATTATTATTATTATTATTACTCCGTCAGTCTGATAAGCTAATATTATTTTTGGTTTGAAACATACTAATTAAATATATCTCTACCAAAATGTTTTCGCTTTCATTGAGAGTGTAGAAATACCTACCTTTATTTTTTAATCGATTGCGTAATATTTTTTAAATTATTTTTAATTTGATATGAATACAGCGTAGTATAAAATTTAATTGCTATTGTTATATAAACTTTAGTTGGTTTTGAAGTTAAGAAAGTACATTTTCATTATTTTTATAACAGTGTCTACTGCTAGCTTTGATAGAAAGAATTTAAATAATCGAATTTATATTTAAGATTTAATTGTATAATAGATAATACCTTGCGTTTATTTTGATTATCTGAAAATGCATTTAGAAATATAATTTTTCTAATAGTATTTTTTGAATTTTTTTAATCTTTTGATTAGCAATTTTCAAGAAATACATTTTACAAAAGCAAAACTAAAAATTAATATTTGTAATTGTTTTTTTTTTTACAAAAAAGAGAAAATTATGTTCGTCATAAACTACATTAGTTTTAAATAAAAATAATATTATAAAAAATCCCAAACCACACTTAAATTAAAATAAAGCTAAATACGTATTTCGGAAGCTAAGCTTCCATCTTCAGTAGCAAAATAAAATTTACAAAAAATCTTACCTGTGAGCCGAAGTACATAAACACTTAAGCACTTGTCAAAGATCACTGACAAGTGATCTTTGACAAGTGCAAAGACAAGTGCTAAGCTAAGCTTCCATTTTCAGTAGCTAAATAAAATTTACAAAAAATCTTACCTGTGATCCGAAGTACATAAACACTTGAGCACTTGTCAAAGATCACTGACAAGTAATCTTTGACAAGCGCTAAGCTAAGCTTCCATCTTCAGTAGCTAAATAAAATTTACAAAATATCTTACCTGTGATCCGAAGTACATAAACACTTAAGCACTTGTCAAAGATCACTTGTCTTTGATCTTTGTAAATTTTATTTAGCTACTGAAGATGGAAGCTTAGCTTCCGAAATATAGTACGTATTTAGCTTTATTTTAATTTAAGTGTGGTTTTGGGATTTTTTATAATATTATTTTTATTTAAATTTCGCCGCAGTAGATCATTTTCTAATCTTCTAACACTAGTTTTGTTTAATTGACTCTATGTTGACGCCGTAAATGATGCCAGCGGTTTGTCACTTAAATAATATGTAGTTTGCAAAGCGAATAAAACAACAAACATTGACGCAGCGCAGTAAAAACAGTAGACGCAAGGAGTGCGAATCGAACAGGGCGCTATTGTGAACGATTGCTTAAAAAAAAAGTAAATTAAAAGCCTAAAGGTGATTTCTTTTTACAAACGAGTGCAACACTGGGTAGCATTTATAGCTAAAAATGTTCCTTTTAAATGGAGTAGACAGCTCCACATCTACTAGCTTATTTTTTTCGGTCCCCGCGATACACAAATTATTTTCAGTAAACTGATCACGCCTTCACACTTTTTCAATGCTTTGGCTCACTTCTCGGAGTTTTTTTTTTTTATTATAATCGTATCAAAAAATTAACAATAATATTGTTATTATCTAATAAGGACATTTGTTCAACAAATGATAACAATGTAAAAAGAAATACATTTATCCTCCGATGGACACGACACTAACTTGTTTTACACGATTTCGCTTTTACACGGTTTATAAATTAACGAACGATCTTTTTGTTTTTTATTTTTTGTTCCTAATGTAAAATGAATTAAATATGTACTTATATTACCTACATATATTGGTTATTTTATGAAGGAAGTATATTGTTAAGTATTTCAAGATGTCTTACTTTTGTTTTACGTAAATAAATGACTGAATTTTGGTTTCATTTTCGTTGTACACGGTTTTACTTAGCAAAATCCAAGATTTGAATTTACACGGTTTTGTGCAGAATCTATCTTCAGTGTAAATCGAGGGATAGGTGTATCAAAATAAAATATTCCTGTTGCTAATTGACTTTTAATTTGAAATATCTAGGTAGTTCAATAAGTCGAAGAATTCGTGGCCGTAGTATGTATCAAATGGCTCGTGGTGATGATGAATGGTCTAGTCTTGTATCGAAACCATCGACTTCCGCGCCAGCTGGAAGTGGTATCGATTTATATCAAAGTGATGCGAATGAACCAACAGGAATGGGGGGGGGGGGCAAAGTTACGGGGCTGTTGGTCGAATTCAGTCTCCAGTGAAAGACACACATAATAACAAAGATGATGATGATATCATTGGATTGTAAAAAAAATATAAATATAACATCTGTTATTATATGTACATATATTTAAGACATAATTCATTATTTACATCATATATAATATTATATTATTATATATCAAAGTGATACAATTTATGCATTTGTCGTAATTGATGAATAAATTTTGAGAATATATAATTTATTTTTGCGGCAAATTTACAAAAAAAAATAATTAAAAAGATAACAGTTAGAGTTAATGGGCAAAATTTTATCAGAATCATAAAAACAACATAGAATTAATTATACGTAAAATGTTTCTATCGAGATTTTCTATGTTTACATTATTGGCAAAACGAATTTTTAATGAATTATGAAGTTACCTAAATAATGTAAATTTTTGTTGTGTTTTATTATGTTAAAAATGCTTGTATTTTGTTTATACAGAAATATATTTAAGTATTTTTTAATCGATATTTTATTTCACATTTGATTTTATTGATAATTGGCATTTATCAAAAGATTCTTTTTGAATTTATACAGTCTTCATTAATTCTCGTGAATAACGTGACGAAATTTTGTTTCCAGTTATGTGGGTTACGAGAATTAATCAAGACTCTGTATAACTAAACATGGCGAAAGTGTACATTAAAAATTTACAACTGCAATAGAAAACTTTGACTATCCGGATTGTACGAAATAATTTTAACAAGTGAATTATACGAATTAATCTCCCTAATTGTCAAATGTTTCTCCAGCATCTCCTCCTAAACCCCTGAACCGATTTTGATGGGAGTGGTGTCATTTTAATTAGTTCATTCCCTGTTTGAGAATAGGCAAGTTTCATTTTTCTACGATTTCATCTTGCTTCTCAAAAATTTGAATCAAATTATGTTTATAATGCAAATGTCAAATGACAGCTGTGTGAAGTTATCTACACTACAGATGATAGAAGTGTTGCTTTTGACTAATATATAATAGTTTGTTGTGTAACACAAGAATAAAATTGTTTAAGTATTTTTATTTTTACATGAAATGTCTCGGTCATGGTATATAAACTAAACCTAATTTTTATTTAAAATTTTATAATATGCCATCTATAATTTGATTGCTCATATTTGGAGGTAAAAATTTCTATAAGAAAGCATAGGCAAGCAGTGCCTATTCCAATTAAATATATACAAAGCAATGGTATTAATCTTTCAAACGATAAACTTTGAAAGTGATCTGCTTTGTATTCTCTGCTACGATGAAATAAAGAAGACCGAAATTGTACTGTTTCATCTTCTATCCATTTCTTAAACAAACCACCTGGAAATAAATTGGATTCATCATATCACTTTTAAAAGTGATTTTTGTCAAAAGTACTTTTGAAGTTCACTTAAAATTACTTATTAGGCAATTTTAATTAGTTTATTTAAATTTTATTGTATTAGATTATCAAAAAAGAAATACTACTCATATTTGATAAGGGACAGAATTACAAATTTATTTTGAAGCAAACGATAAAAGTACTTTTTCACAAACAAAAGATATAAGAATATGGGCCCTTATTTTTCCAAATCTTTTATAAAAATACTGTAATGTATTTTAAATAAATAAAACATGTTATGATATTGTTTTTATTATAATTTTTCAATATTTCGTCTTAAAATAATAAATTTTACTGAGTTCAATTTATGACCTGGTTTCTTTACTTTTTTTGAATGGCAATGCCACATAAAACACTAATTTTTCATGTGTATTAATCTTAATCAATAAATAATGACCAAAATTTTAACCAGTTTACCAACTGATAATTTCAAGATTTCAAGATACAAATACTGTCTAAGGATTTCAATTATACATACAAAACAAACACGCCATGTACTCAAAAGAGTGTGGCACAAACTCTTTCCACTATGCCGAAATCAGTTTCCTCCAAACATCCCTATTCAGACAAGCAACTTTAGCTGCATCCACATTCATCTAACCTATCTCATATAAACTACTTGGAAATTTCCGCTCACGCAAAATATTCTCAATCATACCACTCCACCTATTCATTGGACGTCCACGCAAACGTATAGCTTCAAACTCATTCTTATAAATTTTTTTTAACCAAATGTTCATTAGGCATTCGCTCAAGATGACGTTCATTAGGCGATTAGGCATTCGCTCTGTTATGTAAGCTTTTCTAGTTTTATAACTTGCAAATCGCGGCTTGAAACTATTTTTAAAATATTTTTTAGAATGGCATTTCATTGTGGACAAAAAATTAGAAACCAGTGAATATTTTAGTTTCTTTATAATTATTTTAATTATGTATTCTTAAATCTAAATTATTTTTGTCATACAATACAAACTGTATTTTATTAGCTTTTTGTAATACTTTAATTAGTTAATCTTACCGCTTAATATCAGACTAAAATAATAATTAAATACTGATCTATAAGGTGCATTAAGTTGCAGAGGCCATGCATGTCCCGCCTGTCTGACAGGTTTTCGAGTTACACGAAAATAATCTTTGTCAATATTTTTCATTTGAGGACACATCTCTCATAACTCAAATTGAATTTCACTTACTTCAAGATTAAATTTAACATAATTGTTGCATTGCATATCAGTAAATGATCCAAATCTTGCTCTTTATTTCTCAAACATATAATATTGATAATGGATTTTAGTTAAATTAATAATAAGTATTGTTTGATTACTAATTTGGAATACATACACAATCATGCCATGTAACCAGAAAAAACGTGGCACAAACTCTTTCCACTATCCCGAAATCAGTTTTCTCTAAACATTCCTATCCAGACAAGCAACTATAGCTTCATCCACATGCATGATAAGTTTCAAAATTAATTAAATAATTATTTAAATAACAAAAAAAAATATATATACCACGTTTTTAACACGAACTAAAAAGTATAAAATAATTTTTCCTAGCCTCATACAGATTTATAACCTCATACAGATTCCTGACCCAATACAGATTGTCCTGAGAAATTGTGATTGTGAATTTTTAATAGCTACGACAATACTTGTAATATTTAAAACAAAATACGTGGAGCGCATGCAATAGATAATAGTAAGAAGTGTAGGGAGTAGCTGTCGTCAGGCCCACTTTTTCGTTTTAAAATTTACAAGTATTGTCATAGCCGTTAAAAATTCACAATCACAAATTTTCAGGACAATCTGTATGGGAGTCAGGAATCTGTATGGGGTTATAAATCTGTATGGGGCTAGGCGAAATTATTTTATATTTTTTAGTTCATGTTAAAAACGTGGTATATTAAAATTTCTTTTTATTGTTTAAATAATTATTTTCTGTAGTTTCTGTATTTTGAAAAATAATATTGGCTAAATACACGAATGTACGGAATTTGTGAATATAGCACAAAATAAAAATAAATATTTCTAATATTATTAATTATTTAGTTAATATTGCATTGTCATCCAGTTCTGAGCTATGTTTAAAGTTTCAAGTCTCTAGCTCATCGGAAAGTTAGTTTAAAATCGATTGCAAAATTTCTACTGAATAGAGAAACAAACAGACAGAAAAGGAAGCGAATTAATAAAAACGTGTTAAAATATACTTACTGAAGTGCATATTTATATGTAGCGTCACTATTATTAAATAAATCTATCATAATATCTTTGTGTAGTAAATTGCCAGCAAATTTAAATTGTGCGTTTACCAATTGTTCAAGATCATCGGGTTCATTATTTGGTGGATAAATCATTGCTGACAATAGACTGGCTTTATACAAGGTGCACATAATTAACGTGATAAGCCACCACATTGCCATTGTAAATATAATACTTCTGGTGTATTTTAAATTTGCAATACCAGGAGTGGATTGCTCGAAAGGTATGTGAATAAGTAACTAAAATAGTGACGATTGGATAAAAATCATATCATTTTGTTTTTTTGTAAAGCTTAATGAATAAAAATGTAAAGCCTAAAGCTATTATTTATTTAAATATTTAACTTGATTAGCCGTAACTTTGTGATACATTTTGGATAAGATAAATAAATAAAAATAACTTTGTTATATCACTAAAACTAAACTAGTTTTAGTGATATAACAAAGTTATTTTTTTTTATTTATCTTATTATTTATTTGATGCGATTTTGTTTGTGTACAGGGTTTTTATTATTAAAAATTAATACAGAACTGTATCCTACAGCCGTTTTATTTTAATAATATAATGAATTCTGAAAGATTTTTTATTATAACTTACAAGCTAACATATCGAGGTGTTAAACGCCGATTTAAATGAGCTTTAAGCAATACGTATTTTATTTATCGGCAACCGTCAAGGTTTAGGGGGTAAAAATTCTATAAAATATTTCAAAAAATTGTATATGAATTTTAATTCTTATTTTTATTATTAAAATTATTACATACTTACGCACGGTTGTGTATTTTATTATGGCAATTCAAGGAATTTGACCCACCAAATCTTCAATCTATGAACCGCCACTGCTAGTTAGTAAAGATTTGTGTTTATAATTTTTTCGAATATGAATATAAATCGGTTATTATTATTAATAACTCTTGTTCAATCTAATCACATTAAGCGAAATACAATGTAATATTTTATATAATAAAACATATTTGTTACAGGAAAAATAATATTAAATATTAATTAATTATTTTTTTAAGTAAAATATTTATCTATCCTTTTCTAACACATTGTAAACGAAAACAGCTCTTAAAAAGGTCTATATTTGCTGGTAAATATGCTCTGATAATTAATAAATTTAATGAATGTTATATAACTCTTTAGATTTATTTAATATATTTTTATTGTTGATTCTTGACCAATCCAGAAATTGCCAGTTAATTGATAAAAAAAAATTTCTAGCTATAACATTCACTTGTTTCAGTTCGTTCCTGGATTTTATAACAAAATATTCGTTTATCATGTACAACAAATTTTAATATTTTAACTCGCAATTATAGTTTTTATTTGATATGTATGTAAGTGTCAATTTTGTGAATTTTTTAAATGTTTTAATATATTTGATGTTTGTTAAGTTATCTTTGGGATGAAATATTATGTTTAATAAATATTACTAGGGCTGAACTGGAAACACATTTAGACCCGGGAAATATCGGTGACGTAGGCCCACAATATTAAATTTAAAAAAAAAATTACAAAAAAGTACATTAGTAATTTATATTTATATTTATTAAAATAATAAAAAAGATTTTTTTTTTTTGAATAATTGCAACAAAATTAAGTACATAATGAAGTAATTAAAAACAATTAAATAAATATTAGTCATACATATCACTAACAATAAGTAGTTTTGTCGCGTCTGTTATTGTCGTATTGTCATGATCGGCATTGTTAATCATATAGGCAGGAATATCTTCCGATATGTAATGTGCGTCGAGTGATGCATTTAACCAATGAGCAATTGTACCAAAAAATTTCCCATCCATACCGGCATAGTCTGGTTTATCGTTTATTGTTTTCGGTATGAATCGGTTTTCGAAAACATAATCCAAATGGTATAATCTGAATAGAAAAAGAGACAATGTAATTCAATATGCAGGGTGATTTATGGCGTCGGGGAAAAACTACACCGAATGATTCCTATGAGTAATCTAAATAAGAAACTACAAATAAACATATGTCCGAAAATGCTTTCTCACGGAACTGTAGCCGTTAGAAGTTTATTACATGTAACATCAATCGCGCGTTAGCCTTATTTATTATATCAGGAAAAAAAAAAACAAGTCATAAACTTCTGAATAATTGTAAAATTACTGATTGATTTTCTAAAATTTTGTTTAAGCACTAGTTAACCAATTTACTAGTTTATACATTTTTATACACACATAAATAAATATTTAATAATCAATTTACAATAATTAAAAATCGAAGACAAATTTTATCGGGACCCAGTAAGTCATAACTAGTAAATTGGTTTACTAGTGTTTAAACAAAATGTTAGAAAATCAATCAGTAATTTTACAATTATTCAGAAGTTTATGTTTTTTTTTTCTAATATAATAAATAAGGCTAACGCGATTGATTTTACATGTAATAAACTTTTAACGGATACAGTTCCGTTGGAAAGTATTTTCGGACATATGTTTATTTGAAGTTTTTTATTTAGATTACTCATAGGAATCATCCGGTGTAGTTTTATCCCGACGTCATAAATCACCCTGTATAGGGTATATTTCACAACAACATAATTACTGGAATTTGTTTTTTCTGCTTAAAAACGTTTGATTTGGTTAAAATATAATAAATTGTATTTTATACTGTATATAACAGAATGTTAAATAACAGAGACGTGTCACTTAACCTTTTGTTAGGTGTGTAGTTGTTCGTAACATATTAATTTAGAATTTAGATGTATCTCTTGGATACATACCTACTACTGCTGTCAATATTTGATAAAATTGGATCCAGATATCCGATTCCAGTATAATTTGAGATCCGGATCCAAATCTGAAATCTGAATCCGATATCCGGGTTTAAGATCCGGTTCCGATATTTGAATCTGAGATCCGGTTTTGATATCTAAATCTGATCCAAATCTTAAATCCAGATACCCGAATTTGCTGTTAATATTGATAAGAAAAGCAATAGAAATTTATAAAGAAAAAACATCAGTCACTGTGAAGGCACCGAATAAAACAAAATTTGGCTTCCATTAATTAAAAATCTATAAATTTTACTTATTTTGTTACCTAGTAACTTATTTCTATGTTATCTTATTTACTGTATACCTATATTATTTGATTATTAATAAATATTAATGCAGAACCTTAATCCAAAACCATTTTTCTTTAATCAATTTGCTGTTAATATTGATAGGAGAAGCAATAGAAATTTATAAAGAAAAAAACAACATCAATCACTGTGAAGGCACCGAGTAAAACAAAATTTGGCTTCAATTAATTAATAATTTATAAATTTTATGATCTAGTTACTTATTTTGTTACCTAATAACTTGTTTCTATGTTTTATTTGTAAATGTTATTTGTATAATTTTTCCTGATGAAAACTTACAAGTTCGCCGAAACGTAGATTATACATACAGAACTTGAACCCAAAACATTATTTTGAAGAATTACAAGCAGAAAATTTATAAACAATAATAAAAGAGAAGTTATAGTGACCTTATGGGATGTCAATGCATATTTTTAATTTTATGTCGAAAAATTTCGGCCAGATCTGTTCTATCAGTAACATCAGTGCCATAATTTTCTAAATATGGATTATATGCAAATATTTTTGGTCCATTCGTCCAAAAAACAATTAATACTCTTAAGACGTTCCTTTCCCAAAATGATTGAAAGGCTGATTGGATCCATTCCTCATCATCGGGATCTGTACCAGCAACTACTACAAGAAATTTACCACGGATATACCAAAATAGTAGTATTTCAATATTAAAAATAATCATTTCGATATTATTATAATTGTCTTTGTCGATAAATATAATAGTTAAATCTGCAAAATAACCAGTAGGTTCGCCATCTTGATAGGTTGTGTAATTATCTAGTTTTAATGTGAATAATGCCATGTCATTAAATTGCGTTGAAACGATTTTAAGAAATTTATCCGCGATGAAATCAGATTCTGTACGAAGTAACAAAGCTGATTTGCAATTTATACATTTCGTTACGAATATGTCAGCAGCTATTTCTGCCAATTCATTTTCGTGATCGCTTGGTCAAATTATATCGCAACCGCAAAATGTAATAATGTAAAAGAAAATTAGTACATTTTTCAACATTGTAATGTTCAGACTGCCGTTTTAGTTATTGCAGTAGTTATAGTCGTAGTTGTAAGCATAAGAAAATACATGTAAGCTTATGGGAATACAATGCGCATGCGTGGTTATTGCAGTAAGACATAGCAGTAGTTGTAAGCAGCCAAACATTTGAACAAGCCAAACTTTCTGGTTAAAATTTTACATAGTCGTAGGAATTGGCCAATCAGAGTTGAGTGAAAAGAGATAGCACTATTTTTATTTAGAAACGTCAAACAAATGTCAAACAAACGTCAAATTCATAAAATATATTAAAATGGCGACTTTAGAAAGCAAAATTAATCAAATAATATTTAATTATTATTAATATTATTATTATATTATTATTATTATTATTACTATTTAATTATTTTATTTATTTTTTTGTGTCATTGCAGTACGCATGCGTATGTAAAAATTTCACTAGCATCACAAGCCAGTGTGAATGGTCAAGTATGCTTACAACTATTACTACGGCAAAAGCAAAAACTACAACCGCAGTCTGAATGAGACTAGAACTAATAATGCATTAATATTATTACAATTTAGTAAATAAATTTTACAATAAAATACAATAATGCATGTGTCATGTACCGTATACCATCAAATTTATATACTAAATTAAAATTGAAATATGTTTATTATTACCATTTGAATAATTTATATTTATTTATTTATACAATAAATATAAAATAAAACAAAGCAATTTTAAAATATACTTTTTTGGTATCTAGTACCTTTATTATATGGTTGGTAGTATTCTTAGTGAATTTAGTATTGTATAGTTGGTATTTCCCATTGACAAGCTTGTCAAACATTTATGATTGTCAAATTTGAAAGTTTCTACGTTTTTGTGTATTCTAAACAGTAAACTACGAAATACAGAATGACTCAAACCAATACGATATACGATGCTGCATATAAAGGTGATTTTAACGAAGTAACTAAATTACTAGACGAAAATCCAATGCTTATCACAATGGCAGATAATGTAAGTTGTTTTACATGGATGCATTTTATGCATTGTCATAAATATAACCCTGAAATCTATTTCAGAACGGTCGACAAGTCATTCATTGCGCATCGATTAGTGGTAATGTTAATCTAGTAGGACATTTATTTGAATTGGGAGCACCTGTTGATCCTACAGACGATTCCGATATGACGCCGTTAATTTTAGCTGCTTCTGCGGGAAAACCCGATGTTGCAAAAATGCTGATTGATAAAGGAGCAGATGTTAATCATAAAAACGAACAAGGACATTCAGCTCTTCAATGTGCATGCTCAAAAGGATGGCAAGATGTAATTATTTTTTTAAACCTTATTATTATTTTTTTTACCTTTTTGTAAAAATGGTGATTGACCAAAAATTAATTTAGTTTACACGGTTAAATTTGTTTTTCTTTCATTTTAACTTTGAAATTGTCATGGCACTATTTACGGCTTTACTATTCCGATGCATATTTTGTTATATATATACATACATATATATATATATATATATATATATATATATATATATATATATATATATATTTATATCTAAATTCGATAAAACTAAAGAAAACCAACTAAGTGGTGCCGCGAGAGCGGTAAATGTCGAAAAATTGTGTTTTTTATGTTTATTTTTCGACTGCACTATTTCGAACTTAAATAACACGTTTCTTTTGATGCACGAATCTAAAAATTCAATGTTTTATGGATTTGTTTTACATAAAACTTCACATTGATACGATGAGTTTAGCCAATGTTATGGTCATTTGAAAAAAAAGTATGTTTTTCGATTTTTCATATTTTTTTGACTATAGCATTGCGCAAACGTTCAAAAACATTTAAAACAGTTTTGCGCAATCGAAAGCTTATAAACAGAGATATGTTTTCTATTCAATCACTCTCTGTTAGTTTCTAAACCCCGCATTCAAAACAAACCAATGCATTTTTCAATTCTTGCAACAGAAACGTGTTAAAAAGTTAAAAAGTGTGAAACCCGAAAAAATATATGAAAAACGTCATTTTGCAACCTTTATCGCAATTGCAGCACCACTTATCCCCTATTAATCGTAAAATTAGGTAGGTTTTCTTTAGTTTTATTAAATTTAGGATCGTTTTATCAAGTACATATAAAGTTTTTATTTTTTAAGAACACCCTAATATATATATATATATATATATATATATATATATATATATATATATATATAACATGTTAAAAACATTGGCTCGTATTCTCACCTCTTTTATAAAAGTGATTTTTGCCAAAACTACTTTTGACGTTTACTTAAAATTATTTATTAAGCAATTTATAATAGTTTACATAAATTTTATAATACCAAATATAATAAAAATGATCATAAATAGAAAAACTATTTATATTTGATCAAAAACAGAATGAAAAAGTTATTTTAAAATTAGTGATAAAAGCACTTTTTCACGAAAAATTTCTGATGTTTTCTCGATGTAAAATGATCGATTTTAACCTTACTGGAAATTTGTTTTTATAAAACCACCCTAATAATATACATACAATATTTTATTTATTAACTTATTATCATCTTCAAATGACTGTTCCAGATCGTCATGAAACTACTAGCTAGTGATACAGATGTAAACGTAATAGATATTAGAGGTGCTACACCACTTCATAGAGCTGCATCAAAAGGTAATACAGCTATCGTTAAATTTCTCTTAGATCGCAACGATATTAAAACGAATATACGTGACGCTTATGGCAATACACCGTTACATCTTGCATGCGAAGAAGAAAGAACCGAAGAAGCCAAACTTCTAATTCAGCATGGTGCACTTGTCGATATCAAGAATAGAGAAGAATTTACACCTTTAGATATATGTTCTCGGCCATTAGCGAATGTACTCAAAAATCTAGCTGCACAAAAATATGTTTTAACTACATATGTATATATAAGTTTGTGTTTTATACCGGAAACCGAATATGTACAATATAAATAATAAATTATTATAATTTTATATATCAACCTGGTTAGTATTTATTTTAGAGAGCAAACTAAATACATATTTAATTCTTGTAAATAACGACCGATTTCATACTAACCTCAAATTTAAACTAGGCAAAAAAAGCATATGTATGTTTTAACACGTCTGTATTTATTTGTTTCGGTAGAAATTTTGCATTTTGCATTTTAAACTAACTTCCCGATGAGATAGAGACTTGAATTGAAACTAACATAGCTCAGAACTGGATGACAATGCAATATACTTATCCCCCGATTTACACGATTTCGCTTTTAACGAATTTCAAAAAAACTGGTAAAAATATATATTCGCATCAAGAAAGCTCAAGTAATGAAAAGTAATGACAGTAATTAAACTTATAATTAACTTTTTAACGATCTTTTTGTTTTTTTTATTTTTTGTTCCTAATGTAAAATGAATTAAATATGTACTTATATTTACCTACATAAATATTGGTTATTTTATAAAGGAAGTATATTGTTAAGTTTTTCAAGATGTCTTACTTTTGTTTTACGTAAATAAATGACTAAATTTTGGTTTTATTTTCGTTTTACACGGTTTTACTTAGTAAAATCCAAGATTTCAATTTACACGGTTTTGTGCGGAACCTATCTTCAGTGTAAATCGAGGGATAGATGTATTTAATTCTTGTAATTAACGACCGATTTCATAATAAATATTTCTATCTGTTTTAACACGTGTTTGTTTGTTTCGATACAAATTTTGCAATCGACTTTAAACTAACTTCTAGATGACAATGCAATATTAACATACATACACAACCATTGGATGTGGCACAAACTCTTTCCTCTATCTCACAATTAGATTTCTCCAAACATTCCTATCCAGACAAAACAACTCATACAGAACCCACACACAAGACTAAAAAGCAGAAAATAATTATTTAAATAATAAAAAAAAATATAATATACCACGTTTCTAAAACGGACTAAAAAGTATAAAATAATTTCTCCTAGAAAAAAAAAGATAATAGTAAGGAGTGCGCCTCACGTTTTTCTAGGAAAATTATTTTATACTTTTTAGTCCGTTTTAGAAACATGGTATATTAAATTTTTTTATTTGAATTCTACTAAAATAATTATTGTTATCAAATAAATGATGCTTTTTTGTCAATTTTACACATTTTTAATCGTAAAATTACTTGTTAAAGTCAACTTTAGTTAAAGTTTTTATTATGAAATTGGCTGAAATCTAATAAACTTAAGGATAAAACCTTTAACATATGTTTGGAAGAGATTTTTTTTTTTAGAAAAAATTCTGAAAGAAAATTAAGGTGTATGATATGATACAATAATAAATTAACAAATTTATTTATTGAAAGACTAGATTCCAATTATTATGTACATAGTTGACATAAAGAAATTATAAAAAATACAAATCATAATTTTATTTTCCTAGTACAAAGCGAAATAAATAAGTACAAACATAAATTTGCAGTTGTAGGATATAAATGACCAATTAATATGTATTTCAATTTTTTTTTGTATTATATTATAGAACCTAATTCACTCGGTTCACATGTCATGTTTTTCATTTAATTTTGTTTGAATTAAATAAAAAATATCTAGAAATCTTACGACTAGATCCTGATTAAGGATTAATTATAAATTGATTCCTTTTGTAATTTGTAAATGGTTATAATATATCCAGCTCGGTTTTTATGTCAAATTTTTTAAATAAATGCTACTATTGCTAAAGTTAGATAAGAGTTATTTTGAGTGATTCTATTTATATTAGCACCCAGTATAGAAAACTAATAACATAAACAATAGAATATATAATACTTAGACAGTTTCTTTTAGTAAGCGTTCATTATCTGCTGTAGGTTTAGTATTATTTACTGGATTTCTCGAATATATAACGATAGCAGAAGAAACAATACTTATCGATAATGCTGTATTTAAATGTATTGGAATGCCAAAAAGTATCAAACTCAAAATCGCAATTATTACTAATTCGATTGCACTCGCAAACGTTTTCAAAATCGAATTTAAAGATTTCAAAAAAAAGCTAGTAATAATACCAACTATAGCATTATTAATCATAATGATTAAGACTTTGTACTGAAAAATAACGGAAAAATACTCCATTTTGAATATATTTGCAATATTCCCCTGATATAGCAAAACTACTACGTTACATATAATCGAATCGAGATACATGAAAACGTTTTGTACGAATATATTTACATCGCTACCTTCATTTTTCAATAAATATTCATTATAAACGCCAGGAAAACATGAACAGAATCCTTGAAGTATGATCAATACTGCATTTATGCTTAAATCAAAACCTTTCGTATTTTTGTGAAAAGCATTTGAAGAATTATCGCCCGATGTAAAATCGACTTGTTTTAACATACAACCAATTGTAAGAAATATCAGCGAGTACCATTGAATTTTGCTCAAGTATTTTTTGAATATTATCTGCAAAAATTAACAAAATTTTATTTATACACGCCGCACAATGGTATGAATCCTGAATCTAGTTGGACTAAATTCCAAAATTCCTCACTTTTTCATGAAAAAGTGCTTTTATCATTAACTTCAAAATAACTTTTTGCTTCTGTTTTTCATCAATTGTAAATTGTTTTTCTATTTTGGATCATTTTTATTAGATTTGGTATTATAAAATTTATATAAACTGTTACAAAGTGCTTAATAAATAATTTTAAGTAAACGTCAAAAGTAGTTTTGGCAAAAATCACTTTTATAAATGAGGTGAGAATACGGGCCAAAGTTACTTCTAATCGCCCAAAACTAATGTTGATTAATCTATCCCAAAAGAATCGAAATAAACAACTTATAATGTTAATAATATTATTCAAATGAATAAAAAAGTTAAGAGATTATTTATTGTTAAAAATACATAAAAAAGTGTGTGTATAAATTCCAGGGATATTTTGAAGGCGTTACTATTAAAAGTAATATTTTGCTGAACTGGCCTGATTTTTTAATTGCTTTAAAATAAAGTACATAATTTTATAACTTTATAGCTTTACAAAACTTTATTTTTTGTAGCGACTCCGAATTGCTAATGATTCTGTTCGTTCGGTAAAACAAAAATTTCTTGCTATTTTTTTATCTATGATTTTTTTTTCTTTCTTGAAAATGTCTGTTCTTTTTAAATCAAATGGGACTTTCGAACAAAAACGTAAACAAAATACATAGAATGCTTGAAAATGTAATTCCGAATCCGATAATACCAAATTGGTACAGAAGTTTCTAAAATAAATGCCTCCGAAAAGTTTCTACGAGGCCCAGACCTTCCAAGATAGTTAATATATTGTACACTATAGTTATACAATTACTCATTAATTCTATTTTTAATAATATGATCAAAAAAATCATTATTATAAAATCAAAATCACTTTTAGGAGCATAATTTGCCGTTTTATATATCATCTGAAATTTTGTCCACCCCTAGATTCAGGATTCATTCCCTGAAATTTGTTTTCACTAGAATACTTACTTGGAATAAAATTCCCGTTATAACAACTCGAAGTTGTAACAATAAATAATAAGTAGTTGGATCGAAAGTAGCCAAGTTTTTAAAAGCTAAATTGTTGTAGAAACAATAGAGTAGGGCAGGTACAAAATACAATAATAAAAGTTTAGTATTTTTAATGATTTCTGGCAACAATGAGCTTATTTTATTACTGAAATATAAAAAAGCAGTTTTAAATATATGTACGAGAAAAAGTATATCATTTGTTTACTTTTTGCAATATAGTAATATCGAAAAAATCTATTTTAATACTTCTGTTAGTAGCACCACAGTTGTAATATTATAATCATATTCATTTTTAGCACTTTGAGAAGCTGTGACTAGAATAGCTAATAAATTACAATAATTGTAATTAATAAAAAAAACATATAGCAATGTAATTTATGAAACTAAAGTAAAGAATAGCCTCCCGTTTTTGTGGTAGTTACGCGAGTTGAAAAACCAGTGAGTTTTAACGGACAAAATTGTCAAAATTACTAATGAAACTTTTTAAGATTCACTGGTTTTTACACATGGGGCATGCGCATTCCGATGTTCACGCATGCGCAAATCTGGCTTTTTTAAAATTTGTGAAACGGGAGGCTATTCTTTACTTCAGCCAATAATTCCGACCAATTTATTCCGCCCATAATTTTTACTATTCCTACATATCACTGATTATAAAAGGAAATATTTTTATCTGTTTTTTTCCATATTCAACACAAGTGACAAGTGATATCCGCACTTCACAACAACCCTGACAACAACCAGACATCAGTAACAATTTGACAATTGACACACATTTATTGAATTGAAGTTGGTGCAAAACGAAAAACATTGTATTATTATAAAATAATTTGTAAATTACGTTATATAATATATAATATAATATATAATAATATATAATAAATAAATATAATATAATAATATAATTCATACTGATTTTGCAAAAAAAATTATTGAAAATTCTAAAAAACATTTTAGAATTTTCAATAATTTTTCCTGCCAAACCAGAATGAGGTAGAAAAAAAAGTTACTTAGCTATTATGTAGCTAATTTTTTTCTTTATTTTACTGAATTTTTTCAGATTTTTTTGAGCAAATTTTGAAAAAGTTTTATTTTGAAAAAATCCCAAGGGTACCCTTGTCAAATTTTCAAAAATTTAGTTTTTAATTTTTTTCTACTAAACGATGCATCGTAGAATAATGTTTTCTTCTCTCTTATCGTAGTCATTATTCCGCATTTTTCCATATCATGATTATTTTCCTAGACCTCATAGTTTTTGAGAAAAAAATAAAAACCAAAAAATCTAAATAAAATTCTAGCGCCCAAACGGCACATGCTAGCAAATTATAACTAAATCAAATTATAGAACGTCCATACGAACTTAACGAACAAACACCCGGTATATATACACTGTAAAAAAAAAAAGTAAAATTACAGAAAAATACTAGTAAAATTTTACTAAAAAAATTCGGTAATTTCATTTTACTATAATTATTCCGTATTTTCACCTCAAAATTCTGTAATTCTTACATTATTCTGTATTTCTACCTCAAAATTCTGTAATATTTAAAAAATTTATAATAATTACATAAAGTAAGTAAAAATGACTTAATATGTATGTAAAATTACTTACTTTCTGCAAATTGCATCACATACTTAATGTAGAATTACATATTGTTGGTAAAACTTCCTATATTATGTAAAATTACAGTTTGCATATTAATATCTGTAATAATACATCAGTATAATGAGACTTATTGTTAGTACATATTTTATGTAATAATGCTAATAAAATATTTTAAGTGTAATTATTAATGTTCTTATTAATTCTTCTGAGATTAATCTCCATTGTATGGGTGCAATATTGAAGTTATTATTTTAATTATCGATTATCGATTATTCTTTAGAATATTTTTTTACAATATAAACATTATGCATATTTTGTATTATAATTTATATTGCATATAAACGTACCTATAAGGTTTTTATAAAATATAAAATTTTAAACATAAAAGTTTATAATTTTTCTGTATTACAATGTAAAACAGGCAGTTTAAAAACGCAATTTTAAATTTACATGCAACTTTTAAAAGGGTTCCGAAATTTTACAGAATAATTTGGTAAAAACATTCCTTTAATATGACGCTAGCCAATCGGAACAGTGATAAGCTACTAGTTGAATCCTGTCTGTTTAGACCACCCAGAATGTGCATTACTTTAGTTTAATGTTAGTTTATTTGTAGCAGTGAAGAAGTGTAGATGTACGCTTGCATATTATAGTTGAAATAACCGGTATAATTAATATATCAGTTCACATAAAGTACGTATAATATTTATATTTATATAAGGTTTATGATTTTTACTTATGAATACTAATAATATATTTGTGTTTTTGTGTAGGTTATTGCAAATTCCAGGCGTCTGTAACATTTACCAAGAAAATGTAAGTAAATTGTTTATAATTTAATAATTAAATATTTTTAGAAAGATACATAACAGTTTATTTATATTAAAATAATTAACGTAGCGTTTTTTATTTGTAGATAACTTTATCCAGAAGAAGGATCGAAATCTTCGTCAGGAATGAAAACGATGTCTGTCTTGAATAGGGTACTAACCTTAATTAGAAAGCTGAATAATTATTCGTAAGAATAACAATATTTTTGTTCAGAGATTTAAATGACTGAATGTTTTTTTTTTTAATTCATTTTATATATTTTTTTTTATAATGTTACGATAAATAATTCATATTATATAACACATATAATACTATACAAATTTTGTAAACTATACGTATATTTTTTGTTTTTTTGTATATAGCATTTTTTTTTTGCTAATAAACTATATATATTATTATTATTCAATATTTATTAATTCCTGCTTCATTTGAAAATACATCCTTTATGTAAATTTACAAATGTATGTAATTTTACCAACAATAATATTACAGAACTAAATAAATATTACCTATTTATGGAAAATTCCCGACAGCAAATTTACTGAAGTTCTGTAAATTTACTAAAAGAGATTTTACTAAAAAACTGTAATATTACATACATATGTATTTTTACATACCGTTGGTAATATCATATTACACAACGTTTGTAAAAGTACCGACATTATGTATTTTTAAACAATTATGTAAAATTACAGCTGTTCGGTAATAATACCTACAAATGCTGGGCATCATAGTGTCTCATACTTTGTAGGTAAAATTACATAAAAAAATTTTACAGTGTATGTAATGATTTTAATTTTAAATTATTTCATATAGAAATGTAATTAATTTAATAGCTGTATTCTTTTTATCTAAAATTTACTGAGATCTCACTAAACTTTTAGATAAACTCAGATAATTCTTGTTCTTTTTACGACAAACTGAGTTGGGATACCTTTTCCCTTATCGATTCTGCTGCACCCGCAAAATAATCTCAATAATCTAGGAGGAGTTGCGATTACAAAATTTTGACTGACGACTCAGGAAGGATTTATGTACAAACAACTTTTTTTTTGAAAATGTTACAGACACCTTGCAATCAAAGTAGGTAATAAAAATTATATTATGTAAATCGAATGAAGTGAATTAACATTTATTGTTTAGCTACATCTAATTAGAACATATAACTTCTATTCGTCACGAAACAAACACTTTATAATTCATCTTTGACTATGGGTAGCTGATGGTTTTCTTGAAATGGCAGCGAATCCCAGAATGGAGTATGTCCAAGTGTAGATGCTGTTTCCATTGTAATTTCTAGTGGAGATGCAATATGGAGATAATTTAATGGACTAGATAAGTTTGATGAAACGCGTTTCCATTGTACCGCGTCAGATACTATCGGCTGACTGAAATCATTTCGATGAATCGGATGAAAAGAATGTCCGTAAAAAAAAATATTTTCCAGTTGTGGCTAAAATCGATAAATTTACATCGACAAAACATCAGAAATAATATTTTTTGCTTGTCTTTACGAAAGTAACAGGTTCCTCTACACAATTGAAATTTTCGAAAAATACATGTTAATACATACATCGTTTATATCGCGTATGTATTAACACGCGTTTTTCGAAAATTTCAATTGTGTAGAGGAACCTGTTACTTTCGTAAAAACAAGCAAAAAATTTTATTTCTGATGTTTTGTCGATGTAAATTTATCGATTTTAGCCACAACTGGAAATTTTTTCTTTACGGACACTCTAATGTACATACCCAGTTTTTATATATGTCAACCAAATATTGATTAAGATTTCGGACATTTTTTTATCTTGCTTGGATTGCATATATTTTGTAAACCACGATTTATCGGCTGAAGCGATATACATTAAATCGTCAGCATGACAGACGCCTAAAATAATTTGCAAGTAAGTATATTATTACGTACAGTAGTATACAAGGTGGTCAAAACCTAGAAAACCGGGAAAAGTAAGGGAATTTCATTTTGTAGTCAGGGAAAAAATTAGTTTGGCGAATTCACAACAATTACAGAACACAACTTTACAGTGTTTGTTTGATCTGAACCCCCGCCCCCCTGTTATGTATACATACCGACATTGACATCACTGCCCGCAAAATATTCGGAATAACTATGATCGCCTCTATAGCTAAATCGATAATAATAAACGGGCGATTTATTAGCGTTAGCTTGAAGACGTGCTGCTTTCTCTGAATCTACTACAAATAATCGATCACCTATAGCCTAAAAAAAATATCACATACACATAGCAAATTACAAATTGCAAATTATTGAATTTTTACTTGCACAAGCTGATGATAGGTGTCACGTGTTATTGACTGATTTTTTAAATAATATTCTCGAATCTTATGCGAAACGATTGCTTGTTGCGTCTCATCAACTGTATCATCGTAATGAAAAATATATGGCGCTATTTTCAGCCAATGTTCATTTAAATATGGTAACCATGTATCGTTGAATAGGAATTCTATACAAACAAAAAATAGGAATTGATTCAGTACAGAATCTACAATTTTGTAACTTTAATTTCCACAAGAATTAATTCAGTTTTCTCCCTCGGGAATTTAAAATTTTTCCGCGAAAAGTAATTCAATGAATCACAAAGAAGTCTTCTCTCTTTCCGTAAATCAATGATATAATCTTTAATACTTCTTCTATTACGGTAATTATTTAAATAGCAGAATAAAACATAATCCATATCTTAAAATAGTTTTATAGTTAATTTTTAAAATACTGTAAACAACAAAACATTTATTTAATATCACTTTAATCAGGGCTTTGAACCATTATATTTTTCGTTCCGGTTCAATTAAAAAAATATATACATATACCGGTTCGGTTCTGGTTTTCGTTCCGGCAAAAATATCGTTTCTTTATCGGTTTTCGGTTCAATTCCCAGTAAATAATTTTTAAATTTGTTCAATGTTTTTATTTGTATTAAAAACTTATTTTCTACCATAATTTAGAACATTTCATTTTCCTACTTTTATAATATATTCGTACTACGTAAATTGTTATAATAGCATAATAATTATTAATTAATTAAAGGTATAACAATTAGAGGTATATAATATATATGATAATAATATAATTTATTATTCGAAACTTATATAATTTGTATGTATGTTTTAATTATATAATAATAAGATAACATTTGTTAATGTAACAAATTCTTGTATACAGGATTTGTATTTATTTATAATTAGAAAACAATGAAAATTACCTTTAATTATTCAAATATTTTCAAATGTATTTTCATTTAAACTATTTACAAATTATTAGCAATATTTCAATAACTGACTACGCTACGAGATTTTGAAATTGAAAAAAAAATATTGTGTTAACGCGCGTATTTCAACATATATTTTTTTCAGTTCAGTTCCGGTTTTCGTTTCCGTTTTTTTTTTTTTTCGGTTCAGTTCCGATTCGAAGCCCTGACTCTAACCACACATTTTACGCTAGACGAAAACATATAAACGACAAGTGACAGCGATAGAAATTAAATAGAAAAAAACTGAATTCTTGTTGAATTCGAAATCTTTTCTAGAAATTAAGGTATAAAATGAAGAGGCCCATTATTTTCGAATTTATTTGACTGTAAATGTTATTAAAATTATTTATTTAATTAGAAAAGTATGAAAATGTACGCAAAATATGACACTACTTTGTCAAACGTGAAAATTTCTTATAGTTCCTAGCTGTGCAACTGTGTCAGTTATCAATCTTTGAATACTAAATATAGAGATTACGTGTATTCAGTTTGCCAGACTCTCTGAATGCAACTTTATTAAATCAAATTCAACGTAACTTTTTTGTTTCGGTAATAAGACATAGTAAATGTTCATAAACTTACCAAATATCTTAAATATCTTCAAAGAAATTGTAAAACACAAAATTTTACAAGAATTTTACAAGAAATAAAATGTCGCACATTTATATAAAAAAAGAACTATAATAGTTTAAAATTCTATAGTCATTATTGTATTTGAAATTAAGCGTATATAATTTTGACAAAATGACAGCTCGAACCTGTCATCAGCCTGTCATTTGACGCCATATTGATTATTTTGTTCACTTAACCGCTAGGTGGCTACTACATTTAAAAATAAAATTAAATATATGAAAAGGTAAATATTTATTTTAATTTTATGAAATACAATAACCATGTGTGTAAGAAAAACACGGTGTGTTTTAACAGTTCGTTTAACATATAAAAAAAATTATTCAACTTAAAATACATTTATGTAACATAATATTGAACAATAACAAAAAAAGAAAAACTATTCGAAATAATTATAATGCAAGAATTAATCGACAATTTTTATTATATTATCGTCAATTAAATTCTTATAAACCAAATCATACGTTTCCGGATCAACTAATTTAATTTGAATATCTGGTTCTGTCTCCATTGCTTGACAAACAACAGTTTTATCTCTTAGAATTTCATTCATAAGTTCGGACGCTTTATTCTCGGTAGTTTTATCACATTTTTCAATGCCCCAAATCTTACATTTCAACATTTGAAGGGGAAAATCTAACCACTTCTTTCTCGGTATTTTTATATCTTCAATCGGTACAGTTTCCAGATTACCGTAATCGTTAAATAATACTTGAACTTCCGTTCTTTCCTCGTTAATTGAAATAACTTCGGCTCTATACCATTGATTATCATCTGAGAATAAAGCTACACATGCCATACCCTCAAAGGGATCAATTGCAGAAGCTAATTTGGCAACATGTTTATTTATCTCTTCCGATAGTTTATTAAACTGTTCGGATGTATTTTTTAGCATGCTAGCTACGAAAGATGGTTCAATTAATACAGTTTTATAATTTAAGATATTTATCACAACCGCGTTGAAGATTTTCTGGTTTTCGGGAATGTTGCATTGTTTATATTTTAAATCAGTATCCATTAAGTTGTCTTCAGTTAATTCGTCATCTTCATCAACTTCGACTTCACCTTCGATGATTACTTCATCGTTTTCTTCAACAGGAACATCGCTAACTGGGATATTTTGTAATTTATTCCAATCCCAATTTTTCATGATTTCATTGTTAATATTTTTATTATCTTTGTATATAACAATGTATAATGGGCTTTCCGATAAAGATTCATTCTGGATAGCAATCTCACATTCTTTATCGACTAAAGTGAGATGTATTAAATCTAAAATAGGTACCGGCCAGGTACCATCTTCTGTTAATGGTTCAACGTCTGCTAAATAACATTTAACGGCTAATTGAGGTGTATCAGTCATCGCATATTTGCTGCGCAATTCATCATGTTTACAATCTTCTTCCGATCCGTAATCGACCAGTCTCACTTTAATGATGCCATCGTTTTCCGGTTTTAAAACAAGTCCGCGATAATATGAATTGTCTAATTGATATTGTACGGTACACATTTGTCCCGCTTCCCAAAGATGTGGTGGATCAGGGCCGGATTTCGAAAAATATTGATTTAACATTCGTCGTATATTAGGTAAAATACGTCTAGCTTTAAAATCATGAATGTAAACGCATGCATTGTCGTCTACATAGCTAGGCCAGGCTTTGAATTTTCTTTCTGTGAAATTATACGGCGGCAACCATACCGTTTCCTTTCTTTTAAACATATCTTTTACGGTTAAATTACCGCCGCTTTCTTTTGGTTTAGGATTCGATTCTAGCTTTATATCATCCAATACGCTACCAAGTGTTGTTCCTTTATTCACTTTAACTGGAAGAGCAAGTCCCTCGTCTAATAACAGTTGATTTAACCTAACAGTTTCAATTTTAGTAGGTTTTAATGGTCCAGCATCCTCCTCAAAAATTGCGATTAAATCCACGGCAAGTGTTTTATCTGTAATTACGTCCTCCTTTGTGATATATAATTGTGGATATTTACTCACTAATTCTGTAAAATATTCTATGCCAGTTTTCGACCATTTTCCTTGATCACCGGCTGGTTTAACTCCACTCAGACGACATTTTATCGAATAATCTTTATCCGAGAATTTCGGATCAAATTCGTATAGGTTTTTCGTTGATAGTATTTCAGTTTGTGCAAAATCTTTGAAGAAGATTTCATAACAATTATTGTCCAAAACTTTATCGATAATACCACGATAATAAAGTTTGTCTTTTTCACTGTAACCTACACATATTTCATCAACTGTCCATTGTTTGTCCGGTGGTGAAATTTCCGAATAATGTCGACGAAGATTTTTAGATAATTTGTTTCTTTCGTCGGACCATTGTGGTACAGTTACGTAGAATAAACTTGGTGATTCGATGTGGAGAATTTCTATGAAAACGTAGTTGCGATTTCCGAAAATCATTGACCATGGTGATGTTTGAATATCCGATTGCCATCTTTTAATGTCATACACCTCGGGCAGAATTTCATGATTTTCGACTAGAAGTGAACTAAAAAAAAATAATACAATTATTATAAGTATGCGATAATACATCCGCAATATGATAAGATTAATTTTTATCAATTAATTATATTCTATAGGTATAATATTAAAAATATGCTGATTAGAAAATTATCATTTAATGAAATTGTAGATTTCTGCAACGTAGTGTTATTTTATTAATGATGATTTAAAACTATTTTAAAAATTCGAGGTCATTACTATATTTATAATGCAGTTATTTCTGTTTTATATAAGTTTTACAAAGAAAATAAATATTTTTTCGCCCGAGTGATGGTAAAAGTATAACTTTACAGCCAATTAACAGTTTCTAAGGTATAATTTTTGTAGCCTGGGCTAAAAAAATACTCTAGGCCTAAACTATTTATCCAGCTTATTGACGCTTGAAATGGAATACTGGATTTTCTTATCACCTATTTGATTTTATTCCGGATAATACTATTAATTAGTCTGATTCAGTCTGATAACTGAAAAATTTGGTAAATTAAAGAATATCACTTATTTTATTGACGACAAAAATTTGACTGATTTTGACTATTTTCTACGACAACCGAACTACCTTAAACGTGAATCTCATTTAAGTAAAACTTTACGATTATGTAATCGATTTTCTTTCACACTTTACATACCGTTAATTTTGCACGTTTTATGAATGTAAATCGCAAAATACTAGTGCGGAAATGATATTTACAATATTATAATATGATATTAAAACTGATTTTGAACATTCATGTTGACTGTTGAAAAACTACTGTCATATTTTTCCATGTTTACATAACTACGAACAGTTACTGTTATTTTTAATTTGTTTTACATTAAAAACAACTAAAACTCTTTACGTTGCTTTAATTTTACTAAACATTAAAAGTAAAAAGATTCTTTTTATTCAATGACCTCCAAGAAGCAGACACGAGTCACTCTGAATGTTCTGGATACTACAAAATACCGAGAAAGCCCTAAATTTAATTTGAATCGATCAGGATATATATATATATATATATATATTTGGTGCAACAAAAGGGCCTACTTCGTTCGTACTACTTGCAATGCTAAAAATATGATGTGCTCCTTCCTCTGTCTTTTCACTAAATGAGTTTATTATTACATTTTGTAATATTATGTACTTTATCAATCAAGTGTTAGGTTAAGAAATTAATTTTTAATTGTTACTATTTAAGCTGTATTATAAATCAGCAAAAAATTTAATTATTTTGTTCAAAATTTGAGATTAAATAAATATAATTGTCTCATATTAATACAAATTATATTCAAATTATAAAAAGTGCTGCTCACATCATTGTTCCACATTTGGCATACATCATTAATAAATGTTTTGAAACTGGGGTATTCCCGGACAAATTAAAAATCAGTAAAGTAATTCCAGTTTATAAATCAGGAGATAAAGATGATCCATTTAACTATCGACCTATTTCTCTTACACCTATTTTTTCTAAAATAATTGAAATAACTGTAAAAACCAGGTTAATGAATTATCTTGAAAGATACAATTTACTATCGACTGAACAATATGGATTTAGACCCAAGCGTTCTACTGTGCAAGCAGCCGTTGCACTTGTTTCTGATATTTTTTTAAATATGAATAGTGGCAATCATGTTTCAGCAACTTTCTTTGATCTTAGTAAAGCGTTCGATTGTGTGAATCATAAAATATTGTTAGACAAAATGGAATATTATGGAATTAGGGGACTGCCATTAAATTTTTTTCAAATTTTTTGAAAAATAGGCAGCAAACCACATTTATAAATGATGAATATTCTAATCTCGAGAGATAAAGTATGGAGTTCCACAAGGTTCTGTTTTGGGGCCTTTACCTTTTTTAATATATTTTAATGATTTGCCATCTAGCATTACTAAAGCTGGTACGTTTTTATATACAGATGATACTAATTTTGTTAATCATAGCGTAAACCCTGAAGATACTGGTAGTGTCATTGCATTTACGAATGATGAAGCTTATGACTGGTTTTCTTGTAATAAACTTTTAATAAATGAAAATAAAACTCAAAATGTTATTTTTAGCGTGAATCGTATAGTAAATTACAATACTAATATTTATAGTAAAATATGTACAGCAAAATTTTTGGGTTTCTTTTTAGATGGAGAGTTGAATTGAAAACAACATGTAAATCATGTTGCTAATAAAATAAATATTGGTAACTATATGCTTCGCAAAATAACAAAGGTAGCATCATTTAAAACTGCATGTACTTTGTATTACGCTTCGGTTCATATACATTTGTATTATGGTTGTTTACTATGGAGAAATTCTATTGTTAGTGATAGGATTTTTAAATTACAAAAATATTCTCTCAGAATCTTAACACGAAGCCACCATCGTCAATCTTGTCGACAGCTCTTTATTGATCTGAAAATATTAACTCTACCTAGTATTTATATTTTACAATGTTTCGAATATATTAAATCAAATTTAAATGATTTTCCAAAAAATAGCGACATCCATGAGTATAAAACCAGACAAAAAGATAATATTAGGTTACCTATTTGTAAACTGAACATAGTAAAAAATATGCCGCAGAATGTGGGGGCAACACTTTTTAACATGTTACCGAAATCTGTACGTGAGTTAGATAAGAAAAAATTTTTGAATGTAATGAAACAATTTTTGTTAGATAACGCATTTTACAATGTGAAAGAATTTATCGATACTATTAATAATATTGGAATTATATTATTGACTATATTTTGTGTTTGGACTTAGTTTTATATACATTTGTATCACAAACTGAAAATAAAGAAGAATTATTATTATTATTATAGCTTTATGTATGAATTATAAGAAAAAAATCGAAAAAATACGAAAATTTAGAAATAAAAGAAATTGTTTCTAATTGAAAATTCTTAGGCGACTATAGGAATATAAACAAAACATAAGAATGTCTAACAACTAAATTATTAATAATACAATACAAGGAAGAACCTGTAGATAAAGAAGATATGAAACAGCGTATTCGAATCGCTTTCTAAAATATTTCTCCGAACATGCTGATGGATGTACGTTGTACGTGCACACCTCATTCAACGATTGAATGTTTGTATAAGGGAACGGGGATGTAATTTTGAACATTTGTTTTAAGTAGGTTTTACCTTATCAAGTTGTTTGACTTAATTTAGTTGTTTTATCTTGTACATTTGTTTATATTTGCATAGCCGCCTACGAATTTTTAAATAAAAACGATTTCTCTTATTTCTCAATTATGGTATTATTTCGATTTTTTTCTTATAATTCATACATAAAATTATACATCGTTGAAAAGAGGAAAAATTGTTGTTTTATATTTAAATAAAAAAAATCTAGGTTTGCATTTAAAAAAAAAAGTTGATAGTCGTATAGTGTAAACCTGGATCTAAAAAAAATATCTATTTACATTTTAAAGGGCATAGGACACTTCGCCGACTGGACACAACGCCGACTGGGGACACTACGCCGACCGTGGACACTACGCCGACCGTGGACACTACGCCGACCGGGAACACTACGCCGACCAGGGACACTACGCCGACCAGGGACACTACGCCGACCGTGGACACTACGCCGACCGTGGACACTACGCCGACCAGGGACACTACGCCGACCGGGGACACTACGCCGACCAGGGACACTACGCCGACTAGAAACACATTATACATGTTGCAATCTAGGACATACGTATTATTAGTCGAAGATCTAAAGCTTTGTATCGTGCAAATGTTTTGTAACTTTTTTATATATATTTTTTGAAAACATCACCTTATAAGAAATTTTTCGCCCGATCTGATGGGGGTAGATGCACTTTTTATTTCTTTACATAATTTCAAAAATTCACTTTTTCCAAAAAAAAAAAAAAAATTATAAATTTAATTATTTTTAAAATTTAGCCGATCATATCTCGATTACCAGATAAATTATTGGCATAATTCTTTCTTTATTTTATTTACCAACTATTTCTGTGTATGTTTCTTGACAAAAAAATTAATAATATATATATATATATATATATATATATATATATATATATATATATATACAAGCGAGAAATTAACATCATTTTGACAATAAACATAAATTAATTTTAAGCAGTGGCGTGCGTTCTTATAATTTCTTTTGTATATTTTATTTCAAACTATTTATATAGTACTAATTGAAAATAATGAATGCTGTGTGATATTCGAATGCAATAAATGCATCTATGCATCCACGACAGAATACAAGTACGACCAAAAGTAGGCAAAAATTACACATTTGCCATGTGAATGTAAAATGAGAAATGTTTTTTAACTTTCGGATGCATATCAAATGATAAAGAATACATAAAAAATTAAAAACAATGCTATAATTATTTGAAAATTGCCATATTATATTTGTGTTAGAAAAATATACTTATTTACCGTAAAGAATCTAGATTTTTGTCGTTTTTTTATTTCAATTATTTATTTAAAAAACTGAATTTTTAACAATTGGTTTTGCGATTATTAATTAAAATTAAACGAGTTAAAATCATTGTCAAAACATTATCAGCAAATGACTGCTAATCCTCTATAAAATTTCGAGACAGAAAATAAAAATAAAGAACTTTTGTAACAGTAAAAAATGTGGGATATTAATATTTGAAATTTTAAATCGATGAGATGCAATTATTTGTAACAAAAAAATCACTTAGAAAACTAAACAAATTAACAGTTTAATACTAATCAAAATACACGAACAGTTTGTTAAAATCTCAAAACAAACATTGAATAGAATTTGTTTAAAACACCGATGGTTTCCAAAGTGTGCGTCGAGATCCTCTTGTTAAAATAGAAGTGTAGTTTACATATTCATTAAGAGAAATATTTAATTCATCTATTTAATACATTTATATTAAGTATATTTATTAAAAAAAAAACTAAAAGTTGTAAGAGGATATTTTTTATGCAATTCCCTCTATTTTCTATGAAAAAAAAATGCATTATAAGCTAGTAAATCGTCTAATTTAGAACCGTCTATTGAGTAATAGTATTATAATAAGTATTAATACTATATCTATCTGAATTAATTGTAAAATGGATATTTATGTTACAGATAGATGAAAACATGAGTATAAGAAAAAGAGACCAACTTACGATTCGTCCAAGCATTTAGTCCTCGCCCACTTGTGCTCGATCAGGCTCGCTCTGGCTCCCGACAGATTCTCGCAGCCCGGCGGTAATTCATCGAGCCGTGTCCGTTTCCGTGCCGGCGAACTGGCCGGACTGGCTTTAGGCGCGATGGGCGATTGGGACATGGACATGGAGGACAACGACGACGACGATGATGATGCTGCTGCTGCCGCCGCTGCTGCTGTTGCTGCTACTGCTGGAACCGCACTGCTACTAACGGTGCTCTCGTTCGACGCACGATGATTGGAAATGTTCATTATTCTTGTAATGGTGTTACTCGTTGGCGATGATGTCGAACCCGATAACTGGAAAATTTGTCAAGGTTAGTTGGTATTCGACAAAAATAAAGGTTTTCAACACGTTTTCAATAACGCAATTAGTTTTGTAAAAAAATCATGTTACGTTCAAAAATATCGCATTGTAAATTACTAACAAGGCAAACTTTCATGCAATACAAGTACAAAATTAATCGACGTAAGACAAAAAAAAACCATACAGAATGTCTCATTTGCATGGTAAACTTAAATTATTAACTAAAGTCAAGCGTCGTAATCATTCAATTATTAATTAAAATATAGATTCGGAAATGTTGTGCACATTAATCAAACTTATAAATAAGTGAAAAGTACATAAATATATTTTATAACATCAATCAATTTTTTTGTATTAATAAAAAATTATGACATTTAAAAGAAGTTCTATTTCATTTGATTGCAAACAACGTATATTTGATTTTATTTTATTTATTAATTTTATATTTGTATATTAGTTCCCGTAATTCCTAAGCGGAAAACATGGAGAAAATTATTTACTTGATTTGTTTATATGTTTATATAAAGAATTAATTACTCTGCAATAGATTTCGATTTCAATCTAGTTATGCAAATTCAAACTTATTTATTGGACAAATATCCACATTAATTATAAATTAAATTATAGAAATCATTGTAAGTAACAAGTCATCTAAATTTATCATCAACAGATTAATTTAGTTGGTAAACGTACTTATCATTTAATATTGTTTCTTTTATCTGGAGTTGAACTATTAAATAATTCAATCCTTTTTATAAGAAAGTTTTGTTGCATAGTTTCCAAACTCTTTCGGAACTCAACGTCAGTCAAGTTAGCACCCCCCATTCTCCAAAAATTAAAACAAATTAGCTCACATTTATGAACTATTTATGAGCTATTTTTGAGCCACATTCAAAATTTTTGAGCTGCAAAACTATGCATGAAAAACATATTTTTCGATGGGGGTGCTAACTTGATTTCAAGTTAGCACCCACGCTATCAAAAATTTTTTAAAAATTAAAACAAATTAGCTCGCATTTATGAGCTATTTATGAACTATTTTTGAGCCACATTCAAAATTTTTGAGCTGCAAAACTATGCATGAAAAAAATGTTTTTCGATGGGGTTGCTAGCTTGACTTCAAGTTAGCACTCACGCTATCAAATTTTTTTTAAAAATTAAAACAAATTAGCTCGCATTTATGAGCTATTTATGAGCTATTTATGAGCTATTTTTGAGCCACATTCAGAATTTTTGAGCTGCAAAACTATGCATGAAAAAATTTTTTTTCGCTATCAAAATTTACCTTTAAGTTTACATGAATAATAATAATAATCCTTATTTAGTTCAAATGCTTTACCAAATACAAAATAATAATATAAAAATACTAATATATAAATGTAAATCATATATAAATATTTTTTAAATCTATTATAAACATAAAAATACTTTATTTAAATAATAATCCTTAAGGCTAATTTTGAATATTTTTATATGTAATTTCTTAAAACTATCAGGTAACTTATTATATATTTGAACTCTTTTAAACAGTAATGTATTTTGTCCTTGTTTAGTATTTTTTTGAGTAATATAAAATTTATTCTTTTGCCGAGTATTATGATTATGTACATATTCAGCTTTAGCTAATTTATCTATAAAATAATCAGATTGAGGACCTAATTTTATTTTATGGATTAATATAATTATTTGTATTTCCATTAATTCTTTTATATCGCACTGTACCACTGTAATTCTTCTAACATTTTTTGTATATTGGTATATCTATAGCTTTTTAAAATTATTCTCATTGATCTGTTTTGAAGTAACTCTAATTTATTTATATATAATTTTGACTAGTTAGATACATTATTGAGCCTGCAAAATAAAAATGCGGACAAATTATTGTATAAGAGTTGATTTATGAGTTACTTGAGAAATACAAAAACTACTTTCGTGCTACATATTCAAAATGGAAAAAAATTATTGTTTAATAATGCGCTAATAAATTTAGGTTATGTTAGCACCCCCGCTTTTAATTATAAATAAAATGGGCAATATTTTACATGAGATTTATGGACTCTTTATGAAGTAGTTATGATTATCGAAATTTATTTTTGTGCACCACTTTGGACACTCGAAAATTCACACTATTCTGCCCGTGCGAAGAATGAATTTTCGAATTTTTAAAATAGAGCTCAAAAATAAATTTCGACGCTCACAAGTAGCTTATAAAGTGATCATAAATCTCATGTTAGATATTGTACATTTTATTTAGAATTACGGGCGGGGGGGGGGGTTCGGTCTGTCATGACGTCAAGATAGTACCCTCCTCCAACTAAAAAAAAATTATATAATGTAGAATAATTAGCCCCACTATTTATGAGCTCGTTTTGCGTAACATTTGTAGTGACGAAAAACGTACTTTTAAAACTTACACGCGCGGTGTCAGCTAAGATGGCAATTCTGATGACGGCGATGTAAAATGAATGAAACTGTATTGGGATAAGGCAAAAAGTGCTCGAGTTATAATTACTTTCTAAAAAGCATAAAATCGAACAATTTTTAAGAGAATGAATTGGTTTCAACCAATATCCAAATAATAATAACAATAAATAACAATAACAACAATGCATAGTTTTGCAGCTCAAAATTTTGAATGTGGCTCAAAAATAGCTCATAAATGTGAGTTAATTCGTTTTAATTTTTGGAGAATTTTTGATAGCGTGGGTGCTAACTTGAAGTCAAGCTAGCAACCCCATCGAAAAACATTTTTTTCATGCATAGTTTTGCAGCTCAAAATTTTTGAATATGGCTCAAAAATAGCTCATAAATGTGAGCTAATTTGTTTTAATTTTTAAAAATTTTTTGATAGCGTGAGTGCTAACTTGAAATCAAGTTACCACCCCCCATCGACAAACATGTTTTTCATGCATAGTTTTGCAGCTCAAAAATTTTGAATGTGGCTCAAATATAGCTCATAAATAACTCATAAATGGGAGCTTATTTGTTTTAATTTTTGGAGAAGGGGGGGGTGTTAACTTGACTGACGTCAGAACTCATAATAAAGAAAACAGAACGTTTACCAAAGTTGTTTTAAATTATATTAAATTAGAAAATCTTATTTAAATTTCTAGTAACTCTCTATTACATCAATAATTATGAATTATATCAAACTTAATACAGAAAATGTTGCTTAATTTGGTTAACTTTCTTTTTACAGTATTTACAATTTAGTAGTACATTTCATAAACCGTCTTCAATTAAATAATTTCGTTACTATTTTTTTTTTAATTTAAGGACCGTCTGCTCAAATATGACCCGGGAATCATCAGAGTTTTAAATAGATCAATTTTGGAAGCCGGATTTTCTTATCTTCTTGGTGATTGATAATTGGACGACAAATGAAGATGATAAATACCAGAAAATATCTGAGTAAGTTCACATTCAGTATTTTTTTTTTTTTCGTTTACAACCGCCTCTAACACTTTACATATTATATAAAATGAATATTTCCAATATTATTTTTATGTGCATATAATTTAAAAATGAAAAATATATTGAAATAAGATAATTATTTGACAACTGTTAACAGTTTATGGTTATCGTGTAAATAATGAATTACAGTCAGTATGTTTGTGGTTTTGCGATTTATTATTTGATATTTTTTGTAAACAAATTAATTACAATAATAAAATAGAATGTACAGTAAAAACTATTAATAAAAGCGATTAATAATCATTTGTTCAGAAAACTTAACATATTCAAATACTTTCATTTCATTTTATAAAAACATTTTTGTTTGTTTACACACATCTTTACACACTTGATATATCATTGACTATTCTAATAATTCATTACGTATTTTATTTTTATCGGTTATATTAAAATTTATTGATTATGAAAAACGACTATATTGGGATTTGTTACTTATAAATCTATCATTACTTAATGAGATTTTTACGTGGGGTATGTGGTGTAAATAGGAGAGATCGGGTACGAAATAGATTAATGTATGAGGAGTGTGAAAATGAAAGAAATGTTGTAGCAAAAGTTGGTGTTAGTCAGTTAAGATGGTTCTCGGACATGTTGAGCGAATGTCTAATGAACGTTTGCAGTTAAAAAGATTTATTTGAATGATTTTGATGGTATACGTTTGCAGGTGGACGTCCGATGAGTAGTTTAAGTGGTATGATTGAGTTTCCAAGTAGTAGGAATAAAAGAACATGTATGAGAAGAATTATGAATGTGGATGAAGCGAAAGTTGCTTGTTTGGAGGCGACTGATTTCGGGATGATAAAAAAAGTTTTTGCCACACCCTTTTGGGTACATGGCGTAATTGTGTATGTATGTATGTATGTATGTATTACTTAATATATGTGGTACATTACGCAATACTATCCAAAAATCTCTACTACAATTGCAGTACAGATTTTTGTATTGTAGTATTGTTGATATATATGTGATGTAAAAAGTTGCTATGACAACGTGTAGTGTTCAGTTACTAACAACATAATGAAACTGCTATATAAAACTAGTCATCATAAGACCGACTATCGCTTTACACACAAAAAATATTAAAATAAGATAAATTCAATAGTTTAGACCAAGCGTGTCAAACTCGTAAATTCTTCTCTGCCAAAAACTGAAGGTTTAAATTTAGGTGGGCCGCAAAAAATAAAAAGTCTCATAATCATGGAATGAATTTATTTTAAATAGTGTAAAAATTAACAAACCAAAATAAATTATTCTTCTTTCCCGATATTTGATACCTCTTTGTCCTCCTCAATTGTTTATTTATTACAAATGTTATATCACCAAGATTAAAAACATAAAATCTTTCAATCTTTGTCAGGCCTAATATTAACGTAAAATGAATTTCAATTTGAAAATAAGTCTCAGCTTCATTTCACAAAACTTTATCTTAACCCTAGAATGGTAACGCTAAATATTATTACACGAACGGTAACGTGGCGTCATATATGACACCATCCAAAATAATATAATTAGACATATATAAATTACTTTCTGAAGCAATAAAATGTAGTTAAACAAATTATAACACACATTTTTACATTATCATTAACACATTGTGTACAGATAGGTTGTCTATGTTTTGTAAATCACATCTTCTTCAGCAGAGAACCCGTCATCACACGTACTGTCTTGTAATACTTCATCCATCATCTTTTTCACTTTCCTCGTCCATTTCTACATGTAAATCATCAACATCAGTTTCACCTCTTTCATAACTACGTATTATCTCTTCTAACTCCGCATCTGTTAGTATTTTATTTTTACCAGCCATATTTACCATATACACAAATTATAACCGGAATAGTAACGTGGCGTCGCATGTGACTCAGACAAATCTGACAGGTACCAATAGACACTGACATTAACGACATTTCGCGAGAATAGTTAGGCACTAGTATAACTAAATATATATAATAATGACAGTTATGATATTGATGGCGTCGTATATGACGCCACGTTACCATTCTAGGGTTAATATTATTTATTGTGTCCGGGCCGCAAGTTTGACATGCTTGGTTTAAGACACATGATAATATTTTATTCGATTCTTGTTCAATCTTCTTAGCTCAATTTGTAGCAGGTGACCACCGATTTAGATGAACATAAATTATTATTATTTTTAAATATTACACATATATCAATTAGGATTAAATATATTAGTATTAAAATACAACTGGATTAGATTCTCTTTAATTATTTTATAAAAACGACATTTCTTTGGGGTCATTGATCAAAAAATTCGACCTGATTCAGACGATGAAACAGAATCTAATCGTGAAACAGTTTTATATTTGAATACAATGAATTCTGAAAAATTGTATTGGGTGGTTGTGTCTGTCACATCCGTGTGCGACTGATACACACTGCCTGAGTTTATGTTGCTCGCATAAACGTCATTTGCTTGTCTATGTGCGGGCATAGAACTTGTTTTGCGGTTGTTGCGAACGTAAGATTCACTGTGCTATGTAATGTAGCTGCGATTTGCCTTCACTGATGGCTATGACCACACTGTCAAGGCTACCACAGTACAATCTCACTATCCCCCGTCCCTCCGTTGCACACCGCACCACACTCACACGTCACAACACGCCATCTTCACCCCTCAGCGCGCACATCAGAATACTCACTAACAAAAATATTTTACTGTTATAATAGTATTAATTATAAACAAAGCAAAGGAGAACAACAATAAAAATTAGAAATTACTTTCAATATTCGAAATTCGACTGCTCTTACAATTCTTTATATTATATTGACACTATAATATAGACAATTTTCTTTTGTTTTCCATATGTTTTGGAAGCCTTTGAAGACGATTTAAAATAAATCGAAAGCTTGCCCCTATTAAAATTAAATGAGTTTGATTTAACATCCTTTCCAAATTGACTGATATACCTATTATTTACTTACAAATATATATACCAGGTGTTCGTTCGTTAAATTCGTATGGGCGTTTAACATGCAATTTCGATAATTTGCGATATACTACTTTCTCGAGTTAAATTCGGAGAAATACTTAGAATACTTTTTGATAGGCAATAAAAAGTTCTATAATTTGGTTTTAGTTTTAATAAGCTAGCATGTGCCGTTTGGACGCTAGAATTTTTTTTTGATTTTTTGGTTTTTATTTTTTTCCTCAAAAACTATGAGGTGAAGGAAAATAAGCATGATATGAAAAAATGCGGAATAACAAGTACTATAATTGAATGTAGAAACCATTATTCTAAGATGCATAGTTTAGTAAAAAAAATCAGTTTTTAATTTTTTTCCTACTAAACGATTCATCGTAGAATAATGGTTTATTCACTCAATTATCGTACTCATTATTCCGCGTTTTTTCATGTCATGCTTATTTTCCTACACCTCATAGTTATTCAGAAAAAAATAAAAACCAAAAAATCAAAAAAAAATTCTAGCGCCCAAACGGCACATGCTAGCAAATGAAAACTAAAACCAAATAATAGAACCTTTTATGCCCTATCGAAAAGTATTCTAAGTATTTCTTCGAATTTTACTCGAGAAAGTAGTATATCGCAATTTATCGAAATTACATGTTAAACGCCCATACGAACTTGACGAACGAACACCCGGTATATATATATATATATATATATATATATATATATATATACAGTGTGTCCCCGAATTGAGTTCACTATAGGTGTAATCGACAAAAAATTTAAGAATTTCATTTTCATGTTTTGAGATTTCGATCTGCTTCGTCTGAAAACAATTTTAAGCATATTTTTAATTTTTTAAAAATTAAGGCGGCCATGAAAAATGTAATAAAACTTTTTTATATTCAGGTAAAGTGCCTTTTTGGTCAATAATACGGCATAATGTTCTTGAGAAAAGTTGTTCAGAATATGAAATGGCTCTGTGCAAAATTTTAAAAAAATTAGTTTAAAAAAATGTGTGTCTGGACATAACGCCGACTGGACAAAACGCCGACCGGGGACACTACGCCAACCGTTCATTCGCATTTTCGCAAGCTAAATAAACAAAAGGTTGATGCTTGCACAAGCCAAAACGTTGGGGTTGAGTAAAATCTGTCAATACATCAGTCTCATGCAAAATATCTATCGCAAATGCAAATGATCGGTCGGCGTTTTGTCCAATCGGCGTTATGTCCAGACAATTTTTTTTTTAACTCATTTTTTGAAATTTTGCACAGAGCCATAATTTCATATTCTGAACAACTTTTCTCAAGAATATTATGCCGTATTATTGACGAAAAAGGCACTTTACAATAATTATAGTGACCTAATTGTTTAGTAGATAATGTGTTCGTAGCTTATTTACATACGAGGGGAATACCACTCCCTTAAATTTTGCACACCGGTTTGTACAATCCTAGGATTTTACCGATTTTAAGTAAGATTGTAGGGATTTTACATGATTTTAAGTGAGATTGTAGGGATTTTTCATAATTTTAAGTGAGATTGTGAGGGTTTTACATGATTTTAAGTGAGATTGTAAGGATTTTTCATAATTTTTCGTTGCTTTTACGGATTTTACTAGGATTTTAAGGATTTTACCATAATTTTACGAGGATTTTACCATGATTTTACAGATTTTACCATAATTTTACTAGGATATTAAGGAATTTTAACAAATTTGTACACCAGATTTTACAAGTGGTTTCCCCTTCGAAATTTTATGATCTAGTTACTTATATTTTGTTAGCTAGTAACTTATATACATGTAAATGTCATTTGTATCATTTTTTTATAAAGACGTACGTTGACTACATCGATTACTAATAAATATTAATACAGAACTAAAACCTGCAGCCGTTTTATTTTAATATAAGTAAGTTCTAAAAGATTTTGTTTTACTGTGTTAAATATCATTATTTATTATTATTATTATTATTATTAACTTTTAAAGCTTCTAGCTATTTAACTCAACATACACACATACATTCATACACAACCACACCATGTACCCAAAAAGGTGTGGCACAAACTCTTTCTATTATCTCCAAATCAGTTTCACCCAAACATCCCTATTCAGACCAAGCAACTTTAGCTTCATTCACATTCATAATTCCTCTCATAGCATGCTCTCTTCTATTACTACTACTTGGAAACTTCCGTTCATGCAAACCACCCTCAATCATACCACTCCAATTACTCATCGGACATCTACACGTATACCTTCAAAATCATTCATATAAATATCTTTCTAACCACAAACGTTCATTAGACGCGCATTTGCTCAAGGTGACCTCAACATCTTAACTGACTAACACGGTAACTTTTGCTACAACATTTCTTTTCGATTTTACACTCGATCGATCATACACTAATCTATATTTCATACTCGGTTCTTCCTAATTAACACCACATCCGCCACGTAAAAATCTCATTTTCACAGCAGTCATTTTTAGTTTTTTTTTTTGATTTTGCAGTCAAATCCAATATAAAGTTAAAAAATAATTACTTGCATAGACCCTAACGAAGAATTGGAACGTGTAGATGAAGACGTTAGTGAATTTACTACAACACGAGATCACAATCATTCAATTTATATAAATAACAAATATGACTCTACCGCAGTAAAAAATATTAAAACTGAAGAAGATGACTTTCAATCAACTCACTGGTCTCAAAATACATATTCTTATTCATACGAACGAGAAACGATATACATGTGAAACATGTAATAAAGCTTATAATCGTTCTTCCAATCTGAAACGACATAATATTCGGATTCATGCAAATGAATAAACAACAGTGGTAAATATACTCGTCAAAAATAAAAACAAGCCCCTCAAAAAAAAACAGAAAAATTGCCGATTTATCAAATAGGCATAACAAAATTGAATGAAATAAATGATAGTTTAATAATGAAAACACATTTATAATGAAACATACACTAAATATATTAATCGTTAAATAATATCACTCTTGCCATAATTAAATCTATAATTAAACTAATTACGAATAAATTTGTAACATTTCAATTTTAAAATTTCATTTGTTTAGCAATGCTCTATATTTAATGACATTATCGTGAATTAATAATTGGATAGCGCTTATCAAAAAGGTACCAACCGCCAAATCACGATTTTTGAGTTAAACGCACCAAACGCCTATAAAAAATACCTTATATTAGATTGTGTAAAAGTAACAAGCGTTATAGATGCTTGGAAAGATCTCTGTTACTGAGGTTACCAAGTTGCTTGCCTATAGACTAGCCTGTATACAGTCACAATTCAACTCAATTTTTCTCAGTTTCACAAATTGGCGGTTGCTACCATTTAGATAAGCGCTATCCAATTTATTATGTATATCTCAACAGGATATATATATATATATATATATATATATATATGTATATGTGTATATATATATATATATATATACACACATATATATATATATATATATATATATATATATATATATATATGTATATATATATATATATATATATATATATATATATATGTATATGTGTATATATATATATATATACATATATATATATATATATACACACATATATATATATATATATATATATATATATATATGTGTGTGTATGTATATATTTATATATACAGTAGAACCCCGATTATCCGTGCGCGCATTATCCGGGCGGCGAATTCTTGGTGCGGCATTTTTAAAATGTCATCCGTGCGTGGATTATCCGTGGCTGACGGCCAGAGGTTGGCGCATGAACGCTGAATGCATCGTGCACGCGTTCGCCTCGGGGAATACCCGAGTTCTGCTCAATAAATCCTCCGTTTATGTGTTTACTAATTATTTTCGCCAACTGCCGACCGACTCGTTAGTTAAACGTAAACAGACATTCGTTTGACACATGTATTTGTCTGAATAAATTATTAAAAAAAATAAAAAAGAGGTCTTTGGATTATCCGTGTTTTCGATTATCCAGCGAAGGCTCGGTCCCGACTGGCCCGGATAATCGAGGTTCTACTGTATATCTATATATATATATATATATATATATATATATATATATATATATATATATATCTATCTATATATATATATATATATATATATATATATATATATATATATATATATATATATACCGGGTGTTCGTTCGTTAAGTTCGTATGGGCGCTTCACATGCAAATTCGATAATTTGCAATATACTACTTTCTCGAATAAAATTCGGAGAAATATTTAAAATACTTTTCGATAGACAATAAAAAGTTCTATAATTTGGTTTTAGTTTTAATTTGCTAGCATGTGCCGTTTGGGCGATAGATTTTTTTTTTGATTTTTTGGTTTTTATTTTTTTTCTCAAAAACTGTGAGGTCAAGGAAAATAAACATTATATGGAAAAATGCAGAATAATGAGTACGATAATTGAGTGAAGAAACCGTTATTCTACGATTCATCGTTTAGTAAAAAAAACTGAATTTTAGAAAATCTCAAGGGGATTTTTTCAAAATAAGACTTTTTTTCAAAATTTGCTCAAAAAAATCTGAAAAAATTCATTAAAATAAAGAAAAAAATTAGCTACATAATAGCTAAGTAACATTTTTCTCTACCTTATTCTAGTTTGGCAAAAAAAAATATAGAAAATTCTAAAATGCTTTTTAGAACTTTTAATAATTTTTCCTGCCAAACCAGCATAAGTTTGAGAAAAAAGTTACTTAGCTATTATGTAGCTAATTTTTCTCTATATTACTGAATTTTTTCAGATTTTTTTGAGCAAATTTTGAAAAAAGTCTTATTTTGTCAAATTTTCAAAAATTTAGTTATTAATTTTTTTCTACTGAACGATGCAACCTAGAATAATGGTTTTTGTCACTCAATTATAGCACTCATTATTCCGCATTTTTCTATATCATGTTTTTTTTTTTTTTTTTATTTTAATTTGTTTAGGGCTCTTCAACAGCCATGGTTATTTGAGCCCTGGTACGTTATATTACATTTATATATTATTGTATTGTGTTTATATATTATATATTATTGTATAGTTCTGTGTTTAATAGGAACTTTATCATATTTGATTCTTGTTTTTCGGTGTTACTCAATGCCAGTCTCACGTCGGTGGGAATGTTGTGTTGTTTTCTGTTTTGTCTATATTTTGGACAGTCTTCCACTATGTGCTTTACAGTTAGCGTGGTGGTACAATTTCCACATGTTGGGGGGGCTGTCTTTGATAGAAGGTGAACGTGTGTAAGTTTAGTGTGACCTATTCGCATTCTAGTTAGCACTATTTGGTCCTTCTTCGTACCGTGCGCTGTCCATGGTCTGGTGTCTGTTTTAATGGTCCTTAGTTTGTTATTTGTTGTTTGTTGCCATTTGTTGAGCCAGAGGTGTGCTGTTTTTGTTTCTATATGGTTCTTCAATTCATTTTTTGTTACTGGTATGTTGGTGATACTCTCGATTAATAGGGCCTCTTTTGCTACAGTGTCTGCTTTTTCATTGCCAGGATTCTTAGTATGGGAAGGAGTCCATATTTTAAATTAGATGTTGATGGATTTTTACATCATGATGAAGACAATAGAAAACAATATGGTGGAAAAATTTGTGTAGACCTATGTATATGTATATTTAAAAAAAATATATATTTGAAGCTGAAGATGGCACATGTTAAAATGGCCGAAACGTACTAATTTTGAGAAAAAAATATAACTATATAAGAATTAAACATCTTATTCTTGATCCATTATCGTCTTCTTATTCAAATCTTTATTCGAAGAAAATAGAATTGGAAAAATATTGGCTCGATTTTAAAATTAGTTTTAACTAATAACGATTTTAAAACAAATATAACTGTCATAACTTATATAATTTATATGTATATATTTTAATTATATAATAATAAAATAACATATGTTAACGTAACAAATTCTTGTATACAGAATTTTTATTTATAATTAGAACAAATAAAAATTATTTCTAATTATTAAAATAGTTTCCAATTTAAACTATTTCTTACGAGATCCAAAAAGTTTCATTTTAACGAACCGTTATTTTGAACGAAAATGTTTTAGCACACAATGAGGTAAATATTTAATATTATTTTTCCTTAAAAAATATTCCGGAACCCCTTAAGTGAAAAACATTTAACTACCAAGAAATCTCTGTGCGTTTATATAATTATTAATTTGCTTTAGAGAATAACAATAATAATGGAAGCAAGTTGCTAGTTTTTGTTACTACAATCTGAAATAATCAAGAGTGATTGTGTTTGGCGCTGGTCATATTTCAAACTGTATGTGAGAGAGACAGAAAAAAACAACCAAGTTATATTTCATTAGTATATAAAATATGAGTTAAGATTATTATTTTATTTTTTTTCGATATGAGAGTGATAAAAGATGGCGGCCCATAAACTTACAGGTACTGGCTGATAAGGGTATTGTTGATGGATGAAAAGTGGTTGTGGCGGATACATCGGCATCGGATACGGAGCGGTTGGCGGTGCTGCAGATGGCGCGGCGTATACTGGCGGAGCTGAAACATTTCCAAAACAATACAGTTATTATAAAGTTTAGAATAAATAAAAATAAGATTAGAAAAAATTTCGAAACTACACTATAAATCAAAATAAAGTTAAACTAGGGAATCTCGTGACCCTTAAAGGGTCACGTTTGAAGTCGAAAATAGTAATTAAACATATAAACATAATAAAAATAAATAAATAAACAAATTTTCGGTTTTCGGTTCAGTTCAGAGTGATTAATTTTTAAATTTTTTCAATGTTTTTATTTGTATTAAAAAGTTATTTTCTACCGTTATTCAGAACATTTTTTATTATAAATAATAATTATTAATTAATTAAAAGTATAATAATTAGAAGTATATAATATATGATAATAATATAATTTATTATTCGAAACTTATGTAATTTGTAAGTATGTTTTAATTATACGTAACAAATTCTTCTATACAGAATTTTTATTTATTTATAATTAGAAAAAAATTACCTCTAATTATTTTCATTCAAACTATTTAAAGATTATTGAAAACAAAGTTATTTGCAAAAAATACTGAATATTCATCCAGAAAAAAATAAACCAAATACTCTTTCGCCTAAGACGAATTGCGACTTGCGACTACGCTACGAAAATTCTTGGATTCCTTAAGAAATCTATCTATCTATATTGCAACGAAATTGTTAACGAGATCCAAGAATTTTCATTTTAACGAACCATTATATTTAACCATATTGTAACAAAACAAAGTAGTCATCGTTTAGAACGTAGTAGAAAAATCCCGAACAAGATTGACGCTGTTATTTAAGTCGTATTTACTACGTAACGTATGCGTAACGTTGAACTGCAGTTGTATAAGATGTCTCCACATGCTTCTCGAAGCAACTCGAATAATAGTCTAGAACACCCGGTTGCAGTATATAAGATCCACGGTTTAAGCCGTCTGGTTGTGTCGCCAGTGATTTGGTCCGAGGCGATGGCCGGGCCATGGTGGGTCGTAACTCACGTAATATAAATAATCGTGATATAAATATGTGAAAATAAATGTGCGCGATTGTATTAATGTAGTGTTAGTTTATAAGTAGTGTGTAAATGCCAGTCTGATAGTTGTAAGGTTGATTATAAGTAAATGTAAATAGTTAAATGTTTGTTTAGCTCCGCTCGGCTAACTGTTGTTATATTGTTAATGTACAGTATTGTTATTTAGTGTTTAAGTGTTGTAAATATTAATTAAATTAAATATTAGTAATTATTTAATATATTTCCAATACTGCTCAGACAGCCCCGAGACGAATCCAATTCACGTTACAATATTATTACGAAAAAAAAAAAATATGTCAATGTTCCAGCAAATTATGAATTAGTTCTTCGCGTGTTTATTATTGTAAATCTGTAAAAATCAATGTTATTTTTTTCTTATAATAATGAGCTATGTGCATGTACGTCCAGTTACGTTTTTAAACTTTGCTTAAAAACTTATAAAATACATTATTTTTACCTAGAAAATAAGATGTAATTTGTTATAATAAAAATAATGGTACTTGCAACACAAAGTAAGTGTTTTTATATTTCGTAACTTAATATAGCAAACAAAAACTTTCGGAACTCGATATATTAAATAAAACTACTTTTAGATTAAAGTTCTGTATTAATATTTATTTATAATCGACATTTCGACGAACTCAACGTCTGTCTTTATCAGGAAAACTGGTGTAAATGAGATTACAGTAAATAACAGAACATAGAAACAAGTTACTAGGTAAATAAATAAGTATTATTAATGTATTTATGGTTCTGAAGATGGCAGTCGCCGAAACGCGTCACACATAAACATTATAAGTTATAAGTTATTCATAAAATAGGAAAAAAAAAACAAAAGTGCAAGTACAAGTGCAAACAATAGAAATAAATAAGTAACTAGATCATAAAATTGTTATAAATTATTAATTAAAAGAAGCTAAATTTTATTTAAATGTAGTTACATACTGATTGATGTTATCTTTATAAATTTCTATTGTTTCGTTTTATCAATCTGCTGTTAATATTGACTAGTCTTGCAATTGTTCGAGTATCTTTGAATTTTACATGAAAATTTGACTTAATTCATAGTCTTGTTACGCAACAAAATGCTACAGACTATATTATATCGTGTAAAACAGACATTAACAATGCTTCATGCAACTGGCCCTTACATATGAAAGAAAGAAAGTATACAAACCCTGATAAACGGGCTGTTGAGCGCCAGCAGCATTCGGATCAGCTGCGCTCGCCTGTGATTGGGGAGGTGTTGCATAGTATGCCATACCATTTTGGTAAGCGGCCGCATAGGGTACACCGCCCCCGGCTGCAGCCGCAGCTGCTGCAGATGCCGCATAATAGAACAGGGCATAATAGAACTGGGCATTCGGCGGTGGACTAGGTACGTCAAATGACCGATTAAACGGCTGCTTCTTAATCGCCGGAGCGATATTCAAACGACGTTCACGCAACATTATATTGTCAGACTGGAAACAGAACAATTAACATCATTAATTAATTAAATAATTACGCCATGTGTAATTAAGAATATAATATATATACAGTGTGTTGACTTGGACCGTCATACATAGGGATTTAGCATGTAAAATCAGACATGTGCGATTTCCTGCTTCCCAAATTATTTTACAAAAAAAAAACTAAGGGATAAATGTTTTAGCGCATACTTTTTTACATGTAAATCAATCAACAAAATTTGGCAAAATGGTCCCGGGTTCAAAACCCCGGCAAAGTCAATGCATTTTTTTTCATTTAAAAAATTAACTAATGATTTAATTAGTTCATCAAAATAAATTAGCATCGATTTAAGCAAAAACAAAAACAAAATACTATAAACTTATTTCTGTTTAGTTTGGTTCTAAGTTTATTCAAAAAAACTACGTACAATTTAAATATTTTTAATAAGGTAATTTCTTAAGCTATTATGATAAATAATAATAATTAAAAAACAATAAAAAAATATATAAATAAATTATTATAATATAAACATTTCCCACAAGTCAGACATTCCGAAAAACAAAATATAAAATAAACTAAACAAAAATTAAATTCCATCGAATATTATAAAACTTATAGACATTTCCTTAGTCAAATTGTTAATAAATTTCATAACTAATTTATGTATTTTACTATGGACCAATATTTCCAATTTTATTTAGTCTGAAGATAAGTAAAAATAAATCATTTGTGATTCAATAAAAAATGTATAGTCAGAATATTTTATTGGCTAATTTTAAAATTAAAAGATTTTTTTAACTGTTGATTTTTCAAATTACTTCAAGAATAAATTTATTCCAATATGTTTTTTAGAAATACAGGACCTGTATTTAAAAAAATCTATGTTACTACGTGACTAAATGTGTCTAAAATTGTGTTTTGTTTAATTGTGACTAATCCGATTCAGTCTAAGAAAGCACAAAGCGTCAAAACACAAGTTCAGTTCTTAATTCAAGTTTTCGTTGTAAATAAAGAAGTTTAGTTACTTATTAATTAAAATAAAAACAAAACAAAATATTTATGAAGTAAGCAGAATTAAAGTTTTTTAAATTTAAAGATTTAAGCTAAATTTAATGACCAGAATAAGCAACATTTAGCTTACAAATTTGGATAAAAAAAAATATTCTAAAACTGCGTCTAAAGAAATTAATACGAGAAAAGTAATAACATTTCTACTCTAATTATAAATAAAAATAATATTATAAAAATTCCCAAAACCACACTTAAATTAAAATAAAGCTAAATACGTATTTCGGAAGCTAAGCTTCCATCTTCAGTAGCTAAATAAAATCTACAAAAATCTTACCTGTGATCCAAAGTGCGTAAGTGTTTATGTACTTTGGATTACAGGTAAGATTTTTGTAGATTTTATTTAGCTACTGAAGATGGAAGCTTAGCTTCCGAAATACGTATTTAGCTTTATTTTCATTTAAGTGTTGTTTTGGGATTTTTTATATTATTTTTATTTAAATTTCGCCACAGTAGATCATTTCCTAATCTTTTACTCTAATTATGTTAATACAAAAAAAGGAAAAAAAAAGAATGGAATATCTCGTAACACGACAAGTCTTACAAGTTGTGAAACAGAATTACAGCAATCATAAACTAAAATAAATAAAAATAACTTTATTACAACACTAAATATTTAGTGATATAACAAAGTTATTTTTATTTATTTTATCCCCAAAATGTATCACAAAGTTACGGACTAATCAAGTTAAATTATATAAACTAAAAAAACAAAAAACATCGAATTAAAATAAAAAAATCAAGCATACAAATAAATTAACCTCTCGCTGGAGTCTCTTTGCCTCCTCTTCCGATTCGAATGTCACGAAACCGTAACCCTTGGATACGCCAGCCCGATCCGTGATAATTTTCGTTGCTTTCACCGTACCGTAAGCGGAAAATAGTTGCGCCAGTTCGCCTTCAGTCGTATTCGCTGATATACCACCGACAAAAACCCGATTAGGTACCAGTGTTCCTGAAAAATACCAAACCAACAATAAATAATCATATTAGTATAAGAAATATATGCATTATTGGAACGAGGAATAAAAATAAGTACGTATTAGAACAAAGGACAAAACACAAATATTTTTTACAGATTTGAAATTGTACAATCAACTTCCAGAAAATTTAAAGATTATAAAACATTTAAAAAAAAAATTAATGAGTATTACGTAGATATTAATGTTAATAATACAATGTAAATATTTTTTATGTAGCTTATTATTTAGCAAATTTACTGCTAAATTTTATTTATTATTAATCACCCTAATTGTCAAATGTTTGTATGTTTCTCCAGCATCTCCTCCTTATAAATAAATATTAATACAAAACTTCAACCTACAGCAGTTTTATTTTAAATATAGAAATATTAGAAAAACTAAATTGTAAAATGTAAGGTTAGAAAACGAATACATACCAGTATAACAAATGGTCATATTTAAAAAAATTAATAAATTTCTTTTAAATTGTGTATAAAAAATATTGAAAAAAATCAATAACAATTTCATTTATTTATATTTATTTCACTATTAAATGAAATCGAACTGACATCACGAGAAAATATACACTTTTTAATTTAGATTGCAACACTCAAAAGATATAACTGACATTTTTTCCCTGTACATTCAATATAAAAATTAATTTGTAGATATGTACGCGTATTCTTCAAGTAAAAAAAATTAAATATTTTCTCGTGTCGAAAAGGAATTTCAATAGAAATAACCCACGGACAAGTATTTATAATTTTTCTTATCAAATTTAAGTAAAATGCGATCCTGCCAAAAGAACCTTATCTCACAAAGTAAATTTTTGAGAGATTTGATATATTTAGATAATTGTTGTACAACTAAAACACAAATTTTAATTAATTTTTTTCAATGTTAGATCAATTTTTTTACATCTTTTGTTAAGTATATGATATAGTAAAAAAATCTATCAGAACTCATTGAATTAAATAAAACTACTTTAGGTTAAAGTTCTGTATTAATATTTATTTATAATCAACGTTCATCGTCTTCCGGAAAACTGTTAAATAACAACATGATTTTTGTTCGGAGCAGGATTGGAATCGGAGCTGTGTAAATATTGGCTGCTCCACTACTCCAGTTAAACATAATTTTATAAATATTTTTAAAATTTTGCAACGCATTTTTGAATATATATTCTATACAGATGCATCGTGTAAAGTTAGATAAAGATAAATCAATTGGAGATTTAAATAAATAAATAAAAAAAAAAAAATTATACGAACCATATTTGGGCGCATTATTTGTAGGTGGACTGGTGGATTGTGACGGCTGTGGAACCTGTTGGGGTGCCATATTATTTCCGTTCGATACCTGCACCGGAGTAGCACTTCCTGGATTAGTCGTATTGCTTCCAACACCACCGCTAACCACTCCAGCAATCGTCGTTCCCAACGTACCGTTCTGCTTCTTATTACTGTTGCTGCTAATGCAGTTGTTGCTGTTCACTTGCACGCTGTGATTTGCCGCAGACATTGTTAGCAGTCTGGCAAGGGTTAAACGACACCGCGTTTGTTGTTTGCGTTTATTTTTAATTGTTTTAACCAGTATTTGGTTTCATTTCACTGTTTCTGACAAGCAAACTACATTGAGAAGTACTTCATTTCCGAATTCATAGATGGCGCAGATGAACGTCATTTGTAAAAATATAACAATTTTACAAATATTGTTATTGTAAATATATTTTTAATAAAACATATTTTACAATTTTGTCCATTATATTATTGTATATTTTAATTGTTCAACATTAATGTTTAAATAATAAACTACTTTAAAAAGTTCTTCAATTCCTTGTTCATAGATGGTGCTGATGAACGTTAGTTGCAAAAATATAACAATTTAATGAATATTGTTATTGTAAATATATTTTTAATAAAATATATTCTACAATTTTGCCCAATATATTATTGTATATTTTAATTGTTTGACATTAATGGTTAAATTATAAACTACTTTAAAAATTACTTCATTTTTGTATTCATAGACGGCGCCAGTAAATGTCAATTGTAAAAATATAATAATTTGATGCATATTTTTATTGTAAATATATTTTTAATAAAATGTATTCTACAATTTTCTCCATTATATTATTATATATCTTAATTGTTCGACATTAATGATTAAATTATAAACTACTTTGAGAAAGTACTTGATTTCCGTATGCATAGATGGCGCTGATGAACGTCAGTTGTAAAAATATAACAATTTAATAAATATTGTTATTGTAAATATATTTTCAATAAAATTTTTTCTACAATTTTATTTATTAAATTATTGTATATCTTAATTGTTGCAAATGTTTTGAAAACAAAGTGTTGTTAGTTAAAAAAATCATTTTTAAATGACGTCTCCTGTGTAGTTATTGGAAGTGGTTTCTTAAGTTGTTTGTCTAACACGTTGACTCGTTACTCTGGTTTCTCTTCAGTGCGAATAAATCTTTCGCCTTTTACGTTTAGCAAACAGGACGCTGCTGTTTATTCTTCTTCTTATACTAAAAACATTACGCAAAATTTATCTGGCCAACTGGATTCGTGTCAGATTTTTATAAGTTAACCTCTAATACTATCAATTACAATATTTTTATATTTTACTTTTTATAAGAAGCTTTTTTTGGCAGAAAATTTAATTTTAATTATGAATAAGTTTATGCACCATTGTCAATTATGTATAAGTGACAAAAATGTATTGTTCACTATACTTGATCTGGATTCAGATGGCAAACGTTTCGTAGATAAATTGGAAGCAATTATGCCAGAAATTGTAAGAATGATATTATTTGTTTTGATTGTAATATACATTATTCTATCTGAATCTTTTACTTTCCTTATTTTAGGTAGATTGCAGGATCAAATTGCCGAATGGTATTTGTACAATCTGCGCTATTCAGTTGAATGAAGCTTATAAATTTATAAAACAATGTTTCAATTCTCAAATAATATTAAAACAATATTTAAATGAAGAACTTTGTCGACTATGTGCTGGTGGTGATAATATAACATTTACTTTAACTACAATGGATTCGGATAATGTATTGTTATAATTCAAATTGGAAACCATTGCATCGGAAATTGTAAGTTAAATACTAGCTTTAAACCAGGTCCACGAAAAAAATTATATGCTTATAAATTGATAAGTAATCATTTATTTATTGTCTCTGCTATAATTATTAATACGTTTGTTGGTTTTGTTTAATTGAAATATATGTTTTCTGTAGTTAATCTTTGGAATTTATATAAAACAAGGTGTAATTTAAATACATGTACATTTACAATAAAAATTACATAAAATTATTATTTTATTAGGTTTACTTATAAGTTTATTAATTATTATAATATGTTTTTGCTAAACTATACTTTGTTTTTGCAAGAATAGTGAGAATAGCTATTATGAGAAAAAGGTTGTTATCTGTTTTCAGACTGGTAAAAATTTCGTCTTACATTATTTAATTGTGCGCGGGTTATTTTTAATCATTTGTTACCCCATAACCAAGTAACGTATCCACACAGCTTATAGTGGGATTTAGATCTCTCAATTAAATCAAATATTAGTTCAATATCATAGGGAATTATAGTTATTAGCAGAAACATATTTTTTTATTAAGCTCCCTTTAACCTGGAGATTTTTATTATATTTACATAATATGTAATTATAATTTATATTTCCAGCTGAAATGTACTGAAAAGTTATCGGACTGTATTTGCTCAACTTGTTCTGTTCGATTAAATGAAACGTATAAATTTATAGAAAAATGTTTTAAATCTCAAGAAATTTTAAAGCGGTATGCAAAACAACAATTGCAAAATAGTGAAGTTATAAAAAGCGAAATTAAAAATGAAAGCGAAAATAAAGAAGAGAATAATGATGACATTAAACTAGATTTGGAAACTGATAAAAACGTTACAGTTGAAGAAAGTTTAGAACCACAAAATAATATAAATTTTGAAGTTGTTTATGTGAAAGAAGAACCTATTATTGAAGAATCTTTAGAATCGGAATCTTTAGATTTACATTCAGAAATAATAAATAAAGAAGAATATTCTAATTTTGAGAATGAAACCGATATAACACAATGTCAAGCTAGTACAAATTCGAATGAAAATGATGAATCCGTAATGAAAAGAAAATCTCATAAATGTACATTATGTGAGAAAACTTTTACTCAGAAGGGAACTTTAAAATCGCATATTCGCATACATACAAATGAGAGACCTTATAAATGCGAAATATGTGAGAAAACTTTTATTCGAAATGAACATTTGAAATTGCATTTTCGTACACACACAAATGAGAAACCTTATAAATGCAAAATATGTGAGAAAACTTTTATTCAAAGTGGAAGCTTAAAAAGACATATTCGTTGTCATACAAAGGAGAAACCTTATAAGTGCGAAATTTGTGAGAAAGCATTTACTCAAAGTGGAGATTTAAAATTGCATACATACAAATGAGAGACGTTATAAATGCGAAATATGTGAAAAACAATTTACTCGAAGTGGGGATTTAACAAACCATTTTCGTAGTCATATGAAGTAGAGAAATATGTGAGTAAACTTTTATTGACAGTGGACATTAAAAAGTGCATATTCGTACACATACGAAGGATAGATTTTATAAATGCAAAATGTGTGAGAAAACTTTTATTAGATGGGACATTTAAAGAAGCATGTCTGTTCTCAAGCAAAGGAGAAATCTGATGAATGCAAAATAGAAAACGTTCCTCAGAGTGGGAATTAAAAACAAACACTCCACTCCACAACAAAAAATTGGTATTTTTTTCAATATCATTATTTTTTTAGAAAAATTAATATATAAATTTATTATTTCATTTATTAGTACGTGAAAATAAAAAAAGAGGAAAATCATTTTATTTCAATGTTATATATAAATTAGAGGTAACTAAAACCATTTTTTATATATAGTATTTGTGCTTTTTAGTGTTATTGAAGTGGCTTTTTTCTAATTTTAGTGCCGGTGATATAAATTGGTTATGACATTATTCATTAGTTATACTTTTAGTATTTGCTTCTAATAAATAATAAATCTAAATACTTTGCAGACTGATGCCTTGTTATTTATTATGCATGGATTATGTTTTACGAAATTAAAGTAAATTGTTCGAAAGGCAAATTACAAAGTTTTTCATTGTGTGGAAACTTACATAGATTTACAATATAAGTATAATAGCTTATGAAATATTAGGGGAATTTTGTTTTTCCATATACTATATTTTTGCTATGTTTCTCAGGTTTTGAGATTTTCAGGCACAGGAGGAGGCAATATAATTACTTACTGGAAACTTAAAATTTTATTTTATAAATTTCAAATATTGAAATTATAACTTTCCAGTAAATAATTATATTGCCTCCTACTGTGCATGAAAATCTCAAAATCTGAGATAGTTGTAAAATAAACGAACAAAAACATATAGTTTTAGGAAAAACAAAATTACTATGTTTGTGATTTTCAAGCACAGTAAAAGGCAGTGTAATTACTTACCAGAAAATTAATATTTTATTTTACAAATTCCAAGTATTGAAATTTTACTTCAGCTTATGTCTTTGTTATTTTAACTAAGTTACAAAATTTGACATCATGTTTTATTGCACTGTTATTTTTATTTAAATCTTTAATTTTGTGAATTTAAAATTTTTAAAAATATGTTTGCTTATATATGCTGTCATTTATAGTACGTGTCGTCAGCGCGTCGAAGCATTTAAAGTTTGATAATATTTAATAATATATAAGCAAATACATTTAAAAAAATTGTAAATTCACAAAATTGAAGAATACAAATAAAAATAACAGTGCAATAAAACATGAAGTCAAATTTTGTAACTTGGTTAAAATAACAAAGACATAATCTGAAGTAAAATTTCAATACTTGGAATTTATAAAATAAAACTTTAACTAAAGATTAGTGCACACGGTTTTAATTGTTATGTTCAGACACGTAACTCAAATACAAAATATGTTGAATTTCATATAGAATATATTTGTTTAATGCAACTTATTTATTGTAACTGATTGTTAATAATTCAATAATAAATTTAATATTATTGATTGATTTATATAAAATAAAAAATAGTATATTTATTAACTGGCTCTATTTTCTACAAAAACGATAATTAATGTACCGAAAAAATACCTGAAATATAATATTCTATGTAGAATAATATATATATTTTTTTTTATTTTTTTGTATTTATAGTTTGACCAAAAAAGCAAAAATATATATGTAAGTTTGACGTCTTCGTAAACTTAGTTGCCTAGTTGTTGGCAACATTAATTCGTAAAGGTGTCTGAGAAACACTCACTACAAACAACTGAGTGTAAACAGATTCTATTCGTTTATGAACTGTCATACGAAATACAATCATTGTATTTTTGTAAATACATTTAGAACGAAATACCGACAATTGTGTTGATTCAGGTGCTGTACTTTGTATATTATATTGTATATATTTGTATTGTATTATTTTGTTATTTTATGTGTTCAATTACAGTAATTACTTGCTGCAACTACACGTGTTGGTTCATTTCTCCACCTTTCCTCAATTTTATTAAGTCTCTGACTGCGAGACTTATATATTATATCTCATGTATTTTTTCGGTACATTAATTATCGTTTTTGTGGAAAATAGAGCCAGTTAAAAAATATAGGTACTTACTATTTTTTATTTTATATAAATCAATTAATAATATTAAATTAATTATTGAATTATTAATTCAACATTCAGTACATAGTTTTTAGAACAGTCAATTACAATAAATAAGTTGTATTAAAAGAATAAATTGAATATGAAATGCAACATGTTTTGTATTTGCGCTGCGTGTCTGAACGTGTAGAACCGTGTGCACTAACGTTAAATTTTAATAATATTTAATTGTATTTAATAATATTTAATTATGTGCATTATTATTAGTAAATATCATATGTACAGGATTTTTTATGTGCACATACTAATTAAAGATTAGTTTGCTTGCTTGATGTACATAATTTTAAGTTATTTTTACTAATATATATTGTTTCCTTGTTTAGGTGCATGCCAGGAAGGAAGTGGAATTGACCCCACGAAAAAGGCATCTGTATCGTGTTGCATCTTTGTTGAAGAGACAGAACCGTGTCTTAGAAAAAAAAAATGCACAACAATACGCCAGAGACTTTTTGCTGCGGAAGAATTTTCTAAAAACGACGCATTTCCTACTACGTGGATCAATACATTGAGTAAAACTTCGTATAGGTTCTTTTTAAGCCAGTTGAAAAACCAGAAGCATGCACCAAAAGGACGGAGGTTTTCAACTGAAGACAAAATCTTGGCCCTGTCGCGCTCTATTAGCATAGTGGCAAAGCTATATAGATTTTAGAAACCGTGGCGAAATTGGACGACAAAGAAAGAAAATGTGTGTCACTATTTGATGAAGTTGCGTTATAGAAACTCACTTAGAATACATAAGACATAAGCATGTCATTGAAGGATTCGTCGATTATGGTAATGACAGGAGGCCGAGGTTTGCTGACCATGCATTGGTCTTCATGGTTAGCGGCATTATCCGAAAATTTAAGCAGCCCGTGGCGGATGTATTTAGTGAAAGTGCCGTGCCGTAAACAGACACACATTGGCTGTTTTAATAAAAAGTATGATTAGCCACCACGTTCAGTCAACTGGTCTGACAGTTGCGGCGATTATTTCAGACTAAGCGACCAACAATGTGGTGGGCGCAATTAAAATTCTACGAGAAGAAGCAATTGCTGCCCACACAAATCAAGGGAAGAAGAATATAGGTCGCTGGGATATTTCGTAAATGAAAGAGAAATCCTTCATTTATACGACACACCACACTTACTAAAAGGAATTCGAAACAATTTTTGAAAGTATGGCGTTGTTCATTTCGAAGAAAATGAAATGAAGAAAGTAGGAAAATGGTCACACCTTAACAATTTGTATGAGGCAGACAAAGGAGCCAGTGAGTTCCGGTTGTGCCCGAAACTAACTGAAACGCACATAGCTCCGGAAGATAGGAAAAAAAATGAAAGTTTCGTACGCAGCGCAAGTGTTTAGTCAAAGGACTGCGGCTGCAATGAATGTTTTTCTATGTCTTGCGTTAAGTAATGAATTATTATTATTAATTATTCTTAATAGCATATTTTTTTATAAATATTCCGGACGAAGAAGAAGGTATCCAAATTGTGGATATTGTTCGAAATATTATAAAAGATTTACTAAAAAATTTCTATTGTAATAAACAATTTGATGCTCCAGGCAATTTAGGTCCAGGTGCATATCTTTCAACATATCCACGATTTATTATTTCTAATACCTTTTCTACAACAATTAACTTATAGAATAATGACAGTGAGGTTGTCTCATCAAGCATATTTCAATTTATTATTACAAACAAAATTAGTAATGATATTTTATCAGGATTTAATTTCGAAATATGTAAATTTGGAATTACACCTAATAATGATATTATAATGTTAATAATATCACAGTTTATTATAATAATTCACCACATTTGCGTCGCTTAAAATGTCATAAATTTGGTGGTCCACGTAAATTTATACGTTTGCAAAAATATATGAAGAGAATGGTCAAAATACCAGAAATAGAGTTTGCGGATACAAATAAAATAGTTCTTTGTAGAACATTAGAATTTTAAAAAAAGCACAAGAAATTATTTGCATGTATATGTTACATTTAAATTAGTATAGTTTATATATCGGTAGGAGCAGAAAGAAAAAATGACATATTACCGTAGGGAAGTAGAAGATTTCGTCAGTTGCTGACTGCAGAACCGCACGGACGTGTCAGTGCATTCTGCAATCAAGCAAAATGAGTGAGGAAAAATGTCCTATATGTACTAATGTATGCAAAAGAACAGAAAGTTGTATAGCGTGTAATGGTTTGTGTTCGGAGGTATTCCATACTACGTGTGTCAGATTGCCATCAGATGTAATACATGTTGTGTTAAACTACAAACAAATGAAATGGTTTTGTAGTGGCTGTATAAATAGTGTTAATTTTAGTGCTAAAGTTTGGATGAAGAAGCAGGAAGAAAAATATGTACAGCAGGAAAAGAATGTTAAAAACATGCAGAAACAGTTAGATAAATTGACAGCGATAAATGAAGAAATTAAAAAAAATATTCAAGATGTTCATGTAGAAGAAAAAAAATCGTATGCTAGTGCAGTGGTAACGCAACGAAATGTTATAATTAAGCCAAAAACGATAGAACAAACATCGAGGGAAACAAAAAACGAAGTGAAAAAAAGAATTGATCCTGCTGCAGTAAAAGCGGAAATAGTTAGTGTGAAAAATATAAAAAAGGGTGGAATTTTAGTAGGATGCCACGATGATGCATCATCAGAAAATTTAAAAAAGTCGGTTGAAGAAAAATTTGGTGATAAATATGAGGTAACAATAGCAACAAAAAGCAAACCAAGAGTGAAAATAATGGGAATTGAAAGAGACGAGCAACTTGAGGAAATAATATTAAAATTGAAAAGTCAAAATGAAAAATTAGCAAATGCTGAAATAAAACTATTACATTTGATCAAGCCAAAAAATTTAAGAACTAATATAGCTATTGTGGAAACAGATGAGAAATCTTTTGAAATTATGATAAAACTTGAAAAAGTAAATATTGGTTGGAAAAAATGTTTTGTTAAAGAAGATTTACATTTATTCAGATGTTATAATTGCTCTGGTTACAATCACAAGGCAGAAACTTGTAAAAATAAAATAGCATGTTCTAAATGCGGAGGTGATCACAAGAGATCTGAATGCCAAAATACCGTCCCGAATTGTGTTAATTGTTCAGTAATTAATGAAAAATTAAAGCTAAAATTGAACACTTCTCATGAAGCCTGGAGTGAAAATTGTAGCGCTCATAAAAGAAAGATAGAAGAATGTAAAAAAAGAGTGAATTACGTTGTAAATGAATAGCAACCACAGGAAAGCCGGGTAACAAATAATAAATGCAATGAAATATTGTACTTAAATATTCAAAGTTTTCTAGCACATAAAGATGAAATACAGGAATTGATAGTGGACCATAATCCTTTAATAATTTGTTTGAGTGAAAGCAGAATAACAAATGAAATTGAAGACAGTGAAATAAAAATATGTAATTACAGTGCCGTGCGTTGTAATTCTATTTCGAGACAAACAGGTGGTGTTTTAGTGCTTATTAAAAATTATGTGAAATATGAAGTAATAGAAAATTATGCTTTAAATTTGGATTTGTGGTATTTAAACTTAAAAATATACGTGAAGAATGAACAAATCATGTTGTGCACATTATATAGATCTCCAAGTTCATCTCAAGTGGAATTTATAAACCATATTGAAGATTGGTTGGACAATTGTGATTTAAATAATAAAATAATTATTGTTGGTGATTTTAATATAGACTGGAAAAGTAGCTCTACTTATGAAAAAAAGTTGAAAACTGTTGTAAATCAATCGGGTATGAAACAACTAGTGACTGAAGAAACACGTATAACTGCAACTTCCAGAACTCTTATAGATTTAGTAATAAGTATTGATTTTTATTTAAATGTAAATGTATTAAGAACTCCAAAAATTACCGATCATGACATTTTAAAAATTGAACTTGACAATATAAAATTAGATTCTAATAAAAAAATTAAGATTAAAAACATAAATTACAACGTATTAGAAAATAAATTATTAGGTAAAAATTGGTTATATAATTGCTGTGACGTAAATATATTATATAATAACTTTGTCAATAATGCTTTAAATTCATTGCATTCTGCAGTTACTGTAAAGCTTAAAGATAGAAAAAATATGAATAAATCTTGGTTTTATGTAAATTCTATAAAAGAAGCAAGAAAAAATAGAGACAATTCTTATAAAAAGTATTTGATCACTAAAAGTAACAAAGATTGGAATGAACATAAAATATTTAGAAACAAATACATATCATTAGTAAGAATAGAAAAAAATAATTATTTACATAATAAATTAGATAAATGTAGAGGTAATTCAATAGTAATGTGGAAAACAATGAAAGAAATTATATCAACAAAAGTAAAGTGTTTAGAAAAAGAAATTATTTTTGAAAATAGAATATTAAATAGTAATTCCACCATAGCAGAAAATTTTAACAATTATTTTATATCAAGTGTACAAGATATTATAAGTTCAATACCCTTTACCAATGCACAATTTTATATGCAAAGGTATACAACAGAAAATTTTGATGAATTTACTAAAATAAATTTAATGCAATTAAAAAATGTTATTTTTAGTCAAGCGCAGCATAAAAGTAATGTCGATGAACTAAACTGGATATTTTTGCGAAATTCATTTGACGTCATTGGTTATCCGCTGTTAAATTTTATTAATTTGTCGTTGGAAAAGGGTATTGTACCTGATAACTTAAAAATTTCGACAGTTTGTCCGATACCAAAAATTACTGGTACCAAAAAAGCAAATGAGTTTAGGCCAATAAATATGTTACCTGCGATTGATAAAATTTTAGAAATAGTAGTAAAAAATCAATTATTAGAATATTTTAATAAATATAGCTTATTTTCAACGGAACAATCTGGATTTAGAACTAAACACAACTGTGAAACTGTTATTCAATTTATAATAACAGAATGGAAAGAAGCAGTGGATAACGGAGAAACAGTTGTAGGTGTTTTTCTAGATTTAAAAAGAGCATTTGAGACAATTGATCGCGATATTTTGTTAAAAAAATTAAATAATTATGGAATAACAGGTACAGTTTACAAGTGGTTTCAAAATTACTTAACTAACAGAAAACAGGTAACAAAATATGGCGACTACGTATCAAATGTACTGGATTGTAACGTTGGTGTGCCTCAAGGTAGTGTTTTAGGACCAATATTGTTCATAATATATATCAATGAAATGCCAAAAATATTAAAAAACTGTAATATTCAATTATTTGCTGACGATACATTAATTTATTTTAATCACAAAGATCACAATAAGATAATAGAAATAATTAATTTAGAATTAAAAATAATTTACAACTGGCTTGCAGTAAATAAATTAAAATTAAACGAACTAAAAACAAAAAGTATTATTATAGGCAAGCAAGGAATTTCAAATAAAATTTTAAATGAAGGATTAGTTATAAAAATAGGTAATTCTACTATTGAATACGTAAATGAAATTAAATATCTTGGTATAATTATGGACAGTAAATTGAAATTTAAAGAGCACGTAAATTATTTATGTAAAAAAATTGCAAAAAAAATTAGTTTTCTTGCGAGAATAACCAAAAACATGAGTGTAGCTTCAAAATTACTAGTATATAACACAATTGTTTTACCACATTTTAACTATTGTTGTAGTATATTACTTTTAGTGAGCAAAGAATGTTTAGAAAAATTGCAGAAACTACAGAATAGAGCAATGAGAATCATTTTAAGATGTAACAGATACACAAAAGTAAGTACAATGTTACAAACTTTAAATTGGTTCAACATTGAATATTTTATTTATATAAATGCAATGACATTTATTTACAAAATTTTAAATAATTTAATGCCGGAGTATTTATGCAACAAAATTTGTCTTAGTAGTCACTCATATGATACAAGAAATTGTAACAATATATGCAAAAAAAGAAAATATACAACTTTTGGCCAAAATGTTATTTTTGATAAAGGCATAACCATGTTCAATAAATTAAATTCTGAAATAAAAAATTCTAAAAATGTCATTGCATTTAAAAAGAAATTAAAGTCATCCATGCGATCCAATGTTTTGTAATACGATATATTATGTCATATAAGTATAGTACATATGTATAATATTATCTGTGTAATTGTAAACTAATTAGAAAAATGTAATAGCAATAGCTAAATAAAGACTTATTTTACTTTTACTTTTTTATGACGACTGTGAGATCTAGTCGACGCACACACATAAACCCTCACCAACTAAGTTCGGATTCGTCATCTATATATATTTTTTTAATTTTAGAAAATTTTCTTTTGATTGCTTTCAAATTATGAGTATTTTTGTAAAATTTTATATCTTTTAATAAGAACAAATAGAAGATTATATTACATTATACTATCTGCCGTATTAATTATATACTAATTTATTGCCAAATTAAATAAAAGGTTCAAATTTAAAGAGATTTAAAAATTAATTAAAAAATATTTGAGAAATATTATATTATTATTGTTTTCAGGGTTGGGCTGTTGATGATTTTTTTACGATTTTCGAAAATAAGAATTTATTAATTATTTTTATGCACTTATGAATATAAATATAACATATAATTTTATATATACATACATACATACACAATCACGCCATGTACCCAAAAGGGTGTTACACAAACTCTTTTTATCATCCCGAAATCAGTCGCCTCCAAACACTCCTATCCAAACAAGCAACTTTCGCTTCATCCACATTCATAATTCCTCTCATACATGCTCTTCTATTCCTACTACTTGGAAACTTTCGCTCACGCAAAACACTCTCAATCATATCACTCCAACTACTCATCGGACGTCCGCTCAAACGTATACCATCAAAATCATTCAAATAAATCTTTTTAAACAAACGTTCATTAGACATTCGCTCAACATGTCCGAACCATCTTAACTGACTAACACCAACTTTTGCTACATTTCTATCAATTTCACACTCATTATACACTAATCTATAATTTTATACGTGTAATATTTAACGGAAACTTGCTATTCTAGATCCCATAATTCTATATTTTTTAAGATTTCAGTCAAATTTTCTACGTAAATAAATTTTATAATTTATCAAACAATTTTTGCGTGCAATAACATCTTCAGCTTCGGTTGAACGTATATTTTCAACTTTTGGTCTCGTACATTTAGATTTAAGGAACAAATTACATAGTGAAAAGATTGGAAAGTAAGTATTTCTATTTAAATAAAACGACAAAATTTGTAATCTTTCCTTTCACAAATTTTTTTTTTATAAACTTCCTATTATTAGTTACCTACCTTAATACTGTGTTTTCAATAAATATTTAAACTATATTTTTGTTTCTATTTTGAATTAATACTAAGTTTAACATAAAATGATAATATAATAATTTTTATGTTTATAATTTACCAAATTTTAAAAATAAAAACCAAAAATATACATATATCAAATTTTTTATTTGTAATAATACTTATGGTTTTGGTTATAGATTGCATACATACATACACACAACTCTTTTCATCATTCCGAAATCAGTCGCCTCCAAACATTCCTATCCAAACAAGCAACTTTCGCTTCATCCACATTCATAATTCCTCTCATACATGCTCTTTTATTCCTACTACTTGGAAACTTTCGCTCACGCAAGCCACTCTCTCAATCTTACCACTCCAACTACTCATCGGACGTCCACGTAAATATTATTAATATATTTTGAATATTATAATTTTAATATTATTATATTATATAATTTTTTATTTTAATATTTATTTTGTGTAGATATTTTAATTAATCAATTGTTAAAATAAAATTTTGTGAAAAAAATATTAATTAAAATTAATTAAAATCATTGATTATTGTTTTAAAAAATAAAATAATTACAACCGCGATTTAAATCAAATGATTAAAACCAACCCTGTTATTGTTAGTTTATTTCTTACACCTATAATAATATTTTTCATTTTTTAATTCATTTCGCTTATTATATTTTTACATACTTATTGTTTATAAAAATTTCAGTTTTTATTTGATTTTGCTACTATTTAGGTATAGACATTATAATTATATATTGGTATAATTGGATTACTAGATTATTGTTATTATCAATGTCAGACAGTTTTCCTTCTAGAATTACAAACAATTATATGTTGTCAATTTTATGTAAATTTCTATAAGCATTATATAGCACGTGTGCTAAATAAAGATCATTATTATTATTATTATCGTAAATACGACTGTTGAAAAAAAATATGTCCATTATTTCATGCGTAAAAATCTATTTTTGGTAAAAGAAGAAAAAATTAATGAAACCGCTTGTTAAACAAGATTAGAACTATATGGGTAAACCCATATATAGATCACTCACATAAATGATAAGAAATAGGAATAAAAAAAATTTCAACGAAAGTTGGCAACATTGTATTTTGATAATGTATAATATTATAGGCGCTAAAAGTATCTTCTGTAAAAATTTCATTAAAATCGGATAAATAATGCGATCATAACAAATTTTTAGAAAATTATAATTTTTTTTTCGGAAAGTTGGCAACACTGTATTTTAATAAAAATTATAATTTATGTGAGCACTAGGAGAAACTTTTCTGAAAATTTGATCAAAATCGAATAATAAATTTTTTTAAATTTTAGTAATTTTTTTCTCAATAAGTTGGCAACACTGTATTTTGTTAAAATTGCATAATTTATGCGGGCACCAGAAGAATTTTTAGTGAAAATTTGATTAAAATCGGTTAAATAACGTGGTCATAATAAATTTTTAAAAATTTTAGTAATTTTTTTCTCAGAAAGTTGGCAACACTGTATTTTATTAAAATTACGAGATGTATGTGGGCACTAGGTAAAACTTTCCTGAAAATTTGATCAAAATCGAACAAATAATGTAGCCACAATAAATTTTTAGAAACTTTAGTAATTTTTTTCTAGGAAAGTTGGCATCACTGGAAAAAACCAAAACCACATGACCATTTTGGGCACTAGGCAAATTTATCCTAAAAATTTAATTAAAATCGGTTGAACCGTCCAGGAGGAGTTGCGATCACAAAATTTTGTCTGACGACCGAGCGAGCTGACGACGCACATTCATACACCCACATAAACTAAGTTCAGATTCGTCATCTAGAAGCTATTTGAAGGATTTCTATATACAAATTTTTTTTTGAAAATGATACAGACACCGTACCAAGCGCCATACCACTTTTTCCTTGCAGTCAAAGTGGTAAAAAGTGCCGTAACGAACGTCACAATTTTATTCTGGCAGTATACACAAATATTAATGCACCGAAAGATTTAAATGCATTAAAATAAAATTTAAACGCAATCTTCGAATGAAACATATGTGTTTTGATGTTTCTGCATAAATATCATTGTTTTTTAAATAATATATATATATATATATATATATATATATATATATATATAAGTATATATATATATACATATGTAGTTACAAATTAAAATAAACTTGAAATTATATTATCAATAACACAGATTTTTAATTCTATAAAATAAAGAATTAAATGCGATTAATTTGTTTTCCATATTTAACTTTGAATATTTAATTGGACCAAGATTATATTAATAACAACCAATAGATATGTATTTCTATATTAAAATACCATTTACTACACGTGAAACAAGTAAATATCGAATTTTTATCAAATATAAATTTTAATTTATGACAAATAAATATAACAATATAAATAATTGAACATACCTGTGTATATCGGGCATTTCTCATTTCTTTATCACCATATCGTTCTGCTTTCATACGTTTTTTCTCGTCATATTTCCTCGATTTCACTACAAATCTAATCTCTCTACTCGTCGTAAAACTAGATGCTTGCGATGGTTTGCATCTTCTACTGCTACAGTAAAAACATGTACTAAATATAATATAATTTATATGGAAAACAATAATGGCCCGTATTCTCACCTCATTTATAAAAGTGATTTTTGCCAAAAGTACTTTTGACGTTCACTTAAAATCATTTATTAAGCAGTTTAAAATAGTTTATTTAAATTTTATAATAACAAATATAATAAAAATGATCAAAAATAGAAAAATTATTTATATTTGATGAAAAACAGAAGCATAAAGTTATTTTGAAAATAATGATAAAAGCACTTTTTCACGAAAAAGTAAGGTGAGAATACGGGCCAATGTATTTTATTAGATGATTTGAACCTAACCTGAAATCAAATTTATTTACCGTTTTTGCGGCGTCCCTAGGACTGTGACACAATTTACCCTCTTCACTTAGGTCATCACCACCTGATCTAGCGTAAAACGTATTTTTAACTAATTATACACACAATTTCACTTAATAAACACGAAAGAACATTACCATAAAATTAGTAATTAGATATTCTAATCATATGCCATGTGCTGTTTTATAGAGGTTAACTTACAAAAATCTGACACGAAGCCAGTTGACCAGATAAATTTTGTGTAATGTTTCTAGTTTAGAAAAATGAACAAATAGCAGTGTATTTTTATTGAATGCACCCACAGAAATAGTTATATGTCAATATTTATATCCACTCAATATTTAGCTTTATATACAGATGCGTTCGAAATTTATATAAACGATCTATTTTTCTATCACAATATGAAATGAATAGTTCAGGAACAATGACATTCTTATTTTTAATTTTGTTATGCGCTAAATTCTATAAAATCATTGAATGAAGTAGGTTTTTAGTTGGTGTGTGATTGGTGGCTAGCAATTACTTCATTCAACTTTATTGACCTTAGCTGCATAAAGAATACTAAACTTAATTTTTCTATTTTTTTTTGTTTGAATATCATTTAGACAAACAACTAGAAGCTAGATCAACTAACAATTTATTGATAAACATTTTCAAAATTAAATATGATTCGTTCAGCAAAAAATAAGCTGCTATTTATTCTTCTTCTTATACTACAAACTGTACACAAAATTCATCTGGCCAACTGGATTCCATAACACATTTTTCCGAGTTAACCTCTAATACTATTAAATACAATTATTTTTATGTTTTACTTATTGTAAGAAGCTTTTTTTGGTAGAAAATTTAATTTTAATCATGAATAGTTATATGCAACATTGTAAATTATGTACAAGTGATAAAAATGTGTTGTTCACTATACTTGATCTGGATTCAGATAGCAAAAGTTTCGTAGATAAATTGGAAGCAATTATCCCAGCAATTGTAAGAATGAAATAATTTGTTTTGATTGTAATATACATTATTGTTTCTGAATCTTTTACTTTTCTTATTTTAGGTTGATTGCAAGATCAGATTACCGAATGGTATTTGTACAATTTGCGCTGTTCAGTTGAATGAAGCTTACAAATTTATCAAACAATGTTTCGATTCTCAAATCATATTAAAACAACATTTCAATGAAGAACGGTGTCGATTATGTGCTGGTGGTGATAATATAAGATTTACTTTAACTACAATGGATTCGGATAATGTATTGTTATCATACAAATTGGAAACCATTGCATCGGAAATTGTAAGTAAAATACTAGTTTTAACCAGGTCCACGAAATAAATTATATGTGTGTGCCAAAAAAATTAGAACCGATAAGTAAATTTGTAAGATTTACTGCGATTTTACAATTTTAGTATAAATTAACTTGTTCTAAATGGAATTTGTTAGGTTTTAGCTTATAATAAATTGATTAAGTATTATATACCTATATATAGCTATTATGAGAAAAGTTTTGCTGTCTCCGTGTTGCTGGTACAAATTTCGACTTGCATTATTAATTATGCGCAGGTTATTACTTATTCATTCGTTACCCCATAGCCAAGTACGGAAAGCATAGCTTAGTGTGGAATTCATGTCACTCAAATACAGCAAATATTAGTTAAATATCATAGGGATTTGGTGTTATTAGTAGAAATATATATATATACATTTATTTGTTTATTTAATTATTTATTAAACTTTCCTTAAGGGCGCCGTCTCATGCAGAGACCTCGAAAAATGGGTAAAATTTAGAATTTTTTTGCGGGGAAACTAAAAGTCGTAGGAACATGCGGTTTTGATGTACGAGTAGGTTGTTTTTTTGACTATAAAACTGTTTTTTATTTCTTAGTCGAAATCTCTGTGAAAAACTTTAAACGCGTTTTTCTCGAAACCTCTTCTTTTTTACTATAAAAATGATTCTGGTCGAATGGATTGAGCGATTTACTTTGAACCAAATAGCCAAAAAACTAGACGAAATGTATTGACGGTTATACCTATTTCTATTATACTATTATAAACAGGTTTTTATACAAAAATTTATATACAAAATGATAAACTAATAAATAAATAAAACAAATCTTTCCCATAATTAACGAAATATATAAAACTGTATTAGTATAAGTTACGCAAATATTGTTATGTAAATATTAGTTTTAAGTTAATTTTAAGGTAAGAAAATAGTTTTAAGGTAAAAACTAAATAATTATTATAAACAGGTTTTTATAAAGAATTTTCCTGTATACAAAATGATAAACTAACAAATAAATGAAACAAATCCTTTCCTCTATTAACGAAATATATAAAACTGTATTAGTATAAGTTATGAAAATATTAAATAAGTTAGATTAATAACAGGTGTTAATAAAAACTCATGAAATACTTAAATAATTTATAAGTTTGTAAATTTATGTATTTAATAAACAGAAAATAAATAATTTAAACCGTAAAAACCGTTCTCGTCCGATCACGGCAGTCAAGCAATATTGGGCGCGGTTAGTACTTGGATGGGTGACCGCCTGGGAACACCGCGTGTCGTTGACATTTTTTAATTTTAATTAGAAAAAAAAAACTTGTTGCTTGAAATTGTTTAAAAACAATCGGAAATTATTTATATATATATATATATATATATATATATATATATATATATGTGTGTGTGTGTATGTGTTAATAATAAATGTAAATATTTAGAACTATAATAAATAATTATGAGAAACCAAACCGCCCGTGAACCATATGAGTAATGTAAATGGACTGCATACAGGGTGATAATTTTTTTTTTCTTAAATGTATTGACGCATTATTTAAACATATGTCATGTATTATTGTATATGTATGATTATTAAAATTGCATTTAATAAAATATAGTTGTTTATTTAAGTAAAAAATATATCAACATTTATATAAATTTTATATCTAATTAATACAAAACGATAAAATAAATATGAATATTGTAAGATTTTTGTATTAATTAAACGCTGCATTTTTATATGTGTAAAAAAAATCTTTTTTTAGTGTAAATTTATGGCCCTAAAAAGGGCCTTGTTTTAACATTCGGTTCTTCTTCTAGATTTCTTGTTGGTTGTTTTCCCAGAAAAATTATATAGAAACAGCGCGTTTTATTTAACCACCAAAACCGTACAATGTGCGTCCTTGGCGTTTCAATGCATAAACGACATCCATAGCTGTTACGGTTTTACGTTTAGCATGCTCGGTGTATGTAACTGCATCTCTGATTACATTTTCAAGAAATACCTTCAATACACCACGTGTTTCTTCATAGATTAAACCAGAAATACGTTTTACACCACCGCGACGAGCTAAACGTCTAATAGCGGGCTTGGTAATACCTTGGATATTATCACGTAAAAATTTACGATGACGTTTAGCACCTCCTTTACCCAATCCTTTGCCTCCTTTTCCACGTCCAGTCATTATTTTATATTGTTATTTACTTGTTTTCACAAAATTTACAACAAACACAACACGTACACGGCGTGGTACTAAGCAACAATGAATACGAAACCAGCAAGATCGACCGTCATATTTATAAAGTCTTCCGCACAATGTAGAGGGGATATGTGTTTCAACCAATCGTAAAAGTTTACAAATAACAGATTATAAATACTACCGCTTTTCGGTGTTTTCTCATAGCTTAATTTTGGTCACTTGTATCCATAGTGTCGTTGCGTCATTATCTCCATTCATAATATTATTGTGTTGTTTTTCTAAATTACAATAAAATAAAAACAACAAAATGGCACGTACCAAGCAAACGGCCCGTAAATCGACTGGTGGTAAAGCACCAAGAAAACAACTGGCTACGAAAGCTGCAAGAAAAAGTGCACCAGCAACTGGTGGGGTTAAAAAACCACATCGTTATCGGCCAGGTACTGTTGCACTTAGAGAAATTCGTCGTTATCAAAAAAGTACTGAATTATTAATCAGAAAATTACCTTTCCAACGTTTGGTTCGTGAAATTGCTCAAGATTTCAAAACCGATTTACGTTTCCAAAGTTCAGCCGTTATGGCATTGCAAGAAGCTAGCGAAGCATATCTTGTTGGTTTATTTGAAGATACAAACTTGTGTGCTATTCACGCAAAACGTGTTACCATTATGCCAAAAGATATTCAATTAGCCAGACGTATTCGTGGCGAACGTGCTTAATTTCTCTTCAGCATTTTCCCCATCTGCATAAAAAGAAGAAATTTTATACATATAAAATCAATCACCGGTTCTTTTGAGAACCATCATTTTTTTTTCATATAAAAGAAATTTTTTACTACATATATAATATAATGCTTTTCCTTACATCTACATACACACACACACACATAATATTTTCATAAAATTAATAATTAACTTTTTACTTGATATCATGATCACTTTTTTCATATCTTTTTCTTTCTTTTACTATCGCCTTTTATACATCATTTGACAGGAATATCACTAAATTTCAATACCAACTTCGTATTTATATATTATTATTATTATTATTATTTCATAAATACACATTAAAAACAAAACAAAATTCTACATAACTAAAATTTTCATTAACACTCTAAAACTACTATTATTATTATTATTATTATTATTATTATTAAAAAGAATAAAAAAAAAACAAAAAATAATTCTTGTCTTGGCGCGGATTCGAACTAGTAATCTTCAGGCTCCGAATCCAACATCTTACCACAGAGCTATAGAAGATCATACTATTGTATATATAATATATAATATAGTAAGAGGGGGCTTTTTTTTATAATAAAATAAAAACTAAAATTATATAGTACCTATAAATAATAAACAAACAGAAACAACAAGGTATTAGCTAACAAAATTTAACTCAACTAGATTATAAAATTTTACAAGTTATTCATTAAAGAAATCCAGATTTTATTTAAATCAGTGCCTTCACACTTTATCTATTTAGCTAAATTCCTATTTCTTCTTTTATCAATATACTGTTAATAGGTATACTCTTTTATTTTAATATTGTTAGTTCGGAAAGATTTTTTTTTTTTTACTATGTTACAAAAATTATTATTATATGTATGTTTCAAATATGACATTACATCATTTTTCTTTTACTTAGTTATATTATTAAATTAAAGTTTTATTTTTATTTCTCAATATACACTATGATTACGTACATACCGTATAATAAGTATATCTCTAGATAAGAAATAACAGTTATATAACGTAATTTTTATTAATTTTTTTTCCTTTTTAAATATATTTATACTAATCATATTTTTATTATTTACATTAGATATTTTATCCTATTTTTATTTTAACATATTTCTATTATACTTATTTTTTATTTAATTACGAAAATTTGATATAATTTAAAACATTCTCAGATTCTAGTATTACTCTAGCCAATTTGAAATTAAGTTTTCTGCTCTATAATTATATTTAGCATTTGGTATTAATTTTTTTCGAAAACATACATCTATATTGAATGCATTTTCAAGTTTTAATAATAAATAATATCTAAAATAAAATATACCTATATTCTCTCTTTTTAGTTATTTTATTTAATTTTTATTACATTATATTTCATTAATTATTATTTATATAATATTTCATAATTGTCCTATGTAAGTATATTATAGTTAAAAAAAAAAACAATAATAAATAATAGTATATTATAGTAAAATTATTTGATAAGTTTTATATGAAAGTATGTTTTTCTAGAAAAAAATTAAAAAAAAAAAAGAAAAAAATAATTAATAATAATTTTCAATTCAAGTATATATTTATTTTTCTACTAAATTAAATAGTAAGAAAATTTATAAAATGGTTTCAGATACACAAAGGTTAATAAATATACAAATATATCATAATAATTTTTATATTTAAAAATAAATATGTATTAGAAAAATATATACCTAGGTATATAGAAATTCTCTATATTGTACAAACTCGTCGTAACTCGTATACAAATTGAAAGCCATTGTCAATGCAAATATTTATTTAGTGCATTTGCAGCTATTAAGTAAATTGAATATATTATTTGTTTTGTAAAAGCTTTAAAACTCTATGGTTATTTACAAGCGTACAAATTAGTAATAATTACATTGTCGTAAATTATTAAAAAATTACTATATTTTGCTATTCATCTAAATTCGTATATAACATAATTGTTTTGTTAAAGTATAAACACATTAAAAATAGTTTTATATTAAATATAATTGTTTGGAGAAAATTAATTTCAAGATATTGGAAAGAGTTTGTCCCATATCTCCGTTTGGATACATGACATGATAGTGTTATGTAGTATAAAGTATTATAAATGTTATTATAGAAACTGTTGATGTAAAAATACTATTTGCTAATAATTACATTAGTCTTGGAAAGAGTTTGTGCCACACACCCGTTTGGGTACATGAGGTTAATGTGCATATAGTAAAAGTATTATAAATGTATAATTATAAAAACTGTTAATGTAAAAATAATATTTGCTAATAGTTAATAAAACTATAGCAGCTATATCAGTTGTAACATCAATCAGCTGATTGAGACAAAAGCGTCGAGTAGATTCATCAAATATTGTATATAGTTTTAAAATAATGATAAATTTATAGCGAAAATATATTTAGAATAAAATATATAATTATTTTTATTTTAATTAAAATGTAATATAATTGAATTATTGAAAACTATAAATTAATATGATTTAAATATTAAAAACAAAATATATATATATATACCGGGTGTCTACTTTTTTTTTGTTACATAGGGAATACAATGCTAAAATTTTCATTTGGTGATAAATTTTCCCCTAATTATTATAGAACAAAAGTACAAATACAAAAGTTGTTTAGAATTCAAAAATGCATCAAATGATGCCAAATTTATCAATATAGGATGTTCCGATCAAGAATTAGAAGCAAATTAAAATTTCCATTTTTGCGCTCTTTACATCAAAGTGCCATGGAAATTAAACAAATAATTTCATTTCTTCTGGAGTTTGAGTTTGACAGATCGTATTTATTTTATTGTTACGTTCTGTATTATTATCATTATTATTGAAAATAATGAATAAACTTAAGGTAAATGAAAAAGTTCAGTGCGTAAAATGGTATTTTACTGGAAATTCGATACGACGAGTAAGAGATTTATTCAGCGCTTTCTTTGAAAACCGTCCCATACCTTCCGCTATGACTATTCGTAGGATAATTAAACAATTCGAAGAAACTGGAAGTGTGTTAAAACGTTGTAAAAATTGTAGAAAAATCAACGCAGAAGATCAGGAGGAGAATTTAAATCAAAATGCAATTAAAGAAAATACATTGAATATACTTTTGTGTGTAACGGAAAACCCAAATGTTAGTGTGCGTCAACTTGGTGCTGAATTAAATTTGCATCCTTCAACAATACATAAGGTACTAAAAAATGAAAAATATCATTCTTATAAATATTCCACGCACCAAGAGATATTTGAAGCGGATAAAATGGCTAGAAGCGAATTTAGTAACATTATTATGGAAAAATCCAATTTAGCCAGAAACTTCTTGAAATCTATTTGTTTTACTGACGAGTCTACGTTTACTTTACACGGCGAACCTAATACACAAAACTTTAGAATATGGAGCCAAACAAATCCTCATTTAATGGTAGCAACACGTACCCAATATCCAGAAAAAGTTAATGTATGGGCTGGAATTTTTGGCAGGTGTATAATTGGGCCATTTTTTATTGAAAATAATTTAAACAACGAAAAATATTTGGATATGTTGCAAAATCATATTGGTCCGCAGTTAGAAGAGTGTGCAACTCAAGATAATGTTGTCTGGTATCAACAAGACGGATGTCCGGCACATTACAGCTGCAACATTAAATTATATTTGGATCAATGTTTTCCAAATTCATGGATTGGTAGAGGTGGTCCAATTAATTGGCCAGCTAGATCGCCCGATTTAGCACCGTGCGATTTCTTTTTATGGCCATATTTGAAGGAGAAAATTTATAAACGACATATCAAAAATCTTGTTGATTTGAAAAATGCCATTGTTGAAGAGTGCAATAATATAACACAAACACAATTAAGCTCTGTACGTCACGAATTTTATAACAGATTAGGTTATTGTTTGGCAGTTAATGGCGATTTATTTGAACATTTAATTTAAATTGTTAGTTTCGTTTTTGTTCTCCTATATCTTGTATTCATGAATTTTTCTGTTTTATAGGTATATTGAATATTGTAATAAATAAAGAAAGTTTTACGGAGTTCAGCTATTTACTATTTATTAAACTCTTATCCGACGTTTCACTGCACAACTTACAGCATCCTCAGGGATAAGTTTAAATTATTATAATAAATATATTAGGCATAATGCCAGTCATCTAATTCAAATGTATTGTTTTTATAACTTGAAGTTAATAAATAAATTAAACAATTACTTAAAATTATAATGGAGACATTCACAATTTAAAACCACAGCTAGTACGTAGTGTACAGCCGAGTAAAATACCCTTTCATTGTAATAAATAATAAATACTTAATACTTTTTATACTTAATAGCTTTTCATTTACATTAAGTTTATTCATTATTTTCAATAATAATAATAATAATAATAATAATAATAATAATAATAATAATAATAATAATAATAATAATAATAATACAGAACGTAACAATAAAATAAATACGATCTGTCAAACTCAAACTCCAGAAGAAATGAAATTATTTGTTTAATTTCCGTGGCACTTTGATGTAAAGAGCGCAAAAATGGAAATTTTAATTTGCTTCTAATTCTTGATCAGAACATCCTATATTGATAAATTTGGCATCATTTGATGCATTTTTGAATTCTAAACAACTTTTGTATTTGTACTTTTGTTCTATAATAATTAGGGGAAAATTTATCACCAAATGAAAATTTTAGCATTTTATTCCCTATGTAACAAAAAAAAGTAGACACCCGGTATATATGTATATGTTTTTCCCTTGCCCCTCCGACAGACATACATTTCCCTTCAAAACAAACTTTTATATGCGGTTTAACTTTTTCTCATTAGATGGCATTAGATGAATACAGTTTTTGCAAAAAATTTTAAAACTTATTTCTGACAATTGCAAATGACATTTGGCTGTATTATCAAAGTGTCAAATTACTCTAATTAAAACGGTTTTGATTATCTAATTTACAGGTAATAATTTTATATTAATTGTGATTATATTTTATTTAAGTTATTTGTGCTTATATACATATATAATTCATATAGAGATATATGATTTAATTTGGTGATTTTAATTAACCAATTTATTGTATTATACAGTAATGAAAGTAAATGCAAATATATTATTAGGATAACTATGTAAATTGTGATTATGTTTTACTTAAGTGATTTAAGTTTATAGAAATATATGTGATTTAATTTGACAGATTTTTATTTTTTCGTTTCTAGGTTAACCGAAATCATGCAAGATATAAATGTATTACTTAAATATGTTCGATCATCAGAACTACATATATTAAATATTATAATATTGATGAAGATAAAAATAATATTATTCAATAATTTACCAAGAATGGTTCCACAATATACGTTTAGTACACTTTAGTACGGTTACGATTGTATTATTGGAAATAATCTGTAATTACTATAATATATCTGTTGAGTGAGTAATTTAACTATAAATTTAGATTTAATTTTATGATAAATGCATGCACAAATTTATGTAGTAAATAAAATTCACTTTTACATACATATGGCATAGATGGTTATGTTAAATATATCTATATTTAACATTATAATGACAAATTAATAATTATAATGACTACTGAATGTGTAATGTATCTATCTGTTGATGGTGAACGTTTAAAGCAGGTAGATGAATTTATGTAGTTTATTATCTAACTAAAGATGATCATTTTTGATCGTGAAATTGAAAGAAGTGTTAATGCTGGTTTTGGGTGTTTTAGGTACTTTTGCTAGAAGTGTAAATGTTTCCAAAGAAGCCCATTTGAATATATACAATGCTGTTTTGGTGCAGTACGTTGTTGATATATGGTATTAAAATGTTGGATTTATTTCGCTGTAAAAGCATAAAATGACTGCTATAAATTGAGATTTTTTACGTGGGATATGTGGTGTAACTAGGAGAAATCGGGTATGAAATATCTTAATATCTTAAATATTTAGTACTATAATAATTAATTATAATGGCAAAACAAAAGCATGCGCTCAGTTGTAAATGTCAATTATAGCAATGACTACCGCCCGTAAACCATATGTGTAATGCAGGTGGATTGCATACCAGGTGATGATTTGAAAATTTATTATTCAATAGCACACCGTTTAAATGAAAATATAATATCAATAAATAGGTAATAATTTTTTTTTTTAATTTATTATATATATATATATATATTTAATTGTAAGCGGTGCATTTTATTGCGCAAAAATTTCTTTTAAATATAAGTAAATTGTGGCCCCTAAAAGGGCCGGATTTTTTTGTTTGTTTGTTGTTGTTGTTTGTTTATGTTGATTTTTCTGTCTTTTTAGGTAACAATACAGCTTGAATATTTGGCAATACACCACCTTGAGCGATAGTAACACCGGATAATAATTTATTCAATTCTTCATCATTACGAATAGCCAATTGTAAATGACGTGGAATTATTCTTGTCTTCTTATTATCACGAGCAGCGTTGCCTGCCAATTCCAAAACTTCAGCAGCAAGATATTCCATAACGGCTGCTAAATATACTGGTGCACCAGCACCAACACGTTCAGCATAATTGCCTTTACGTAATAAACGATGAATACGACCAACTGGAAATTGTAATCCAGCACGATTGGAACGGCTCTTTGCCTTCCCCTTAACTTTTCCCCCCTTGCCGCGGCCAGACATTATGGTAAATTAAATATATTTTATTTTAAAATAAAGAATTAATACGAACTTTACTTGACGAACGTATCGTATCGTAAGTAAAATAGAATCTGATTCGAAAATTCAATTCAATTCAAAAATGTTTATTTATTCTTATTTAGTACATACATGTTAATAGGAATTTAAACAAAATTAGGGTGCTGTTATAGGGCTAAAGCCCTCTGCAGCACATGATTCATACATACGTTTTTACAAAAAAAAAAAAACAAAAAAGAAAAAAAAAATCGTTATAATATTCGTCAATCCTTAATTAGTATATAAAAAAAAAACAAAATTATTTTAATTATTGCAAAACAACATTAATTGCTAGTAAAAAAAACAGAAAAAATTTTAATATCACTATAGGACTATTCGTGTAACTAAAATTGTTTTTAATTAAACATCGGTTCACTTTGCACTATATTTTCCGAAGCACAATTGGGGTACACTCAAGCACAGATTGTAGATTGGCAGGCAGTGGGTCTTTATATGTTTGTAGTAATATTGTGGGGAGGTATGGGTATTTCTTCTTGGGCTTCCGGGTGAGTGATGTGGGCGGGTTGGCCTGTAGTATGTTGATCGAAACTGATTTTTGGTTCAGGCAGCGGCAAACAAACCGCTCCTGTAAATGGTGCAGTCGGTCTGGCAGTGGCACTATTGTGGCTAGCTCGTATACTTCTGTATTTGGAAAGTCGGGCGGTAGATTGTAGATAAAGCGTAAAAATTTCCTTTCCAAACGGAACAGTGGTTCGAGCGCTTGCAACGGAACACCGGCGAGTATTATCCCTCTGAAGTCGGCTAGCGGGCGTACAAACATTTTGTAGGTTAGTAGTTGAACCTGTAGGCTGCAGCCTCCAAATCGGCCTCTAAGAGATCGAATTAAGCTGGTACGCATCCTCATTTGGTTTACCATGCTTTGGATTTCCGGAAACCAATTCATGGTGTCTGTTATTATATGCCCCAAGTAGTTTGCTTTCCTGGTGATCGTGACTGTTTTGCCCCATATTTTCACTCCCGTTGATGGTTTTATGTTTGGCTGGAGATGACGATTTTTGAAGAGGACTATTTGGGTTTTGTCCGGATTAGGTCTGATTCGCCACTTCTTCATCCAAGTTTCCAGATTTTTCAGCTGTTTTTGCAGGGCCGTAAAAGCGGAAGTGGGTGATCTGCTTATGCTCCAGCAAGCAGTATCATCCGCGTATTGTTGAGCTTCTGGCAGGTCGTGGCAGTAGAATATAAACAATAACGGCGAAAGAACGCTGCCCTGGGGCACTCCGGCTTCAAGTCGGAAAGCTGCCGACGTTTCTTTCCCAACCCTCACTGCGGCGGAACGATATAGTAAAAAACTTGCTATGGCCCGAACTAGTAGAACCGGAGCTTTGACGGCAATTAGTTTTGAAATAAGGCCCGCATGCCACACCCGATCGAACGCCCGCTCGAGATCCAGGAAAGCAGTTGCGCAGTATTTCCCCATATTGATCGCGTTTGTAATGTCCGTAACCAGTTTTAATACAGCGTCTTTCGTTGAATGATTTTTCCGGAAGCCGTATTGTCCATGTGGAAGAAGATTGTTTTCTGTAATAAATTGCAGAAGTTTGTTGTGGAGGATTTTCTCATATAGTTTGGAAAGGCAGTTGAGTAAGGATATGGGACGGTAAGAAGAAGGATCGGAAAGAGGTTTTCTGGGTTTCGGAATCATAATTAAAACGGCTTTTTTCCACTTTGCGGGATGGTACCCGATAAGAAAGCAGGAGTGGAACAGGATTGCAAGGAATTGGATGGCGGAAGTTGGTAGTTGCTTGATTATTTGATAGTTAATTCCATCTTCTCCGGGTGCACTGCGGCCGCTTTTAATTGACGCTATGGCTTCATTGACGTCCTCTTCCGAAACGGTCGGTTGGTGTAGAAACGCACAGACTGGTTTAGACAGGTAGGATCTGACGTCTTCTTCGGTTTTTTGATAAAATTTTTTATCAAACAGCTGGTCCTGTGGTTTTTTGTACACATCAGTCATCACCTCTCCGAATACTTTTGCTTTGTCTGCTGGAGTGGTTGCTTGGTGATCATCGTGATGTAGGATTTGGTTGCTTCGGTTGTGTTGGCCCGTCAATATTTTGAATTTTTTCCAGAAAGGCCCACTCTTTGTCGGATCGAGTTCCGAACAAGATTTGCTCCATTGGAATTCCTTGAATTTTATTACCTCCCGCTTCACCATCGCATTTAGCCTGTTCCATGCTGTTTTTGTGGCCGGATTTTTGTATCGCACAAAATCACGGTAGACCTTTCGTTTTTCCCGGATAAGTTTGATGACATGAGGCGGAAGAAGTAGGCGATTTGCATAAACGTACTTTGTCGGTGTGGCCGCTTCTGCTGCATCCTTGATTGTCCTAGTAACCGTGTCAACAGCTTCGTCAATTTGAGCTCGGCTGAAGAATAATTGTGGTGCTTCAGGCAAATTGTCTTCAATATAATTTTGAAATTTTTCTAGATCACGATTTTTGTGGTCCTGAACTAGCCTAACATTTTTGTTAGGTGGCACTGGAAAAAATAGAGTTGTGGAAGCAAGTGTTGATTGATGGTCGGATGCGATGGAAGTTCCAATGCTTCCTTCCAAGTCGAAGTACGGCTGCAGATCATCGGAAATGATGATGTGGTCTATAATGCTTGAGCCATTATGTCCGATGTAAGTGGGTTGCCACTGGTTTATGCGAATGAGGGGAAGATTATCGAAACAATCTACCAAAGAACGTCCGTGAGCGTTGTGGTTGTGGTCTCCAAATGTTTCATGCCTAGCATTCAGGTCACCGGCCAAGATGGTTCGGCCCGAGGCGGCAGCAAACTCGAAGAGTGAGGTAGGGAATGGCTCCAATGGTCTGATGTATATGGATATAAAGTTGACCTTCCCTGCTCTGGTCCAAATTATAGCAGACACTGCATCAAGCTCCGCAAACTCATCCGGAAGCTTCTTTTCTTCGTACTGGATGGATGGATGAATCAAAATCGCTGTTCCTCCTACTTGACCGATTGCATCTTTTCTAATTACGTTGTAATTTAACGCTTTGAGGCGGCGGTGCGGTTTGGTCCTCGTGTCGTTGAGGGCAAAAATAGCCAAGTTGTCGGTTTTTATAGCATTTTCTATTAGTGGTCCCTTCTTGTTGGCAGATTCGCAGTTAACACTACCTATAAAAAACTTACCCATAATCGGCTTTTTTTACTTATAATTGCTGAAGATGGTTAAGTTTTATTTATTTATGCGCGGCACCGATTGACGCAGCGTAAGTTTCAAACAGATTGATGGGCCGACAGGTTACGTGGACCGAGCCTGATCCGGAATAAGTAAAAGACAGCCTGATCTGGAATGTTGCTGCTGCTAGTGAAGACAGTATTTGCTGCATACGAGCCCTTTGGTCCGGTACGGCATTCAGGATGGCAGCTGAAACAAACCGGAGCATCTTGTGTGTTTGATTTTCTTCTTCGGCTTCTGTGGCAGGCGGCAGACAACGGACTGGAGCAGTTGCTGCAATGCTTGGTGGATCTTCCTTCCGGTTTGGGCACTTCATGTGCGTAGCGGCGTGCTCTCCTTTGCAATTGGTACAGGTTGGGTTTTTGTCTTTGTTTGGGCATGATTTTTCGTTATGACTGCCTGAGCAGTGGCGGCACTTCATCTGGTTCCGACATTCTTGCCCTTCGTGGAACTGGAAACATCTGAAACATTGGATCGGTTGCGGCTTCGGAGGGTGGCTAGCTTCGACGCGGTGCCGGCTATGGAATAGTACGACTCCGTTGGACAGCATGGAGTCTAGCGAAGCTTGACACGATGTTACCACTCGAAACAACCTGGTTTCTTTACAAGTTTGACGCGAACGTATACGCCAAACATTTTTATAGTTTAAGCCGGCTTCTGTTAGTTGGTCGCGTACATCTTGATCGGTGACGTCAAGTTCGACTCCTGTAATGACGCAGGAGAACGAAAGATGGCGTTCGGGTATATTTCTTGGCCGTGATGCTTCTTGAATCACAGATATTTCGGCAGACAGCTTGGTTTTCAGAATGTAAGCTAGTTTGTTTCTTGCATCGCAGTCAAAAGTTTTGATAATAACAGTACCAGATCTAAGCGTGTACATGGTGTTGACTGGGACTTTGGCCATGGTGATGTAAGAATCCAAACTTTTTGGTGTCCGAGACTTTTCCGGTAGGTTGGAAATGGCAATGGAGTAGAGAGCAGGCATTGGATAACAATCGCGATAATCGGCTTGGCTAACTTGGCTGGTTTGACTAAGTACAGATGATGGTCTTGACATGATGTTACTGGTATCCGTAAGCGAAGTTTTCCTTTTTTTGGTTCGGCGGTTTTCAACTAGTTGAAACTCGAGGGATTCCATGTTTGAGCAGCTAGCTGTTGAATCTGTCATTACCACAGGCACTCACGAGTTATGACCCTAGTGGAGAAATACCACAAAAAAGTTTTGGCACCACAAAGTATACGAATAGTTTTTAAACACAATTTTAGTTTATACAATGGAAAAACCCACAACGCCCAATCGGACAGCTGCCGCACGAGCGCAGGTGGCACGTAGAATACACTGTAGATAGCACAGAACACAAGACACAATCAAAAATAGGAAAATATCACAAAATTAGCTGATCACTGTAGAAATCACTTTAAACAATACGTAACCCTGTGCCGGGGTCACGCTAGTTCTTATTAACTAGCCCTTAGCCGTATTGAAAAGGTGATGTTCGAACGATGACGAGCAAACGTAAGATGATTGATTCGAAAATTTTTGTTCCACTCAGCTATATACGATTAAGCATGCTTAAAATTTTAACCAATCGTACAACGTTTCAATATACTAGAAAGAGTAAGAACTTACTATTTCTGTTTCAGTGACAGGGCACAGCTGTTAGTGTTTAGTACAGATGCGTACATAAAACCAAGCGTTTTCAAGCCGAACTACTCATTCTGTTAGTTCTCGTCTTCGTTCGTTCGTGTGTGTGAGAAGTATACTACGTTAATTTGTGCTTTTCAATCAATATGCCGCCAAAGGCCAGTGGAAAAGCAGCAAAGAAAGCTGGCAAAGCTCAGAAAAATATTTCCAAGGATGATAAGAAAAGGAAACGGCGCAGGAAGGAAAGTTACGCAATGTACATTTACAAAGTATTGAAACAAGTTCATCCTGACACTGGTATTTCTAGTAAAGCCATGAGCATCATGAACAGTTTTGTAAATGATATTTTTGAACGTATTGCTGCCGAAGCATCTCGTTTGGCACACTATAATAAACGTTCAACAATTACCAGTCGGGAAATTCAAACTGCCGTTCGTCTATTATTGCCTGGTGAATTAGCTAAGCACGCTGTATCTGAAGGAACAAAAGCTGTTACTAAATACACTAGTTCTAAGTAAATTTATAACAAATAAAAAAAAAAAAAAAGACGGGAAAAGATTAATTCTTTTCTATATTAATATACAGGTTCTTTTCAGAACCACAAATTATATTTTTAAAAGAATAGTTTTCAATATATAATGCTTATATAAGTAAATGGATTAAAATTATTATTTACGTCAACGGCCATACCACATTGAAAATACCCGTTCTCGTCCGATCACGGCAGTCAAGCAATATTGGGCGCGGTTAGTACTTGGATGGGAACACCGCGTGTCGTTGACATTTTTTAATTTTAATTAGAAAACAAAAAACTTGTTGCTTGAAATTGTTTAAAAACAATCGGAAATTATTTATATATATATATATATATATATATATATATATATATATATATATATATATATATATATGTGTGTGTGTATGTGTTAATAATAAATGTAAATATTTAGAACTATAATAAATAATTATGAGAAACCAAACCGCCCGTGAACCATATGAGTAATTTAAATGGACTGCATACAGGGTGATAATTTTTTTTTTTCTTAAATGTATTGACGCATTATTTAAACATATGTCATGTATTATTGTATATGTATGATTATTAAAATTGCGTTTAATAAAATATAGTTGTTTATTTAAGTAAAAAATATATCAACATTTATATAAATTTTATATCTAATTAATACAAAACGATAAAATAAATATGAATATTGTAAGATTTTTGTATTAATTAAACGCTGCATTTTTATATGTGTAAAAAAAATCTTTTTTTAGTGTAAATTTATGGCCCTAAAAAGGGCCTTGTTTTAACATTCGGTTCTTCTTCTAGATTTCTTGTTGGTTGTTTTCCCAGAAAAATTATATAGAAACAGCGCGTTTTATTTAACCACCAAAACCGTACAATGTGCGTCCTTGGCGTTTCAATGCATAAACGACATCCATAGCTGTTACGGTTTTACGTTTAGCATGCTCGGTGTATGTAACTGCATCTCTGATTACATTTTCAAGAAATACCTTCAATACACCACGTGTTTCTTCATAGATTAAACCAGAAATACGTTTTACACCACCGCGACGAGCTAAACGTCTAATAGCGGGCTTGGTAATACCTTGGATATTATCACGTAAAACTTTACGATGACGTTTAGCACCTCCTTTACCCAATCCTTTGCCTCCTTTTCCACGTCCAGTCATTATTTTATATTGTTATTTACTTGTTTTCACAAAATTTACAACAAACACAACACGTACACGGCGTGGTACTAAGCAACAATGAATACGAAACCAGCAAGATCGACCGTCATATTTATAAAGTCTTCCGCACAATGTAGAGGGGATATGTGTTTCAACCAATCGTAAAAGTTTACAAATAACAGATTATAAATACTACCGCTTTTCGGTGTTTTCTCATAGCTTAATTTTGGTCACTTGTATCCATAGTGTCGTTGCGTCATTATCTCCATTCATAATATTATTGTGTTGTTTTTCTAAATTACAATAAAATAAAAACAACAAAATGGCACGTACCAAGCAAACGGCCCGTAAATCGACTGGTGGTAAAGCACCAAGAAAACAACTGGCTACGAAAGCTGCAAGAAAAAGTGCACCAGCAACTGGTGGGGTTAAAAAACCACATCGTTATCGGCCAGGTACTGTTGCACTTAGAGAAATTCGTCGTTATCAAAAAAGTACTGAATTATTAATCAGAAAATTACCTTTCCAACGTTTGGTTCGTGAAATTGCTCAAGATTTCAAAACCGATTTACGTTTCCAAAGTTCAGCCGTTATGGCATTGCAAGAAGCTAGCGAAGCATATCTTGTTGGTTTATTTGAAGATACAAACTTGTGTGCTATTCACGCAAAACGTGTTACCATTATGCCAAAAGATATTCAATTAGCCAGACGTATTCGTGGCGAACGTGCTTAATTTCTCTTCAGCATTTTCCCCATCTGCATAAAAAGAAGAAATTTTATACATATAAAATCAATCACCGGTTCTTTTGAGAACCATCATTTTTTTTTCATATAAAAGAAATTTTTTACTACATATATAATATAATGCTTTTCCTTACATCTACATACACACACACACACATAATATTTTCATAAAATTAATAATTAACTTTTTACTTGATATCATGATCACTTTTTTCATATCTTTTTCTTTCTTTTACTATCGCCTTTTATACATCATTTGACAGGAATATCACTAAATTTCAATACCAACTTCGTATTTATATATTATTATTATTATTATTATTTCATAAATACACATTAAAAACAAAACAAAATTCTACATAACTAAAATTTTCATTAACACTCTAAAACTACTATTATTATTATTATTATTATTATTATTATTAAAAAGAATAAAAAAAAACAAAAAATAATTCTTGTCTTGGCGCGGATTCGAACTAGTAATCTTCAGGCTCCGAATCCAACATCTTACCACAGAGCTATAGAAGATCATACTATTGTATATATAATATATAATATAGTAAGAGGGGGCTTTTTTTTATAATAAAATAAAAACTAAAATTATATAGTACCTATAAATAATAAACAAACAGAAACAACAAGGTATTAGCTAACAAAATTTAACTCAACTAGATTATAAAATTTTACAAGTTATTCATTAAAGAAATCCAGATTTTATTTAAATCAGTGCCTTCACACTTTATCTATTTAGCTAAATTCCTATTTCTTCTTTTATCAATATACTGTTAATAGGTATACTCTTTTATTTTAATATTGTTAGTTCGGAAAGATTTTTTTTTTTTTACTATGTTACAAAAATTATTATTATATGTATGTTTCAAATATGACATTACATCATTTTTCTTTTACTTAGTTATATTATTAAATTAAAGTTTTATTTTTATTTCTCAATATACACTATGATTACGTACATACCGTATAATAAGTATATCTCTAGATAAGAAATAACAGTTATATAACGTAATTTTTATTAATTTTTTTTCCTTTTTAAATATATTTATACTAATCATATTTTTATTATTTACATTAGATATTTTATCCTATTTTTATTTTAACATATTTCTATTATACTTATTTTTTATTTAATTACGAAAATTTGATATAATTTAAAACATTCTCAGATTCTAGTATTACTCTAGCCAATTTGAAATTAAGTTTTCTGCTCTATAATTATATTTAGCATTTGGTATTAATTTTTTTCGAAAACATACATCTATATTGAATGCATTTTCAAGTTTTAATAATAAATAATATCTAAAATAAAATATACCTATATTCTCTCTTTTTAGTTATTTTATTTAATTTTTATTACATTATATTTCATTAATTATTATTTATATAATATTTCATAATTGTCCTATGTAAGTATATTATAGTTAAAAAAAAAAACAATAATAAATAATAGTATATTATAGTAAAATTATTTGATAAGTTTTATATGAAAGTATGTTTTTCTAGAAAAAAATTTAAAAAAAAAAAGAAAAAAATAATTAATAATAATTTTCAATTCAAGTATATATTTATTTTTCTACTAAATTAAATAGTAAGAAAATTTATAAAATGGTTTCAGATACACAAAGGTTAATAAATATACAAATATATCATAATAATTTTTATATTTAAAAATAAATATGTATTAGAAAAATATATACCTAGGTATATAGAAATTCTCTATATTGTACAAACTCGTCGTAACTCGTATACAAATTGAAAGCCATTGTCAATGCAAATATTTATTTAGTGCATTTGCAGCTATTAAGTAAATTGAATATATTATTTGTTTTGTAAAAGCTTTAAAACTCTATGGTTATTTACAAGCGTACAAATTAGTAATAATTACATTGTCGTAAATTATTAAAAAATTACTATATTTTGCTATTCATCTAAATTCGTATATAACATAATTGTTTTGTTAAAGTATAAACACATTAAAAATAGTTTTATATTAAATATAATTGTTTGGAGAAAATTAATTTCAAGATATTGGAAAGAGTTTGTCCCATATCTCCGTTTGGATACATGACATGATAGTGTTATGTAGTATAAAGTATTATAAATGTTATTATAGAAACTGTTGATGTAAAAATACTATTTGCTAATAATTACATTAGTCTTGGAAAGAGTTTGTGCCACACACCCGTTTGGGTACATGAGGTTAATGTGCATATAGTAAAAGTATTATAAATGTATAATTATAAAAACTGTTAATGTAAAAATAATATTTGCTAATAGTTAATAAAACTATAGCAGCTATATCAGTTGTAACATCAATCAGCTGATTGAGACAAAAGCGTCGAGTAGATTCATCAAATATTGTATATAGTTTTAAAATAATGATAAATTTATAGCGAAAATATATTTAGAATAAAATATATAATTATTTTTATTTTAATTAAAATGTAATATAATTGAATTATTGAAAACTATAAATTAATATGATTTAAATATTAAAAACAAAATATATATATATATATATATGTATATGTTTTTCCCTTGCCCCTCCGACAGACATACATTTCCCTTCAAAACAAACTTTTATATGCGGTTTAACTTTTTCTCATTAGATGGCATTAGATGAATACAGTTTTTGCAAAAAATTTTAAAACTTATTTCTGACAATTGCAAATGACATTTGGCTGTATTATCAAAGTGTCAAATTACTCTAATTAAAACGGTTTTGATTATCTAATTTACAGGTAATAATTTTATATTAATTGTGATTATATTTTATTTAAGTTATTTGTGCTTATATACATATATAATTCATATAGAGATATATGATTTAATTTGGTGATTTTAATTAACCAATTTATTGTATTATACAGTAATGAAAGTAAATGCAAATATATTATTAGGATAACTATGTAAATTGTGATTATGTTTTACTTAAGTGATTTAAGTTTATAGAAATATATGTGATTTAATTTGACAGATTTTTATTTTTTCGTTTCTAGGTTAACCGAAATCATGCAAGATATAAATGTATTACTTAAATATGTTCGATCATCAGAACTACATATATTAAATATTATAATATTGATGAAGATAAAAATAATATTATTCAATAATTTACCAAGAATGGTTCCACAATATACGTTTAGTACACTTTAGTACGGTTACGATTGTATTATTGGAAATAATCTGTAATTACTATAATATATCTGTTGAGTGAGTAATTTAACTATAAATTTAGATTTAATTTTATGATAAATGCATGCACAAATTTATGTAGTAAATAAAATTCACTTTTACATACATATGGCATAGATGGTTATGTTAAATATATCTATATTTAACATTATAATGACAAATTAATAATTATAATGACTACTGAATGTGTAATGTATCTATCTGTTGATGGTGAACGTTTAAAGCAGGTAGATGAATTTATGTAGTTTATTATCTAACTAAAGATGATCATTTTTGATCGTGAAATTGAAAGAAGTGTTAATGCTGGTTTTGGGTGTTTTAGGTACTTTTGCTAGAAGTGTAAATGTTTCCAAAGAAGCCCATTTGAATATATACAATGCTGTTTTGGTGCAGTACGTTGTTGATATATGGTATTAAAATGTTGGATTTATTTCGCTGTAAAAGCATAAAATGACTGCTATAAATTGAGATTTTTTACGTGGGATATGTGGTGTAACTAGGAGAAATCGGGTATGAAATATCTTAATATCTTAAATATTTAGTACTATAATAATTAATTATAATGGCAAAACAAAAGCATGCGCTCAGTTGTAAATGTCAATTATAGCAATGACTACCGCCCGTAAACCATATGTGTAATGCAGGTGGATTGCATACCAGGTGATGATTTGAAAATTTATTATTCAATAGCACACCGTTTAAATGAAAATATAATATCAATAAATAGGTAATAATTTTTTTTTTTAATTTATTATATATATATATATATATTTAATTGTAAGCGGTGCATTTTATTGCGCAAAAATTTCTTTTAAATATAAGTAAATTGTGGCCCCTAAAAGGGCCGGATTTTTTTGTTTGTTTGTTGTTGTTGTTTGTTTATGTTGATTTTTCTGTCTTTTTAGGTAACAATACAGCTTGAATATTTGGCAATACACCACCTTGAGCGATAGTAACACCGGATAATAATTTATTCAATTCTTCATCATTACGAATAGCCAATTGTAAATGACGTGGAATTATTCTTGTCTTCTTATTATCACGAGCAGCGTTGCCTGCCAATTCCAAAACTTCAGCAGCAAGATATTCCATAACGGCTGCTAAATATACTGGTGCACCAGCACCAACACGTTCAGCATAATTGCCTTTACGTAATAAACGATGAATACGACCAACTGGAAATTGTAATCCAGCACGATTGGAACGGCTCTTTGCCTTCCCCTTAACTTTTCCCCCCTTGCCGCGGCCAGACATTATGGTAAATTAAATATATTTTATTTTAAAATAAAGAATTAATACGAACTTTACTTGACGAACGTATCGTATCGTAAGTAAAATAGAATCTGATTCGAAAATTTACTTTACTTTAGATCTTGGCTTATTATGGAGTACCTGAGTTGTTACTCTTAACCTCCTTCATCTGAAGTATGATATTTTATTGGTGTTTTATAGTGCGGATTTTTCCGCCTTGATTACGATGCTAATACATTTTTTGGGCGGTTGTATTTGAATACCGTGTTGGAGCTATACGCGCTCAAGTTGTTAATTGATTTGTTGTTAATCAGTGGTAGTTTGGCAAAAAATTTGCTTGCCAGTTCTTTAATATAATCTTCTATTTTTGGGATTTTTGTGTCCCTGTGAATTTGTGTGTTCCGGACATACCAAGGTGTATTCAGTATTGTTCTTAAGGTTTTATTTTGTATTATTTGTAGTGGCTTTAATGTATTTTTACTAGCAAATCCCCAAATTTGAGCTGCATATGTGATTGATGGTCTGATGATCATCTTGTAAATTAGTAATTTGTTGTTTACGCTGAGTTTACTGTTTCTGTTAAGTAGTGGGTATAATTTAGCTTTGATAGTGCTAGTTTTTTGTTTAATTTTATTTATGTGTGTTGTCCATTTTAAATGGCGGTCAAAGTGCACTCCTAAGTATTTTATACTTTCTTGCCATGGTATGTTCTTTCTGAACATTTTAATGTTCGGTGGAGTTTTCTTTTTCCTTTTTGTAAATATTATAGCCGTGCTTTTTTCTGGGTTTATCCCTATGCGCCATTTGGTATACCATTTTTCTAATGATGCTAATGTGGTTTGAACTCTTTTCGCTGCAATTGTTGGCTGCCAAGAACTTGACATAATGGCCGTGTCGTCAGCAAATAATGCTAGCATGTCGTTGTGGTTGTCCGGTTTTGGCATATCCGCTGTGTATAATGCAAATAGTATAGGCGACAAAAGTGAGCCTTGTGGTACCCCTGATCTTATTGGTTTTTCCGAAGATCTTATGTTGTGTAGTTTTATAGCATATTTTCTGTTTTTTAAGTATGAGTATAAGATGGTTATGTACTCTTGCGGAAAGCCGTAGTCGTAAAGTTTAACTATTAGGCCATTATGCCAGACCTTGTCAAACGCTTTGGCAATGTCGAGGAAGACTGCCACTGTAGATTGTTTTTTGTTAAAACCTTCTGTTATTTTTTCAGTAACTCGGAGAAGTTGGTGTGTAGTGGCGTGTTGTTCTCTGAAGCCATGTTGTTCGTCCGGAAGTAGGTTTAGAGTTTCTGTTATTTCCTGGATGCGCGATAATAAAATTTTTTCGAAAATTTTACCGATGCAAGACAGTAGGCTAATGGGTCTGTAATTTGTGGCAAATGTTGGGTCTTTGCCCGGTTTTTTTATAACAATTATATCTGATTTTTTCCAACTTTCTGGAAAATATTGTAAGCGTATACAAGCGTTAAAGATTGCTGTTAGAGCAGCTATGCCTTTACGTCCCAGAGCTTTTAGTGCTTGATTTGGAATATTATCAGGTCCCGGTGCTTTCTTTTTCTTCAGATTTTTTATAATATTTTTTATTTCTTTTGGGCTTGTAAACTTCAGCCTCGCGTTGGTGTTATTCTGTATTATTTTCTTAATTTTTTTATTTATTTTCGAAATATGGTTGTGATCTGTATTGTCTTGTAATGGTGAAAATTGTTCTTCAAAATCATCGGCAATTGCTTCGGCTTTGTCTTCGTTTGAGAATTTTAATCCTCCATATTTACTGTGTATTGGCGGGATTTCTTGTCTATCGTTTGTTAGTGCTTTGGTCATTTTCCAAATTGAATTATCCTCTGTAGATAGTTCGCTTAGTTTGTTGTTAAATTCCTCGTTCCTATATGTTTGTAGTGTATTTTTTAAATTGTTTTGTAAGTTATTCAGGATAGTTTTGTCGTTCGGATGAAGTGTCCTTTGCCAAATGTGTCTAGCTCTGTTTTTAAGTTTTATTAGATCTTCTATTTCTTTGGGAATTGATCTGGTAGCTGTTATTTTTGTTTTAATTTCCGCTTTGGACATGCACTTTTTGATTGTGTTTGTAAATCTTACAATTTCTTTGTCAATGTCTTCCTTGCTTTCCATGGATAGTGGTACGGTTATGTTGTCTTCTATAATGTCGTAGAAGTGCGGCCAGGAAATTTTGGGTATTTTGTTGACCGTGGTAAATGGTGATGCACTGGATGTTAGTTCTAGTAGAATAGGATTGTGGTCCGAGTTTAGGGCATTTTTTGATTCAATTTGATAAGAGTATTGGGTTAGTTGAAAAGTAACTGTGTCAATCACATCTGGAGCTCCTCCGTTTCTTGGATATATTGTCGGTTCTGTAGGTGCTGTCGTTACCAGATTGTTTTTTGTACTATACTTGTAGAGGATTTCCCCATTTTTTGTTTTTCTTCTACTGTGCCAGTGGTGGTGCTTGGCGTTTAAATCTCCGGCCATGATTGTTGGTGTTTTTCTGTCAAGGAGTGTATCCAGGTCCGTGTTGAGAAGGTTTTTATCTGGTGGATTGTAAACTGAGATTATTCTCAACTTGTTTTTTTGTGAAATAATTTCTACTATTGTTGCCTCGATGTTTGTTAGTTGTGGTGT
>CAWYQG010000140.1:0-76000 GCA_963966155.1 Clivina fossor
ATATATTCAGTCGGTTGAGCTAAAATAGAACTTATTTAAATCTCTGTCATAAAACTGACCTGAATTTCAATAATATGTTACTTGTAAAAATTATTATAATATGAAAAATATCATAACTTAACTATTCTAACTATACAAAACATATTACGAAATCTTACTAGTGATATTATATTTGATAAATATAAATTTACATACACATATAATGTCCATTAAACAGAAAGATGCGCCTTTGAGGGAAGAATAAAAAGTTACATAAGATAATGTTGTTTTAGTTAATATTATATTAATATCAGACGAAAAATTTAAACTACATTTTCTTTTCATTATTGACACGTGTGAGGGTTATATTGCCATATGGTGCAATAAAACGTCAGTCATTCTCATAACCTTGTGAAAAAAGCCATAATCTTGTAAAAAAACAGTTATAATCTTGTAAGAAACAGTCATAACCTAGTAAAAAACACCCATAATCTTGTAAAAAAACAGTCACAACTTTGTAAAAAACAGCTATAATCTTATAAAAAAAACAGTCATAATCTTGTAAGAAACAGTCATAACCTTGCAAAAAAAACAGTCATAATCTTTTAAGAAACAATCATAATCTTGTAAAAATACAGTCATAAACTTGTAAAAAAAACAGTCATAACTTTGTAAAAAACAGCCATAATCTTGTAAAAAAGTCATAATCTTGTAAGAAACAGTCATAACCTTGTAAAAAAACACCCATAATCTTGTAAAAAAAACAGTCATAACCTTGTAAAAAAACAGCCATAATCTTGTAAAAAAACAGTCATAAACTTGTAAAAAAAAACAGTCATAACTTTGTAAAAAACAGCCATAATCTTGTAAAAATACAGTCATAATCTTGTAAAAATACAGTCATAATCTTGTAAGAAACAGTCATAATCTTGTAAAAATACAGTCATAAACTTGTAAAAAAACTGTCATAACTTTGTGAAAAACAGCTATAATCTTGTAATCAATAATTTTTGAGTTCTATACACTTGTAATTTTAATTTGTATTTGATGGTGCTCTGACTTAGGGAGAGTAGTTTGCCTAGGTATCCGTTAGACAGGCTTGCAAACCCTGCAGTTACCTGGAAGGTAAATTACGTGCTGTAATACGGGTTAATTGCGTATAAGTGTGTATTGTTTCTCATATATTTTGTGTGTGGTATCTCTCCGAGACATGCAAAATAGAGATGTTCTTTAATATTATTGATTCATTTTACCGACGATCGATAAATTATTTTCTATATATATATATATTCAGTCGGTTGAGCTAAAATAGAACTTATTTAAATCTCTGTCATAAAACTGACCTGAATTTCAATAATATGTTACTTGTAAATATTATTATAATATTATGAAAAATATCATAACTTAACTATTCTAACCATGCAAAACATATTACGTAATCTTACTAGTGATGTTATATTTGATAAATATAAAGTTACATACACATATAATGTCCATCAAACAGAAAGATCTAATCAGAATAAATCTAATCAGAATAGATCTAAAGATCTATCAGAATAAAAAGTTACATAAGATAATGTTGTTTTAGTTAATATTATATTAATATCAGACGAAAAATTCAAACTACATTTTCTTTTCATTATTGACACTTGTGAGGGTTATATTGCCATATGGTGCAATAAAACGTCAGTCATTTTCATAACCTTGTGAAAAACAGCCATAATCTTGTAAAAAAAACAGTTATAATCTTGTAAGAAACAGTCATAACCTTGTAAAAAAACAGACATAATCTTGTAAAAATACAGTCATAAACTTGTAAAAAAAAACAGTCATAACTTTGTAAAAAACAGCCATAATCTTGTAAGAAACAGTCATAATCTTGTAAAAATACAGTCATAAACTTGTAAAAAAACAGTCATAACTTTGTAAAAAACAGCCATAATTTTGTAATCAATAATTTTTGAGTTCTATACACTTGTAATATAAATTTGTATTTGATGGTGCTCTGACTTAGGGAGAGTAGTTTGCCTAGGTATCCGTTAGACAGGCTTGCAAACCCTGCAGTTACCTGGAAGGTAAATTACGTGCTGTAATACGGGTTAATTGCGTATAAGTGTTTATTGTTTCTCATATATTTTGTGTGTGGTGTCTCTCCGAGACATGCAAAATAGAGATGTTCTTTAATATTATTGATTCATTTTACCGACGATCGATAAATTATTTTCTATATATATATATATATTCAGTCGGTTGAGCTAAAATAGAACTTATTTAAATCTCTGTCATAAAACTGACCTGAATTTCAATAATATGTTACTTGTAAAAATTATTATAATATGAATAATATCAAAACTCAACTATTCTAACCATACAAAACATATTACGAAATCTTACTACTGATATTAGATATGATAAATATAAATTTACATACACATATAATGTCCATCAAACAGAAAGATCTAATCAGAATATGCGCCTTTGAAGGAGGAATAAAAAGTTACATAAGATAATGTTGTTTTAGTTAATATTATATTAATATCAGACGAAAAATTCAAACTGCATTTTCTTTTCATTATTGACACGTGTGAGGGTTATATTGCCATATGGTGCAATAAAACGTCAGTCATTCTCATAACCTTGTGAAAAACAGCCATAATCTTGTAAAAAAAACAGTTATTATCTTGTAAGAAACAGTCATAACCTTGTAAAAAACAGCCATAATCTTGTAAAAAAATTGATCTTAAAATAACAGTTACTAACATATTAATTATATTAGTGTAGTTTTAGTTACGTACTAATATTATGGCTGGTAGTACAAACTCGGGTTTAAAATGTTTTAGTTCATTTATTTAGCTTTGGTCTTATGACAATAAATTATGTTAAAATCCGTATTAGTTAAAACCGAACGAGTATATAGTACCAGTCTTTATATATATTTACTAACAGCATGCGCATGACCCGCTCATAATTGGTGCCTTGACGTGGCGAACGGGCTTAATTGGAAAATATGTTTAAAATATGAAACAATTATTTTTGAAATAAAATTTGATATAAACACATTTAAACGCAAACATATATTCCATTACCAAACCAATTGCAAGAACAATACTTTATCTTTTATTTATTAATGTTTGTTTTATGATTTAACAGAACAGAGCGATTCGATTGTTGATTTAGAAGAAAAATCTGGTCCATATACATTTCAATAACACACTATATTTCGATAAACAATTGTATAAATGATATAAATGTGTATAAAGCAAATAATAAACAATGTTCTTTTATTCATTTATTTATTTTTTTCATTTATTAGAAAATACAGATAATATTTCAATATTCATTATTTAATCGTAACATGTCAAATTATTAAAGAAATTATTCTTGTAAGTTTATAAACGGGATCAAAATCTATTTGTAAATAAAATAATACATAAATTTAAAATATTTATAATTTTCTAAATATATCGAAAAATAAATAAATAATAATAATATATAATAATAATAATAATATTACATTATATGTAATAACTACATAAAAGCGTATTGTAATGTAAAGCGTATTTTAATATCTATGAATATTGCGCCCTGAGCGAATATGAACATCGTGTATTGTCGGTTAGAATCGTCTTGATATACAGTCGAAATCTCTGAATGTGATTTTTCTCTATCTGCCTCTTGCCCTGCTATGCGCTGCCCTGCGTTGCCATGCGCTGCAATGCTGCAATCTCTGGATCCACCTTTACTTTAGTCGAATCGTGAACGTAATAATACAATGGAGTCGATATGAAAACAATATATAACAAAATCAAGCTACCAAAAGCTGCCCAAATCGCGAAGAAACATGAACAAATTTACCAGAAATCACTACAGTAAAATGAAAAACCGTAAGTCTACCAGGAAATATGTAACATGTTAGTTTCAAAAAGAATTTATATTTTATATTAAGTCACCTTCAGATACTACAGTGCATTAAAATATATAATATGAATGAATAGAATAAATGTGTACAATGTGACTGTAGAGGGTAAAATATGAGTCTACCTAGTGTGAAAAGTGTTCAGTACGAAAGTTTTTGACAGATGCTTCTGAAGTGTGATTGCCGAAAAGTCTTTGTGTGTGAATGTGATTGGTAAGGTCTCTACCGATAATGTCAGAAGATAAAGGTGGTGCTTGTGATTCTGAAAAGAAGTTGCTCTGGTCTGAGCAGTGCTAAAACCAGACGTTCTGGTTGTAAGAGATATTATGAGTTGTCTGTATTGTGTTTAAATAACAAATTTTAAAAAAAATGTAATTAGTTTCATTGAATTGATTGATTGATACAAAAGTGTAACATAAAATGTTGACACTCTTACTGCAAAAGATTTGTTAAGTAAACCAACCAACAATTCATGGCCAAACGCAGGCGTTTGCGATTGCAGCTCTGCTAATTCTAACACCGCTAAACATTTCAGAACCACACACAGCACAGCACAGCTCACATGCGCTAGGTGAATATTAATAAAAAGTTGTAAATTATTTGCTATTCAACACTGTAATGATAAGCGCACATTTTTATGGCAACCTTTATTTTAAAACCAAAATAATTATAAATTGCGATAACTTTCTAGTATGTTCCTCTAGGACTTTGGGCGCGAAACATAGTTTGTTACAATCCTCCCCCTCTGGATCGAAGGTTCGCCCTCGAAGGAGATCCAGAAGAATCGGGTTGATCTGCGGAACCGGTCTCCGGTACCGCAGCAGATGGCTGTACTCTGGCCGGGCGGCTACGTCGTCGAGCTGTGCTCGTATAGTTCCTCGACGCCCCGCTGCTTGACCGTGGATCCCTCTGCACCGGTAGGCGCCGTCGTCGACGGATGGGTGCCACTGGCTCGGGTAGCTGCTCGGAATCTGTAACAAAACTTTTAATTGCGGACACATGGTAACGCCCAAGCGGAACCTGCTCGTTGCCTGGTGCGGCAACCTCGTATACGTCGCCAAGCTCCTTGGTGATGACGTACGGGCCATCACGCTTCGGTGCGAATTTTGCCGTGATACCCTTTGCGGCATCGCTCAGTACGTGTGTTTGGACCAGTACTAAGTCACCCTTCGTTAATTTAACGGCGGGCCGCCTTCTTCCGTCGGCGTATCGTTTTTGTCGGTCTTGTTGCGCTTCACGAGTTCCCCGAGCCTCTCGCAAGACAACGGCGATCGCTATCAAGTGGGGCGCGACCTGGGGGGCGAAGTTGTTTGCCGTCGCGATGCGCATATCGTTCTCTACGTCGTTAGGATCTCGCAATTCGCGGCCGAACGTCAGGTACGCGGCCGTGTACCCGGTGCTTTGGCACATTGCCGTATTCAACGCAAACCGTGCCAGAGCAAGCCGACGGTCCCATTGGCGATGATCCTTGCCGACTAGTATCGCAAGTCGTGTCTTCAAGTCGCGGTTTTTCCGCTCCACCGGATTCGCTTCGGGGTAATAATACGGTGTCAGCGTCTGTTCACAATTCCCATACTGTCCAGCACATATTGCATTACCGTGCTGACAAACTGGGGACCATTGTCCGAGATGACTCGTCGCGGGGTCCCGTACCGCAGGAACACTTCTTCGATGAGCGTCCGTGCGCACTCGTCGCCGGTTGCGTGTGACAACGGAAACGTCTCGAGCCAGCCGGTGGCCACGTCTTCCACGACGAACACAAATCGATATCCCCTCTCGGTCTCTGGTAGGGGCCCAAATAAGTCAACTGCGACCGTTTCGAAGCGCTGCGCGTGGGCGGGTGTTCGCAGCAAGCCCGCAGGTTTTAGATTTGTAGGTTTGTATTTCTGGCACTCGACGCAGCTTTTTATGTAGTCGGTGATGTGCCGTCGCTTTCCCGGCAAAAAATACCTACTGGCGATGCGCTGATAAGTTCGCTCAACTTCGTAATGGCCGGCCGTTGGCGAGTCGTGGTACTCCTGTAACACTCGTTTTCGTCCCTCAACAGGCACCACGAGTTGTGCGTTGTCGCAGTCCTGATCCGGGGCATATCTGTACAATACGCCGTCGAGCATAACATACCCACGATTAGTCCAGATGGTAGCATCGGAGTGGTTGTGAGTTTCGAAGGAACTGACAATCTTCTTTACCTCTTCGTCTTGCAACTGCTCCGTTCGTAAGTCGATCACATTGGTTCTCGGCAGATCTACTACAAAAGTGCAGATGCTTGCATTCGCTCGATTCGCTAATGCAGGGTCGCGATAGGGTGTCTGCGACCACATTACGGCGTCCGGTGGTATATTGGATGCTTAAGTCGTAGTGCTGCAGCTCTAGAACCCACCTTGCGAGGCGTCCCGCTGGCGATCGCAAGCTCATCAGCCATCTGAGGGCTTGGTGGTCGGTTTCGACAACCACTTTAGCGCCATCAATGTATCCACGAAAGCGCTTAACGGCGAAGATGATGGCGAGAGCTTCCCGCTCTGTAGTATGGTAATTTCTTTCCGCTGATGTCATCAGGCGGCTGGCGTACTCGATGGGCCTCTCTTCGGGTCCCTCCCCCTGTACTAAAACTGCCCCAAGCGCGTAGCCACTGGCGTCGGTGCGGATGGTGTAGGGCAGGGTTTCGTCGGCTTGCCGAAGAATTGGTGCACTTACCAACGCGTGCTTAAGCTTTTGGAAAGCATCATCTTCGACAGTAGTCCACTGCCATTGCGCTTCTTTCTTGGTTAGGTCGCTCAATGGTTTCGTGATTTTTGAAAACTGCGGCACAAACCGTCGATACCACGAGCACGTTTGTAGAAATGTTCGGAGGTGCTTTAAGTTTTTCGGCGTTTTCATATCGTTTATAGCGGCCACCTTTCTCTCGTCCGTTTTTATCCCGTTTTCCGTGATCACGTGTCCTAGATACCGAACCGAGGCGCAACCAAACGTGCACTTGTCGCGATTCGCGTGTAGATTAAACAACTGCATTCGATTAAACACGTTTCGTAGATCGTTCAAATGTTTTTGGTAGTTATCGGATACTACAATTAAATCGTCTAGGTACGCGAACGCACAAATGTCTTTAAGTCCGTTACGAAATGTATCTATCTAATATATCGAAAATGCTAAAAATAATTTTTCTACAGCAATTCCCCAATAGAATCTCATCGTGCATCGTGTAGACGGCGCATTTAGCTACAATTTAATATGCAACAATATAGTATTCGCGCATTTTTACCGCAAGAAATCGCATTTTAATTGTACAAGCTTTACTATAAAATTATAGTTACTTTAAAATTATAGTTTTCTTTTTTATCGACTTGTAAATAGTACAATCGTTACTATAAAGATGGTACTAAAATTATAGTTTTCTTTTTTTATTGACTTATAAATAGTACAAGCGTTACTATATAGATGGCTATAAAATTATAGTTTTCTTTTTTATCAACAGCGCCTTTAATAGTTTAGCCATTACTCGTATAGATAACGCTAGTAGTATAGTTTTCTTTTTTATCGACTTGTAAATAGTACAAGCGTTACTATATAGATGCCAATAAAATTATAGTTTTCTTTTTTATCAACAGCGCCTTTAATAGTTTAGCCATTACTCGTATAGATAACGCTAGTAGTATAGTTTTCTTTTTTATCGATTTGTAAATAGTACAAGCGTTACTATATAGATGCCAATAAAATTATAGTTTTCTTTTTTATCGACAGTGCCTTTAATAGTTTAGGCATTACTCGTATAGATAACGCTAGTAGTATAGTTTTCTTTTTTATCGACTTGTAAATAGTACAAGCGCTACTATATAGATGGCAATATTATTATAGTTTTCTTTTTTATCGACAGTATTTTTAATAGTTTAAAGATGACTCGTATAGATAACGCTAGTAGTACAGTTTTCTTTGTTATCGACAACGTTTTTAGATTATTAAATAATACAATTGTTACCGCATAGATGACATCACTAGTATTAAAATGATATTTTTATTCCAGAATCTAATATTTTCTTCTTACAAGACAAGCTTGCAAAGAAAACAAATATTAGAACTTGATAAACCTTCTGTGGCAAACAAGATACAAGTGAAGTATTTGGAAACGTTCAAAATAATAATGCCCATGTAAATACATGGCTATTCATTTTCCGGACATTTATTACCACTTTGACTGAAAGGAAAAAGTGGTATAGCGTTTGGTACGGTGTCCGTAACATTTTCAAAAAAAAAATTGTATATAGAAATTCTTCATATAGCCTCTAGATGACGAATCTGAACTTAGTTTATGTGGGTGTATGGATGTGCGTCGTCAGCTCGCTCGCTCGATGGTCAGACAAAATTTTGTGATCGCAACTCCTCCTAGACGGTTCAACCGATTTTAATGTAATTTTCAGGATAAATTTATCTGGTGCCCAAGATGGGCATGTGGTTTTGGATTTTTCCAGTGATGCCAACTTTCCGAGAAAAAAATTACTAAAGTTTTTAAAAATTCATTGTAGCTACATTATTTATCCGATTTTGATCAAATTTTCAGAATAGATATCCCTAATGCTCCCGTAAATTATATAATTTTATTAATATCCAGTGTTGCCAACTTTCCGAGAAAAAAATTACTAAAATTTTTAAAAATTTATTATGGCCATGTTATTTAACCGATTTTATTCAAATTTTCGCAAAAGATTCTCCTGGTAATCGTATAATTTACGTAATTTTAACAAAATACAGTGTTGCCAATTTTCCGAGAAAAAAATTTACTAATATTTTTAAAAATTTATTATGTTCACTTTATTTAACCGATTTTAATCAAATTTTCATAAAAGATTCTCCTAGTACCTAAATAAATTATCCAATTTTAACAAAATACAGTGTTGCCAACTTATCGAGAAAAAATCACAAATTTTTTTAAAAACTTATTGTGGCTACATTATTTATTCGATTTTAATCAAATTTTACGAAAAGAATCTCCTAGTGCCCACATAAATTATAATATTATTAAAATACAGTGTTGCCAACTTGCCGAGAAATGTCAAAGTGGTCTATATATGGGTTTACCCATATACTTCTAATCTTGTTCCAACTATTCTAGGTCATTCAATTTAAAAAAGATCTTTAGGATCTTTAGCTTAAATGACGACTCTTAACTTTAATAAATTTATTATAAAGTCATTCCGAACATAATTTGTTAAGCTAGAGCAGTGATTCCCAAAGTGGTCTATATCGACCCGTAGGGGTCGATGACGACCTGCAAGAGGTCCATGTGAGCGAAAAAAAAAATTGGGGATCCATGAAACGAAAATGGGGGTCAACGATAGTGGATTAATTTTTGCTTTCCATGAATGGAATAATCCACATACACAGATAGTACCTATTTACTTACACATAATACTTAATATAAAAACATATAAGTATCTACATAAATTATAAAAGTATATCTATAAAGTAATAGTATATTATTTAACGAGCAAATAATGGCACCTATAATGTACGAGGATGTTGTTTAGTCCCCTCGCTACGCTCGTGGAATAAAACATCCTCGTAGGCATTGTAGGCATTATTTGCAAGTCAAATACCCTACTTTATCTACAACTGCTTATATATTTTTAATATTGTACTTACTTATTCAAATCTATGATGTTAACAACAACTAACTAACTAACTAACTACAACTGTCATTTCATTACTTTGACTGATAACTAGCAACGAAGCGTGCGTACGGAAATCAAGTTAATAAAAATCGTTTTTTTATTTCCCTTGGTTAATAATGACCAATATATTATTAACCTTGGTTAATAAATACTAGTACTTTATTTCTCCGTGGGTTATAAAGACTAATATTATTTATCTGATTTTATATATATATATATATATATATATATATATATATATATATATAATGACCTTATATCAAAGCAGTTGTAGATAAAACAAGATTAGAAGTATATGGGTAAACCCATATATAGACTACTTTGACATTTCTCGAAAAATTGGCAACACTGTGTTTTAATAATATTATAATTTATTTGGGCACTAAGAGATACTTTTCTGAAAATTTGATCAAAATCGAATAAATAATGTAGCCACAATGAATTTTTAAAAAATTTTGTAATTTTTTCTCTCGATAAGTTGGCAACACTGTATTTTGTTAAAATTGCATAATTTATTTAGGCACTATGAAAAACTTTTATAAAAATTTGATCAAAATCGGATAAATAACGTAGCCAATATGAATTTTTAAAAACTTTAGTAATTTTTTTCTCGGAAAGTTGGTATCACTGAAAAAAACCAAAACTACATGACCATCTTGGGTACTAAACAAATTTATCCTGAAAATTTCATTAAAATCGGTTGAACCATCTAGGAGGAGTTGCGGCCACAAAATTTTGACTTACGACCGAGCGAGCGAGCTGACGACGCACATCCATACACCCACATACACTGAGAAAAGGTTTATTTGCAGTAAATGAAAATCATTTGTTTCAAATAAATAATTTATTTGGATATGGCGGAACTAACCTAGGTTTAATAACAATAAATAATTTTTTTAAAATATTTAAATAAATTTTATTTCGAAGAAAACAATGTCATTTTACTCTTAATAAAGCAAATGTAATAGTTAATATACATTATTTTTCTATTAAATTATATAATTTTGAAATTACCGTAGAAATGTTACATGTAAATAAATATATTTTTTTGTAATATATACCAATTTTTTTAAATACAGAACAGTGCTTTAAATGTAAATTAATATTATTTAATATAAAATATGATAATAAATAAAATTATAGGTTCAAATAAATAAAATTATATTGGTTGCATAGAAAAAAAATTTATTACAAAATATAAAATATAATAAAATAATACATACATAACTAACAATGAAAAAAAATAATACAATTTCTATTATTAGTGACTTCTATAATAATAAATGGTTGCACCGATAATCCTACTTTAGTCATTGAATTCCTTTTTTCTGTTATAATGTTTTGTATATCTGCTGCCAGCTACAACAACGTTATCACATCAGTATTAGTGTATTTTTACTACTTTGACTGCAAGGAAAAGTAGTATAGCGTTTGGTACGGTGTCTGTAACATTTTCAAAAAAAAAAAAAATTGTATAGAAATCCTTCATATAGCCTGTAGATGACGAATCTGAACTTAGTTTATGTGGGTGTATGGATGTGCGTCGTCAGCTCGCTCGGTCGTAAGTCAAAATTTTGTGGCCGCAACTCCTCCTAGACGGTTCATCCGATTTTAATGAAATTTTCAGGATAAATTTGTCTAGTGCCCAAGATGGTCATGTGATTTTGTTTTTTTCCAGTGATGCCAACTTTCCGAGAAAAAAATTACTAAAGTTTTTAAAAATTCATATTGGCTACGTTATGTATCCGATTTTGATCAAATTTTCAGAAAAAATTTCCCTAATGCTCCCATTAATTACATAATTTTATTAATATTCAGTATTGCCAACTTTCCGAGAAAAAAATTACTAAAGTTTTAAAAATTTTATTATGGCCATGTTATTCAACCGATTTTACTCAAATTTTCACAAAAGATTCTCCTGGTATTCATGTAATTTATGTAATTTTAACAAAATACAGTGTTGCCAACTTTCCGAGAAAAAAAAATTACAAAATTTTTTAAAATTCATTGTGGCTACATTATTTATTCGATTTAGATCAAATTTTCAGAAAAGTATCTCCTAGTGCCCACATAAATTATAATATTATTAAAATACAGTGTTGCCAACTTTCCGAGAAATGTCAAAGTAGTCTATATATGGGTTTACCCATATACTTCTAATCTTGTTTTATATAAAATTTACTTACATCTACACGATAAATTATTCCTTCCCGACTTTCCTGTTGAGTTGGTTTCCAATGCTTTTTATTCTTCAATACATGCCTTTGTTTACACGGTATCAGTGTTGCTAATAAGCTCAAACTTAAGTAATTGCGGTATTCTGAAAATATCAAATATGTAAGTAAAATAACCGTTTAATATAACTATAAATAATGGTATATTGTGTAGTAAAATATATCTTATTACAATTAAAAATGGTATTATTACAAATATTTTGATTTGTTTAATAGTAGCTAAATTTATTAACTAATAGTTATTTTACATTATTTTAAATAATTTATAAATTAATATTTAACATACCTTCGTTTAAAGATGGAGTATTATAAATATCTAATAATACATTATCAGACTGACTTAAAACTGGTTTTCGAATATTTAATAACTTAGTAAAAGTAGATTGCCATTGTTCGAAAATGACAGTTGAATTATCAGGAAACATAATTTCAAAATCTTTATCAATCTGTAATAATAAATATATACATATATTTTCATGCTAATATTTGTACTTTAATTATACTTACTAATGTGTATCCTAAATTCATTTTTAAAACTGGCCACTCTTCAACAATTTCTTGCAAAGATATTTCCTTTTTAATGAAATTTACTCGAAAATTATAGCACTTTTCCCAGTATTCACATACTTTGTGCCATGGTTCCACATTGTTTTTTAGCCATAGAAAATATTCATTTTCTTTACTGTTTTCTGTAAAACACGTTTTTACATAAAGTTTAAAATTTTATGTATTATTTTAATAGTTTTGCTTTTATATTAATAGATATAAAAATAAATTGTCATTTTCTTTATCAAAGTCCGCATCGTCATCGGAAAATCTAGAATTCGGAAAAATTTTTGCTTTACGTAAAAATGTTAATTTGTTTCTGTATTTATCAACTAATTTTCCCCTGGCAACGCCCGACTTGTTGTCGCGAGATTCTCTTTTTCTGACAGGAGCACAATAGTATACTTCTTTATTTTCATTTGGAAAAAGTGTAATAATACAATCTGCCAGATAACTGAAATCACCGTTTGTTAAACGGCTGCAAAATAAGTTAAATTAATTAAAAAGAAATAAATAAAAATATATTTTAAACTTACTGAAAGTCTCCATTTAAAAAATATGATGCAATAATGTCTACTAAGTAACTTTGACATTTGGTATCTAAAAATTTTTTTTCATTGTATAAGTTCATTATTCCTTTTCCAATCGAACTAGTGTTTAATAATGCGTTCAAATTTAAGTCAATACCAAGACAAGGGCTATATTTTCTTTTTGGAGTAGTTAATACAGTTGACATTAAATGTTCTTCTTGAGGTATTTTAACTATAAGCGGTGTTTCCACTTCATATCTTTCTTCTGTTGACAATTTTAGTGCAACTGGTGATTCTAGTGGTTGTGAATATATAATAGGAGATGATATAGAACAATCCGAAAATAAGTCAGTATCAGAAGATTCATAGATTTTATCATCCTGTTAACAATTAAATAATTTTATTTAGATAATATTACTGCCGTATATAATATTTAAATAATTACAATTGTAAATACATACATTGAAAACATAAAAAATTGTAAAATATTAATTACATAGTACAATAATTTTATGCACATTTTTATTTACAAAAAAAAAATTATATTAATGTAAAAATATTCACCTCTTTATTAAAAAATGCTTTAATTTTATTTTTAAATAAAAATCTAGGGCCGATGTTTGGTATCAATAATTTTAAATATTCTTCATCAATTTCTTTTATGACATTAATTCCTATTTCATTTTCTGAAAAAGTGAATAGAAAATGTAAAAAACACATTTATGTGCGCAAATTATTAAAAAAAAGCAATAACAAAATAATAATACTAACCTTCAAATATCGGTATGTATGTCTCATATCCTATACTTTTCAATAACAATTTCGAACTTTCATCTGCCATTATTTATTTGTAGTATTAGAATAAGAACACAAAAACAATGTTTTCTGTCTGGCACAGTTGATACAATACACCGCGCACCGCCAGCACACAGCTGAACAAGCTGCAGCAAGCGTAGCTAACTAATAAACGACTAACGAATATTTCGAACGAGTATAGACTCGCAATAAATAACTTAAATAAAGTATTGTAAATACAATACAATATATTTCTTTCTAATAACAAAAGACGTTTAATATGTAATAAAAAAATATTAATATTTATATTACTTTGTTTATATTTAAAACAATTCGTTAACAGTTATATTACTATTATTAAATAACATATATTTAATATGCGTTAATAGTAATTATACAAGATTTTATTGTGACAGTATAGTATAGTTTTTATAACAAAATATATATTACTGGAATTTAAAATAACGTATTCATTTAAGGTAAATGAAAATCATTAAATTCAAATAAATATGCTTTAAATAAATAATTTGTTAAAGGGAAACATAGAAAAAAAGTGAATTTTCTCGTAAGTAATAAAATATATTATTTTGTAAACTAGCATATTACAAGTAAACAAATCACATGCAAATAAACGCATTTTTTTTAAATAAATAAACCTTTTTCTCAGTGTAAACTAAGTTCAGATTCGTCATCTAGAGGCTATATGAAGGATTTCTATACATTTTTTTTTTTTTTTGAAAATGTTACAGACACCGTACCAAACGCTATACTACTTTTTCCTTACAGTCAAAGTAGTAAAAATTTAAAACATAAATGTTCATAAAACATGATAATTATACTGGGTGTCCCATTTTAATCCGCCACCAGCAATAACTTTAAAATCGTGCATCGGACAAAAAAATGTTTCGGATAAAAAGTAAATGGTTTCGAGGGGGACATCTGGGGGGCGGAAAAGAGGGGCAACTTTGAAATCTTAAATGGAACACCCTATTTTTTATTGTAGATTCTGATAGGCCATTAAAAAGTATGTAAATTTTATTTTAAGACTTTTTTTATCTTTGATAGATGGCGCTGCAAACAGCATTTTTTTTCTCAATTTATCAATCTTCAATTTGAAAAAAAAAATGTAGCTAAGTACGATATTCAAGATTTTTTCAGTTCTTTGGGAAGAGGTCACTGCATCAAATATCTTCCTCAAAACCATTAACTTAAAGTTAAAGTTAATGGTTTCGAGGGGATATCTAATTCAGTGACCCTTGCCCTCCCCTCTTCTTAAAGAACTGAAAAGAACTTGCATATCGTACTTAGTTACACCTTTTTTTTCGAATTGAAAACTGATAAACTGAGAAAAAAAAAGCTGTTTGCAGCGCCATCTATCAAAGATAAACAAAAAGTCTTAAAATAAAATTTACATACTTTTTAATGGCCTATCAGAATCTACAATAAAAAATAGGGTGTTCCATTTAAGATTTCAAAGTTGCCCCCCTTTCCCGCCCCCCACGGGGTCCTTAGGGGGCAAGGGTCTCTGCATCAGATGTCCCCCTCGAAACCATTTACTTTTTATCCGAAACATTTTTTTGTGCGATGCACGATTTTAAAGTTATTGCAGGTGGCGGATTAAAATGGGACACCCAGTATATGAAACTATTTAACTGTTTGCATCTCCGCTAACGTACGTTTTTATTTTCTCTGCGTGTAAGTTTTTATTTTGTAAAAAAAAGTATTTTATGTAACAGATACTAAATTTTCATTTGGTTCGTTTTAATTTGAATTTAATTAATAACTGTATAAAACTTACTATGTGTTCTTTTAAGTTTTTCACACTACACTTGACTACAGTTAGAAATTTAAATCTTTCAAAGTGAGTAGCACTTATACCAGCTGTCAAAAATACATTTAAAGACCATGAATTGACGTTTTGAAAAAAAAAATCAAGTTTTCGGACGCAAAAAAGACATAAAATTGTGTAGAATTCAAAAATTCAAATCGAACGAACCGTTTTTGAGTTATGATGTCCGCCAATTTTGAAAACATGGTTTCGAGATAATCGCGTTTCAAGTTTTGAGTCCAGTTTTTCATCACCTTCAGTCTGCTACACGGCTTCGCTTTTCGGCCTGTAACTTTGGAACGGAGTATCTCATGAACTTTGGGGGTAAAGTTTACGATAAAGTAGACACTCCAAAGAATTTTTTAAGCAAAAAAAAAATCGATTTTTTGAAACTTGCAGAGAGTACTACCCCCTTAACCGATTTTGTTCAAATTTTCACAAAAGATTTTTCTGATATCCATATAAATTAGATAATTACAACAAAGTACAGTGTTGCCAACTTTCTGAGAAAAAAAATTACTATAATTTTTAAAAATTTATTATGACCACGTTATTTAACCGATTTTAATCAAATTTTCACTAAAGATTCTCCTAGTACTCGCATAAATTATGCAATTTTAACAAAATACAATGTTGTCAACTTATCGAGAAAAAAATTACTAAAATTTAAATAAATTCATTGTCGCTACATTATTTATCCGATTTTGATCAAATTTTCTGAAAAGTTTCTCCTAGTGCTCACATAAATTATAATTTTATTAAAATACGGTGTTGCTAACTTTCCGAAAAAAATTAATAATTTTCTAAAAATTTGTTATGCCCGTATTATTTATTCAAATTTAATCAAATTTTTACAGAAGATACCTTTAGCGCCTATAATATTATATATTATCAAAATACAATGTTGCCAATTTTGTTGAAAATTTTTTTTATTTCTATTTCTTATCATTTATGTGATAATGTCATAGTGGTCTATATATGGGTTTAGAGCACTGAACTATAGTAATAACTGGAACGCGCACTGGCCGCTCAAATGCGAGCCGAGAGAGATAGGAGATACGTGCTATTCGCTTCTTTGTCTTTCTAATGGCGTATCATTGCTACTACATGATAACTTAGATAGCTATGAAAAAAAAATCTAACTGTCAAATGTCAAATTAATATATCAAAAATGATAAAAATACATTTTATAGAGGAATTCCCCAATAAAATCTCATTACGTATCGTTTAGCCGATGCATTTAGCTACAATTTAATATGCAACAACATAAGATTGTCGCTTGTTTACCGCAAGAAATCGCATTTGAATTTCAAATGCGCAGAAGTGTAAGACAGTGATAGAGATACCACGTATTTCCTATCTCTCTCGGCTCGCATTGGCGCTACTAGAACACATAGTTATTACTATATTTCAGTGATAATTATAATTAATTACAAATTTTCATTTGAAAAGACCGAGCTAGAGTAGTTCAAACATGTCTTTAATACTGCTAAATTAATAATATTAAAATTGTCTATATTTGAAAAAAATATTTATTTATTTAACTAATTATGTTTTATATATATATATATATATATATATATATATATATATAATATTAAATGTTGACTTTATATAAATGTTGATAAGGATATTATTGGGATTAGAAGTCAATACAGAATATGATATTAATAACTCAATTCATTGTATACGTTGCAAGCTTTCGGAGGTTGCTTGCCTCCTTCATCAGGCTGACCTATTTATTGTAAAAATTCAAATTATGTTAAAATACAATCAATTATAATTAGTAATTACAATGTACAATAATTTTAATAAACTTACAATGGTAGAGAAAATACATAAATTAACAGAAGAAAATTCTAATATAAAAATGAGACCAATTTGTTGTTGCATCAATACGCCAACTAGCAATATAGCTAATTTCATAAAGAACATATTAACAATTTCATATAATAAAGATAATGAATACTATATTAATAACTCAATGGAATTTGTTGAAACAGTACAAAATATGAGACTGCCGGAAGATCATGTATTGGTTAGCTTTGATGTGGAAAATTTATTTGGTAACATATCTCTCGAATTGATACATACAGTTTTAGAACAATATTGGCCTAACATACAAAGTATTACAAATATTCCATACAACTTGTTCTTAGAAATGGTAGATTTCATATTTTCGAATAATTTAATAACAGTAAAAAACAAATTATATATTCAGAAGTTTGGTACGCCTATGGGTGCCACAATTAGCCCCATAATAGCACAATTAGTCATGGATTTTCTATTGGATGATTGTGTGAATAAATTTAACATGAAACCAGTGTTTATAAAGAAATACGTTGATGACGTAATTTGTGCGATCAAAGAAGATGAGATCCAATCTTCATTACATGTACTGAATGTATTTAATGAACATCTAAATTTTACTGTCGAATATGAAACTAATAAGTCCATTCCCTTTTTGGACATCTTATTGATTCGAGATGCGGATAACTGTATAAAAACTAGTTGGTACATTAAACCTACAGCGTCGTGTCGTTATATACATTTTGATTCTTACCACCAACAACACAGAAAAATTAACACCATCCTTGGTTTAAAAAAAAAAACAGGGTTGTCAGGTTATCTCATAATAACTACAAAAATGCTAACCTGAGTAAATTATATACAATATTAATCGATAATGGATATCCGAAAAAGTTAGTAAATAAAATAATTTGGTCAACTCCACACAACAGGACTCCACTAATTACTAATAACACTTCAGAAGTTCCACGTACTGAATTGGAGGTAAAAAAGAATATTTGCACACTCCCAAATTTACCTAAAATAACAGAAAAATTAATTAACATTTTAAAATCAGACAACATAAAAATAATTAGAAAAAACATCTTACCTACTAAGAAAATTTATACGAAACTAAAAGATGTCATTCCTATCAAGAAACAGTCAAACTTAGTTTACAAGATTCCATGTTTAGATTGTGATGCGACGTACATTGGAAACACGAAGCGATGGTTAGAAGAACGGCTGGCGTTACATAGATCGGATTGTAGGTTGAAACCTCAAGCAACGGCATTATCAATTCATTCACATCAAAAACAACATAAGTTTGACTTTACGAACACGTCTGTGGTGTGTATTGAAGAGAAATCATTTAAACGATCACTGTTGGAGATGATCTACATAAAAACAGATAGCATGAGTGTAAACAAGCGTGCGGATATTCAGCACCTCAGTATAATCTATGACTATCTACTTACGTTTGTGAATAAAAGCAATGGTTCATCTCGTGATATTACTTAGTTGTTTGGTTTCAGTGAAAAACAATCTGACTGTGTGCGTGCAGCGCGTGTTGTCATCTTAAATTCTTTGTGAAAAAAACATAGGTTATGTTGTTGTTGACAGTATTGCGTCGTTCTATGTCACGTGACTAATATTAGGTTCTGTTATAATTTCCCTCCAAAAATTAGTTGATAATAAAAAATTTGTTTTTATCAACCTTCGCAGTAATTAAAAATTAATTTGTGTCCAACGTCTTTTATATTTTGGTATTGTGAAAAAATTAAATAATTTTATATTACTGACAATTACTTATTAACTATATTTTTTATTTATATATAAGAATACAATTTTAATTATTGACGTACAATTTGTTATACATTTAATTTTATTTTTTAATCTTATTTCAAAAACTGTTTTGTTATCTGGATTGGTTTTTCCATTGTGGACATAATTTCTAAATATTGTTTGATTAAGAACACACAGAATTCTCTACCATTGTAAGTTTATTAAAATTATTGTACATTGTAATTACTAATTATAATTGATTGTATTTTAACATAATTTGAATTTTTACAATAAATAGGTCAGCCTGATGAAGGAGGCAAGCAACCTCCGAAAGCTTGCAACGTATACAATGAATTGAGTTATTAATATCATATTCTGTATTGACTTCTAATCCCAATAATATCCTTATCAATATATATATATATATATATATATATATATATATATATATATATTGTATATGTAACATTGAGTATCTTTACTTCATTTATTTATTTTAAATAAAATGTACATTTCGACCACACTGTGGTCATCTTCAGTTACGACTCGTAACTCAAATTTTAATTTTATTTGAATACTTCATGTACTCAACAACAAACAATATGTAACATTGTTTAATGTTTTATTACTCAACTATACTTATATAATGAGGTTTTGATTTATTAAATACTAATTAATTAATAATTAACTAATTAGTTAATTAATTTTTATGAAAGTTATAATTGTAAAAATGAAAACAAATTACAACTTTATCAAACAAAAACTGAGAAACATATTTTGAACAAAAATTTAATGAATTTTTGTAAATTAAATATTTAATATATATACTAGACAAATTTTTTCTGAATATTTCATTAAAATCCGTTAAACCGTCTAGGAGGAGTTGCGGCCACAAAATTTTGACTTACGACCGAGCGAGCGAGCTGACGACGCACATCCATACACACATAAACTAAGTTCAGATTCATCATCTAGAGGTTATATTAAAGATTTCTATATAAATTTTTTGTTCTTTTTTTGAAAATTTTACAGACACCGTACCAAACACTATACCACTTTTTCCTTGCAGTCAAAGTGGTAATAAATCGTATTAAACGAATAAATTCAATATTAACTTCAACATGTTTTGTATTTGAGCTACGTGTCTGAATATAGCAATTAGAACCGTGTGTACTAACGTTAACCTAATCTAATCTACCTTAAACCTAACCTGACCGTGTGACACCCAACCTAAGCTGCGTCACTGCCTGAATGTGCGTTTAAAATGAAATCGTATAAATAGTGAAATTTATATCCGAATATAATAATAAAATAATAGATATATTTTGGTCTACGTAAACATATCCTAGAATAAATATTGACACAGAAAAAAGACCAACTATCGTGTATTTTAATCAAAATTATTACAAATAACGAACAAAAAGAAAAAAAAGCCAGTCATTTTTTATGTTTTGTTAATTCTATGTTGTTTTATGCTTCAATCCGTTAGTGTGTGTGTGTGTGTGTGTGTGTGTTTGTGTGTACTAATGACAAAACGCATGCGTAAACAAAATTACTATATATATATACAGTGTGTCGCAAAAAAGTGGACAACATATAGAAAATAAAAATTAATGAATGATTTTATAAAATGTTATTATATTGAACTCTAGATACTTAGGAATGAAGCAGAACCGAGGTCAAGCCGAAAACAAAGCACGACAACAATAAATTTTCTATTTTTTTCGCAAAAAATACTTATTTCAGAATAGATTCTTTTTTCATGGATAATAATTAGAAAATTTAATTTCTTGAATAGCATTGTTAACCCCCCACCCCATCAAAAATTTTATTATAGTAAAATAATCTTTCAGAATTAATTATGTTAAAATAAAACCGTTTTAGGTTAAAGTTCTGTATAAATATTTATTTATAATCCACATTTTGACGAAACTCAAAATTTATTGAAAACATACGTAATTTTAAAACATTTTTGAATGCAAAATTTAAATAGAAAATGTTCTGGCAGTGTACACATATGTAATAAGTTAAATGAGAAAACTTTTAAAATTTTATTGAAACATTTATTTTGCTATGAGAAATACAAATGAAACTAAAAAGAAAATATAAAATTCAAAAAAAAAAGATTATAATTTATACTTGATTAAACTCAGTAAACTCTCAAGCACAAATAAAGGAACATATATATATATATATATATATATATATATATATATATATATATATATATATATATATATATATATAGATAGATATATATATATATATATATAATTTAAAAAATTACAATATTTTTAAAAATCTCAATATTTAAAAAATTTTACGAAATTAGTTCAAATTATTTAAAAATTATTAAAATCTTGTGAAAAGGAACAAAATATTACAAATATGTTAAAAATTGGAGAAAATTTACAAAATTTGCTATAATTCTTTTAAAACTGATAAAAATCTTGTATAAAATAAACAAAACTTTAGAAAATGTAAATAATTATTTTTTTTTTGCGAAATTCGTTTAAATTCTATAAAAATTGTCAGAACCTTGTATTAAAATATGAAATCTTTCAAAAGTTTCAAATTTTTTTCAAATTCTATAAAAATTGTTAAAACATTGTAAAAAAATATATTAAAACCTTCAAAAATTTCATATTTTTAAAATTTTTTAAATTTTTTCAAAAAAATGTATGACATGTGTTTAAATTCGTTAAAAATTGCAAAAAAATACTTAAATTTTTCAAAAATGTCAATATTTGAAAATAAAAAAATGTTAATTTTTTTTTAAAACAGATGAAAGCTTATTTAAAAGAAATAAAATTTTTGAAAAAATGTCAATATTTTGGAAAAATTTAGCAGAATTTGTATATGTTTTCTTGAAAGTGATTAAAACTTTGTAAAATAATAACAAATATCATTCAATTTTAATCAGATATAGATTGCAATAACTGAACATTTCAAAATGGTTTCTATTATTTGCGTATTTATGAGAAATATAAACGGTATTTCATTGTCTGGATAATTTCGGTGATTTTCCAAACGTATTGCAAAATTAAATACATCTTTTTCTACTTAACGAGTAACAAAATACTTTACCTCCCGTTGAGAAGAAGGTAGAAATAAACTCAATTTCGAAGTTCTCTTGTTAAAAAAAAACGGTATTTTCAGTTGAGCGGCGATGGTCAGCTACAAAATATAATAAATAAAAGCATTATATTGAATTTTTAATTCGGAGTATTCTTTTCAAAATGGTATTCTAATGCAATTTGCTAATGACTTGTTAAATTGGATGGGGCATTAGCTGTCACGCTAGAGAGGAGCCATAAAATATCCATTTGTACACAAAAGACTTTTAGCATTTGCCTATCAAGATGTTTTTACGATTAGATTCTTTGAAATTTATTTATTTATTTTTTAGTATATAACAAAAATAGTTTTCTAACAAATCAATTCAAATCGCGGAATAAATTTTCGAAAGATAGAAAATTATTTCAAATATATCTATAAAATTATTTAATTTATGTAGATACTGAGGAGAATCATTATAGTGAGAATTAGAAAATTTGGAAAAATAATGTAGCGATTATAAATTTTTAAAAATTTTACTAATTCGTTTCTCAGAAAGTTGGCAATAACGAAAATAATACATTTTTTTATTAAAATCCGTTCAACCGTTCCTAGCAAGAGTTGCAATTACAAAATTTTGACCGAGCGAGCGAGCAAATGAGCTGACGACGCCCACACACACACATATATACACTCTCTGATAAACTACGTTCAGATTCGTCCTGATCTGGAAAGCTTTATAATAAAGTATTTCTATATATATATATCTATATATATATATTGTCTTAATTTTTGGACAATGTTACAGACACCGATGTTACCGAGAACTATAACATTTTTCCTTTTAGTCAAATTGGGGTAAAAGCAATTTTAATTAAGTTGCTCGATACTTATGTCTTATATAATTTTAAAAACGCATTTAAAAATTGTTGCAATTATGTAAAAAAAATTACAAAATATTACCAAAATAACAATATTTGATAAAATTGTACGAAATTTGTTAAAACTCGTTAAAAAACTTTGAAAACCTTGTAAAAATTGACAAAATCTTGCAAAAAAGTTAATAATTAAATACATATAACGTTAAAACACATATTATTCAAATATATTTAAATTTTATTTATAATTCTTTCAAGCGTAACTATATATATATATATATATATATATATATATATATATATATATATATATATATATATACAGTGTGTCCCCGGATTGAGTTCACTATAGGTGTAATCGGCAAAAAATTTAAGAATTTCATTTTCATGTTTTGGGATTCCGCCCTGCTTTGTCTGAAAACAATTTCAAGCATATTTTTAGTTTTTTAAAAATCAAGGCGGCCATGAAAAATGTAAAAAACTATTTTATATTCAGGTAAACGGCCTTTTCTGTGAATAATACAGCATAATATTCTTGACAAAAGTTGTAGAGAATATGAAATTATAGCTCTGTGCAAAATTTCAAAAAAATCAGTTTTAAAAAAAGTGTCTGGACATAACGCCGACTGGACAAAACGCCGACTGCTAATTGTTGTTATTGTTAGATATTTTGCATGAGATTAATGTATTGACAGATTTTCCTCAACCCTCAACGTTTTGGCTTGTACAAGCGTCAACCTTTTGTTTATTTAGCTTGCGCAAATGCGAATGAACGGTCGGCGTAGTGTCCTCAGTCGGCGTTTTGTCTAGTCGGAGTTATGCCCAAACACTTTTTTTTAAAACTGATTTTTTTTTAAATTTTGCACAGAGCCATAATTTCATATTCTCAACAACTTTTGTCAAGAACATTATGCCGTATTATTGACAGAAAAGGCCGTTTACCTGAATATAAAATAATTTTTTACATTTTTCATGGCCGCCTTGATTTTTAAAAAACTAAAAATATGCTTAAAATTGTTTTCAGACAAAGCAGGGCGGAATCCCAAAACATGAAATTGAAATTCTTAAATTTTTTGCCGATTACACCTATAGTGAACTCAATCCGGGGACACACTGTATATGTTATTAGAAATTCCAAACCTAATTAGAAAGTCTATTACTAATAAAATTTACCACTAATAGTTTGCGGACTATTGTTTGAGAAACATGTAAATATTACATTTGTGAATGTAAATATTAGGTTAGGTTACAAAAAATACATTATATATATATATATATATATATATATATATATATATATATATTTCTGTTAAACTTAATTATGAAAAAAATTTAATTGTCATATTAACCAGACATAATTCATTAAATTTACAAGAGTAAAAAATGTACAATCTTTATTTGACAACGACTCTGTACTAGTAGAAACAGCAAAAAATATTCAATAAATTATTAATTATTAATTATTTGGCAAAAACAAACAAATGATATATGTTTTATACCTACATTGAACATGGCAGTATGAGTTGCGCTTTGTCCGGTGATTCGTCAGTGCGATTTTGTTTTATTTTCAACCAATTTAATTTTATAAGCGTTTCCCTTGTACTACCTTAACCTTTTTAAAATAATTCGAAATTTTTTATTATCTATGACAAACTTTGAGAAATTAAAGCCAATAGCTTTCGTAATCGAAATTTTTAAGTATTAGTTTACGAAAAAAAAACCCTCTCATTTGATAAAATAATAATTAAATTAAAAAAAAAAATCAAAGTCAAATCATGCATTTGATTGTGCGATGAAAACATAAGTTTACAACCACAAACAAGTTCAGGTCTGCTGAATGCGACCATTAATAAAAAATGTTTCAACGTTTCAAATCGTGTAGTTTTTAAAAAAAAATCGTTAAAAATGTCTCGTAAAAATTCGTTAGAGTGATATTTCTATACTCTATTTTTTTTAAGAAAGCAGTTGTAGGCGGTACCAGCGCGCTCCGTTTTACACTGTTCCAAATTAAATTATATATATATGAAAATTAAAATATTTAGCGGTAAATTCAAATTTAATAATAATATTCTTTATTTAACATTCAATAATTATATCGAAGAAAAATTAAAACAAAAAAAAAATTTACAATAGAATATTTAAATAGGACTATATTCAATACATTGTTTTTATATATTATAACTTTTTAATATAATTTTTATTTAATCATTTATTTAAAATTAAATAGAAATGTTTTTTTTTTAAATTTGTCTTTTATTTATATGAAAATAATAATATTATTATAATTTGAGTTTATTAAATTATATATAAAATGCCTATACAACTTTCAAATTATATTTTTGTGAAATATAAATAAAACTTATGTGTTTATGACCTAAATGTTAATTTATAAAACCCGCATGAAAAAGTATAACAATAACAAACATACAGTAAGTATAGAATAAAGTACATAATTATATTTCCTATAGTGCAACTTGTTATAAAAATAAAATTAAATATTGTAACGTGTTTAAAGTTCGCACTAGGTGAAATTGGTTAAAAATAAACACAACACTTAAATTAACTAAAACTAGAAATATATTTAGATATAAAATAAAATAGTTTACTAAACACTACAAAGATATAATACGTATAATAATAAACGGATAAATATAAATAGTAATAATGGTTAAATGTTTAATACAAGAATACGAATAAATATTACTTAATATTTTATATCAAACGGCCGAGCGGTTTAGCCTATATAATTTATATAACAATTTATGTCAACGGAGCCCGCACAACGATAGCTCGTATTCACTTAGCACTTTTCAATATAATCTCTCGGCGTACACTGGTTGGCTGCTAGCAACGCGTGGCTTATATAGGTCTGCGTTAAGCTACTAGTCTTTTCTAGATTTCTGAAAAGAATGTTCTAGTCGTTTCTAGGCTTGATGTAGTTTGCCTCTGAATATGTAAACAAGTTGTTTACACATTCTTTATAACTTCTCATATTTATTTCGCAACACTGCCCCCCCCCTTAGGAGTGTTCTGTCCCAGAGCACTTGCGGGGTTGTGTAGGAATCGGCATGCTGGGCCTTGTCTACACTGTCCTGTTTGGAAAAAGTAGCAGTCCACCGTTTTTTCCGTTCGGATGGGATTATAACAGCAAACGAGGATGGCGATTCCGGTGTCTCGGAAAATTGTTTCCAGCATGTTGCAGACTATCCTCCAGTTGAGTCCATCCAGGCCACAGCCTATTTTTGAGATCGCGAGTTTCTTCACATCGTCCTTCACTAGTAGCTCGCGCAGCACCAACAGGGAGTCCCATAGCGTTTGATAGCTAGGTCTCTGCTGGGACAATTCTTTCGTCACCAGGTAATATATTTGCCGACGCCACTCACGCAGGGACAATGTACCTCCAACAGTGGGTAATTGTGATTTCAATTCGTCGATTCCCCCATATTTCTTGCGAAAGACCGAGGCAATTCCTCTTGACATTCGCAAGTCCTTTGCGACGCAATGTGCGAGGGCGTATTCGCTTGGTACGGTAAAAAGATCCTGCTGGACTTCGGTGGTGACTCCATGTCTTACTCGGCGGCCTGATGAGGACGTAGACATGAAGCATTCAAAGCTCGGTTCCTCATCCTTGAGCCTCCTAACACGACCCTCCCGTGTATCAGTGTCTTCCTCGTTACGTCCGGAAAAAGGTGCCAAACGATTGTAATGGATGACCATAGGTTTTCCATTGGGAGTTTTTCGGATCCTGTAGATGACGTCATTGATCCTTTTGACGACTATATACGGTCCGTCCCATGATCTCTGTAATTTTGGAGAGAAGCCTTGGCGTCGTCGTGGGTTATATAGCCAGACTAGGTCATTTGGTTGATAACCGCCTTCATTAGCTTTAACGTCATAGCTATCTTTCATCCGATCACTGGCTATCTGAATATTCCCACGAACTTGATGGTGTATGTCATCCATTTTCCTTCGGAGGTTATCCACATATCCGTCCCCAGCCAGGTCTTCGCCAGGTTTGCAGCCGAATTTCAGATCGCAAGGCAACCGTAACTCGCGGCCAAAAATAATACTGGCGGGTGTCTGCCCCGTAGTTTCATGGACTGCTGATCGATAGGCCATTAAGAACAAATGGAGATATTGATCCCAGTCTCTCTGATGATTAGAGACTACTTTCGATAAGTATTTCCCCATTGTTCTGTTCATCCTCTCGACCATGCCGTCGGACTGCGGATGTAATGCAGTCGTTCTGGTTTTTCGTATTTCGAGAATTCGACACACCTCTTGAAAAACGGCAGACTCGAAGTTACGTCCTTGGTCAGAATGCAATTCTAATGGTACTCCGAATCGACTGAAGAGTTCCTTCACCAATACTTCGGCTACAGTCACAGCCTCTTGATTTGGTATTGCGTATGCCTCCACCCATTTACTAAAGTAGTCCATGGCTACTAAAATATAACGGTTTCCCTGTTCGCTAATTGGGAAAGGGCCTGCTATGTCGATGGCGATGCGCTCGAATGGGCTGCCGACGTTGTACGTCCGCATTGGTGCTTTTCGTTTTCGGTGTGGTCCATTACTGGAGGCGCAGATCACGCAATTTCGGCACCAACTTTTTACGTCCTCCTGGCAACCTACCCAGTAGAAACGTTGACGTAGTTTCTCAGTGGTCTTCCTAACTCCCAGGTGTCCCCCTGAGGTTCCATCATGTAACTGGCGCAAAACATCCGGAATTTTACTTTTGGGAATGATTAATTGCTGCCGCCTTTGGGAACCATCTTCATTTTCCAGGACACGCATTAGGAGTCCATCTTTAAGTATGATGGAGTCCCAATGTGACCAGTAGGTTTTCAGGATACGAGTGTGGGGCGCTACTTCTTCCCACGTCGGTCTTTGATTTGCCGTTTTCCATTGCTTCATGAGCTTTAAGTTATCATCGTTCTCTTGCTCATGACAAATATTGTCTGGCGTCCAATCGTCGTCGACCATCGTTGTTCTAGCCAACAAGGCTACCTTCTCTTCAACATGTAGGCAGTGTTTGCAATCAGGTGGGCAGGGTCTTCTAGATAAAGCATCGGCGTTTCGATGGCTATTACCAGCCCGGTGTTCTATCGTGAAGTCGTACTCCTGCAGTCGTTCTATCCACCTTGCTACTTGCCCCTCAGGATTTTTGAATTGTAGTAACCATTTCAAAGCGGCATGGTCGGTTCGTAGCAGGAAGTGTCTACCATACAAGTATTTGGAATAGTGTTCTACAGATTTCACAATGGCTAGCAGTTCTCGTCGAGTCACACAGTAATTGCGTTCTGGTTTTGACAATACTTTGCTAAAGTAGCTGATGACTTTTTCCTGTCCTTCTTGTATTTGGGAAAGAACACCCCCGATGCCCACGTTACTTGCATCTGTGTCTAGTATGAACTGACCGTCTAGGCAAGGGTAGTTCAGTATGGGTGCGCTGACTAAGGACTGCTTCAGCAGTTTGAAGGCGTTCTGACATTCGTCGTCCCACTTGAACTGGCGGCCCTCTTCGGTCAATCGTGTTAGTGGTTTAGCGATATTGGCGAATCCCAGCACATATCGACGATAATAAGTGCACAAGCCGAGAAAGCTTCTTAGTTCGTGCTTGTCCTTTGGTATTGGCCATTCGTTAACTGCTTGGGTCTTTTCAGGATCCACCGCAACTCCTTCTCGGGACACTATGTGGCCAAGGTAATGGACCTCTGCTTGAAAAAGGTGGCACTTCTTGGGGCTTAGTTTTAGATTTGCGCTACGCAACCGTTTAAACACCTCTGCGAGATTACTTAAGTGGTCCTCGAAGGATCTTCCGACTACAATTATGTCGTCAAGATATACGAGACAGGTTTTCCACGACAGCCCCTTCAGCACATTTTCCATTAAACGTTCAAAAGTAGCCGGTGCGTTACAGAGGCCAAAAGGCATGACTGTAAACTGATACAGCCCGGTTCCAATACTGAACGCTGTTTTTTCGCGGTCTTCTGGAGCTACTTCAACCTGCCAGTAGCCACTTTTCAGATCCAGGGTAGAAAACATTTTGGATCCGGCAAGAGTGTCCAACGTGTCATCAATCCGGGGCAGAGGATAGCTATCCTTCTTGGTGACATTATTGAGCTGGCGGTAATCGACGCAAAATCTTGTCGACCCATCCTTCTTCTTTACCAGGACAACTGGTGATGCCCATGGGCTATTTGAGGGCTCAATTACTTTGTCACGTTCCATGTCTCGGATGATGGCTTCGGCTTCGTCACGCTTCATCAATGGTAACCTCCGCGGTGCCTGTCGGATCGGTTTCTCATTTCCGGTATTTATCTGGTGCCTGACAATATCAGTCTTTCCTTTGAGGCCGTCCTCAGTCTCAAAGACATCCTGATACTGATGCACAAGCCTTTCGACTTGACCTTGCTGGGATGCCGTGAGATCCTTGCATGAGGTTTTAATTAATTCAGCAAGTTTTTTCGGAATTCCATTGTCAGTACTACTTGTGTTAGTAATCCGACTCACCACGGAAGACACTGGTGAACAAAGTCCCAAGGTGGTACCTTTCTTTAGTGATACTTCATAGCTGTTGATATTCATCATGCGTACGGGTATCATCTGGTCGGATTTAATCAAGGCTTTGGCAATAAGTATGCCCCGGCCTAAGTCTTTATCGTGATTGCGTGGCTCTAGCATCATTACGCGGCCTTTACCGGATTGATCGTTGGCTGTGGCTTGTACCATCACTTCACTTCTGGTAGGCAGAACCGTATCTTCGGCTAAGACCACGCGTACAGCTGTCTCGTTGCGTCCGTGAAGAATCAATTCTTCATTTTGGATATTTAGTACGCCACGTCCCAGGTCCAAACGAAAACCAAAGTTGTTCATAAGGTCCATACGCAGTATGACCTCTTCTTCAATATTGGCAATCAGCACTTGGTAGGAAAAGGTGGTATTCCCAATGGTGAATTGTACATTTGTTTCACCTTTAACCGTGGCCAGATGACCAGTAGCAGTTCGGATTTGCCATCTTGTTGGCCTGATGTGGACTGATGGTCGCAGAACATCTGGACGGACAATTGTTCTTGTCGCCCCTGTATCCAGTAGCATAGCATGTGACTTATTATTAATTAAGCCATCCACAAACATGCTACTGGATGGATGTTGAAGTGAGGCGACTAATGCTGTTTTTGATGGGGCTTGGTGGTTATGAGTCGGCGATTGCCCCTTCACGTCGACTCTTTTTAGTTTTCCGACTGCTCGGTGAATCCCTGGCGTTGACCGCCCTGACCACCTCTTCTGTTGTTCCATGGCCGTTTAGGCGTTTGTTTCGGCAGGAATTCCTTGAAGAGTTGGCGTATTACTTCCACCACTGACTCTTCTTGTTCGTCTTCCAGTCTGGTTGACCTTACGCGTGCGCAGATTTTCGAGGATTGCCGAGATGCTTCGAATTCCAGCGCATATGCCAGCGCAGTGGACAGTGTCGAAGGGTGGGACATTCGCAGTGCTTGTCGGGTATCTTCATTACGGAGACCGTCACTGAAAGTTTGAATGGCCAAATCTTCCAAAAAGTTGTCGTCCGGTGCATTAGGATAAGCAAGCCGGACTAATCGGACAACACTTGCCTCAAATTCTTGGAGAGTCTCCGTATTCTTTTGGTAGCAATTCTTTAATTGCATCCGATACACCTGTTTTAGATGCGCATGCCCGTATCTTGCATTCAGCCGCTTAACCAGCTGATCATAATGTCGGAATTCGTCCTCGCTTAAAGTCTGTAAGACTTCTAGTGCTTCGCCACGAAGTGAGGTTACGAGAGCCGAGGCTTTTTCACATAATGACCAGCCGTTTGCACTGGCCGCAGCTTCAAACTGGCGTAGATACATATCCCATGATGTTTGTCCGTCAAATGTGGGTGGTTTGATATGTGTGTTTGACGGCGATGCTGGCTTATGAACGCTATTTTCCTCAAGATTCTTTTCTGATTTCGGCTTATCATTGGATGTAGAAACACGACTCTTCATTTGTTCTTTTAATGCTTCTATTTCATTACTCATACTAAGAACTTTTTCATTAAATTCTCCTTTAATCTCTGTTATTTTATTTGTTAATTCGCTTTTTAATGCTTGGACATTTTCTTCTATTTTGGTATTGTTTTCTGTTAATTTTTCCGTTAAATCATTTTTTAACGAATTAACATTTTCTTCTAAATCATTTTTTAGTGATTGAACATTTTTAGTTAAATCATTTTTTAACGAATTAACATTTTCTTCTAAATCATTTTTCAACGAATTAACATTTTCTTCTATTTTCCTATTATTTTCCGTTAAATCATTTTTTAATGATTGAACATTTTCCGTTAATTTTTCCGTTAAATCATTTTTTAATGAATTAACCAGCTGATTTATTTCCAACGGAAACTCAAACAAATATTCTTCTGAATCAAATCCTTCTGCTGTCATTGCCTCTTGCAATCGTGATTTGAGTAGAGTTTTCTTACCACTGGTATCTAGATCTCTTTCTTCCAATTCTTTTTTTAGTTCTTCCACTTTTAAATCTTTTAACAATAACTTTCTTGATGCCATTTTGAATACACAATAGTTTAGGAATCGAAATTAAATATAGTAATTTATTTTAAATTATTATTAAATGTAGTTATTTATTTTAAATCGTATTTATATTAAATATTATTATCCGATTTATTTTAAATATTATTAAATATAATTATTTTATATTAAATATTATTTTACACACAATTTCACCCCTTACACCTGACACCAATTGTAACGTGTTTAAAGTTCGCACTAGGTGAAATTGGTTAAAAATAAACACAACACTTAAATTAACTAAAACTAGAAATATATTTAAAGATATAAAATAAAATAGTTTACTAAACACTACAAAGATATAATACGTATAATAATAAACGGATAAATATAAATAGTAATAATGGTTAAATGTTTAATACAAGAATACGAATAAATATTACTTAATATTTTATATCAAACGGCCGAGCGGTTTAGCCTATATAATTTATATAACAATTTATGTCAACGGAGCCCGCACAACGATAGCTCGTATTCACTTAGCACTTTTCAATATAATCTCTCGGCGTACACTGGTTGGCTGCTAGCAACGCGTGGCTTATATAGGTCTGCGTTAAGCTACTAGTCTTTTCTAGATTTCTGAAAAGAATGTTCTAGTCGTTTCTAGGCTTGATGTAGTTTGCCTCTGAATATGTAAACAAGTTGTTTACACATTCTTTATAACTTCTCATATTTATTTCGCAACAATATTATAGTATAACATATATTTTTGCAAATTTCGTTATTCACAATGTGCGTACATTAGCACAGTGAAATACTACTACTTTTATTATATTATTATTCGAATAGAGATATAATTTCCAACACTGCAATATTTTAAGAAAATATGTAAAATGACAATAGTTTTCGATAATTTTTATTTACAAAAACAACCAAACAATGTTCTGAACGTAACATTGCACATGCGCGATATTTCTGTTGTGTTCGCTACCAGAGGCGTACGAACATTAATTCATTTTAAAACTACTTAATTTTAAAACATTTCTCTTAATATATACTTTCAAAATTATTTTTAAATATATTTATTCACTAACTTTTATATTTTAACATTATTTAAACTTCTGTTTCCGTGTTAATAATCAAAAAATACGCTAGCAATATATCCACTATAAACTTTCGTTTCTACGCATATGCTTATAAATTTGGATTCAAACAACAGAGACAAATAGAAAAAGTTGAGATAGAAATTTATTCTTCTACAGAGTAAACTTGCCCACAATTTTAACCAATTACAAGCAAGGAAAAATAGCTCCTATCTTCTGCCTGTCTGTCTTCTTAAAATAAATAGAGTATAGTGTAAATTACCGATAATTTAAATTATTTATTACACATACCTTTCTCGAATTTTTCACGTCTCAGTGATTGATTGGTTGATTTAGGTGCAGAAAAAGCTATAACATTATAAGAAAAATTTAAATTTAGCTAATTTTGCAAAATATATAAATAAAAAAAAAAACTCACCTTCGATACATTCATATACTATATTATTTGTAATTTATTATATTATTTACCTTTGATAAAAGCAAAAAGTTAATCTTCCATCTTCCAATAGATTTATTAACAAAAATAACGTGGAATCAAACCGTTAAAATACTTTGCGTGCCACTAAACAACTGAAAAAAACTAATTCAAACAAGTTTGTCAGTGGTAATACCAACTATAAGAATACTAAATTCACTAAGATACTACCAACCATATAATAAAGGTACTAGATACAAATAATAAAATATTTTAAAATGTTTTTTATTTTAATATTTATTATATAAATAAATAAATATAAATTATTCAAAATAGTAATAATATATAATTAAGTATTTTTCATTTACACAATTTTATATATAATTTTTTTTTTTGCATAAAAACTTTAATATTACGTAAATTGTCACAGTAAAATCTGTGAATTAATATTTCTGATAAAAATTTAAATACAAATTTACTAACTTAATCGTATGGTTAACTATATGATTAAGTTATCAAAACACACATAATAATTAACTTGTTAACTTAATCATGTGATTAACTATGTGATTCGATTATCGAAACACAATTTAATAATTAAACCGTAAAAATTAATAGCAAAATATTATTGAATTAATTCAGTATCTTCATTATTATTTCGCATAAACACTCCTAATTATAACTACGACTAGACACACCACTAACACCAGCACTTTCTAACATGGTCTGTGGATTACTGAAACCACTACCTTCAGGAGACAAATGCGCAGATTTCCCTAGGTGAGAAAATAATCCCTCTGCTACCTTGCTATAGTCGATACCATCTTTCATACCTGACACATAAACCGTTTTTAGATCATTAGTGATACCATCTTTAAATAATTTAAAGTCCTTATCTGAACAAAAATCTTTGACAAATTGCAAAATTTCCAGCACTTGACGCTTCTTTACAATTTTATTACTTGCCACGTTATCACGTTGCCAATCAACAATTAACCCTGCAAGCACATCTGTTATCGAATCTATGTTCTTGGAAAATTTAACCACAGCTTTTTTATGCTCATCAAAAAGATCGCATTTCCAAAGATTCACAATAATCATTCTTGCCTTAATTTGAATATCTATCTCAGGATCCTCTAACATCAAATTTGAAAGCGAGGAAAGGAGAAACGCGTAACCACAATGTGAAAGTATTTTCTTCTCCTCAGACACTAAAACTTTTTCCTGAGACAAGTGCTTTACTATATATTGAACTGTATCAACGAAACCACACTGTATTAATGTGCTAAGAGGCTGATACATAACTCCTTTGCCTTTATCTGATAACTCAAGTAGTAATTTATGCTTTATTGGATCAGTGATTATTTCATGCAGAAGAAAATCTAAAACGGTAGCAACATTATGGTTAGCTTGAATAGCAGATAAATTAGCAACAGCTTTAACCATCAGGTTATCAATCTTTTTCTTTCCTTCCTGATTTATACGACGATAGAAATATTCTACCCCTTCACTCCATTTGAATTCCACAGCTTTATTAAAACCACCCTCTACTGCATTATCATGCTTTTTAAATTCTCCAGATTTTTTATCAATCCAAAAGCTAAGTACAGGATCTTCACTATTCATAGCATTTAACAACTCATTTCTAACAAATTTGTGGTTGTTAGTTGCAGGCCTACCATCATCATCTACTTCTTCAGAAGAGAAACCACTTTTGTAAGATTCAAGTTGCTTCTGAAACAGTGGATGAATTTTATCTATCATACAGTACCTACAAGCCATATTGTATTTGCAAAGTGGATTCTTTACTTCATCTATTTCTTCTTCAGTTAACATTCTTCCTAGAGTAGCAGTGTTTAACCTTGTACCTGACCAACAATTCTCATCACGAAATACGTTGTATAAGAACTGTAGCTCATCATCTTTAAGATATTCTACCTCTCCAGTATAGGTTCTTACCCATTTTTCGATAGCTAAACGCCTTCCAGCAGCAATATTAGAATCTGGATGTTTAATGATATTCTGTAATTCCTTAAGTATTGTAGCATGGCGATCTGTCCATCTTGGCATTGTACCCCCTATATAAAAATATTTACTGCATTATGCAAAAGTTAGAATCAAATAGCAACACTAAAATTATCAAGGACAAGAAAAATTTTATGAAAAACATTTTTTATATTTAAATATCATCTATTTTGCGCTTAACTGATGCGTCAAATTAGTGAGAAAATCAAATAGGCTTTAGCAAGAATAGCGGAATAGTTAGATGTAAGCTTTAATATATTAGACTAATAGATAAAGAAGCACAATAAGTTGAAAAGCGCTCTAAGGGAGCTACAGTACTTAAACTTTTTCCTTGAGTTGTGAAATTTCAGAATGAGAAAAACCTGTAGTTTGTGATATAATGTCAGTAGAGACGCCAGCTTTAAGTAGGTTTTTAGCCACAGCCATTTTAGCTTGTTTTTCGCCTTCTGCTGTTTTTGTAGCCGATGAGGCTATTGCAGCTGATTTTAACACATAACAGAATTACCATATAAGAAAGTTCGAACGTATCACTTGGTAGGAAAAGTTGACAAATTGAACTTTATATATAATAATTAAATTATTAATTTAAAGAGTAAAGTATGTTAAAAAGTTCTTTTTTAGTGGATTTCTGATCACACAGGAATCTCATGGATTGCAAAAAAAGTTTCATCATCTTGGAATTGGTTGTTTAGCAGTAAAGCAAATACTGCCAAACAAGATGTGTCACAGCAAAAGAAGTCTTTAGGTAATGAGAAAAAAGAAACGCATATTCAATCAAAAAATAATACGTTGCCAAAAATTCCAAATGGTAATCAACCAACATTCTCAAAGCAGAATGATAATACCTCTAATCAATCAATGTCAAGTAAGAATAAGGAATCTGTATCTAAAGCAGATACAAACGTCAAGCTAACAGAAAATTCCCTTAAACCTAATGCTGTTCAACAAAACACAAAGCCAAGGAATTATTTTAAGTTCAATGATAACAAATTACTATTTTTTACAACAAACGAGAATTATAAAGTGTTTGAAGAAAAATGTAAAAATGAAGACGAAAATGGTAAACTTATGAAAGTTGAACGACCTCTCGAATTGATTGTAGCATATAAGATGACAGGAAAAAGGTCAAATAAAAATGCTCTAGTTTGTTAGCATGCGACTAGTTTCGGTATATTAAGCATACCTTCCTCAAGCGAATCTACAATATTATGACAAAGTAATTTATTAGTAATTAAACAACAACAGAATATAAGTACAAATCTGTTTCAAATGCAACAAGACAGTTGAGGGTATATTATCAACAACTAAACACTAGACACCTATACTTTCACAAAGCCATTTAATATATGAATTGCAGTGCAAAAATTGCCAGGCTACATACACCGGCCAGACTATGCAATATATTAAAAAACGCATCCAGCAACATAAGAATGATGTTAAAAAGAACGCTGACAAACCAATAGCCAGACATTGCAACGAATTTATCCATCAATTCGATTTTGAAAATATCAAAATACTTGATAAAGAAAATGTACTAAACAAAAGGATAACCAAAGAGATGATTTATATTAAAATTAATAAAAACAATATCAACATACAACAGGACGTGGAGAATTTAAGCGCGTCATATGGAAACATCTTAGAATTTATAAAAAATCAAAAAACCTAAAACATCCAGTTTGTTTTAAATTATGTTTTAGTCGGTTATGTACAACGGTTGTGTACACATCATTTATGTTTTTAAATTCTTGACATTTTTGTATTTATATTTATTTTACTTTTAATTTATTTATATTTTATTTCCTGACTTGTGATTGTATTATTGTTTTTACACTGTGACAAATAGAATAATTTTAATTTAATAATTTTATATATTGTACTGAGCTGCGATCGAAACCATATAAATGTTTAATTATTGTTCAAGCACATTAGCGTAAGTAACTTTTTATTGTAAAAAATATTTTTGTACTTATATTCTGTTGTTGTTTAATTACTAATAAGTTACTTTGTCATAATATAGTAGATTCGCTTGAGGAAGGTATGCTTAATATACCGAAACTAGTCGCATGCTAACAAACTAGAGCATTTTTATTTGACCTTTTTCCTGTCATCTTATATGCTACGAAAATGGTAAAGTTATACCTGGAGAATTTCGTATATTTGTAGAGTGTGGAAGTGACAAGTTTTGTATTACTGGCCCTCATAGTTCATGTCAAGATGTAGATGATGGAAAGAAATCTGTATCCATAACTTCAGTGAGGAAACAGAATGTCGAAGGAACTGTTTCAAAAAACCCATTGGAAATGATGTATAAAGTAGGCTTGGATGAAAACAAAAAGCTTGTTGAAATAATTAGAATGTCTATAAATCCATTTAAAACTACAACACCTAATCTTAATGCTACTACGATACAACGAACAGTTAACAATGATTCTGAAACAACAACCACTGATCAGCAAAGGGCGTTGAGCCAAGAACTTGTTATAATGAACCTAAAGAGGTAGGTGAGCTTAAATTTGTTGGTGAAAAGTTATTATAAGTTACAACCTCAGATCAATTTGCAAAATGTAAGGATTATAGAAATACTCAGAGTGCAAATCCAGATGAACTTCTTATGTTCATAAAATGCGGTGCAAATGAATATCGTATTGTTGTTAATAGTACTGAGGGATCTATATTGATAAAATCAATACTAAGGAAGAACGAAGGTGGTAAGTATATAGATGGCAATATCTTAGGTGTTGAAGAAGAGATAAGCTCTGTGAAAAAAATGATAGGATTGAAAAATGGTGTAACAGAGGTTAAAGTAGAGAGTATATCTAATGAACACCTACTACTACGGCACAACAAACGGTTAACAATACAACTATTGATCAACCAACATCATCGGTAGTACTAAATAAATCTCAAGGTAATAAAACAGAAAACAACTATAACACCAGAGCTACAATTTCAATCAGGACTTCGACTTCCACACACAGATAACAGCTACGACCAAGTCTAGCCGAACTCCTAATCAAATAAATACTAATTGTAGAATACCTAATTTAAATAGAAGAGCGTTATTCAACAAACCAGTTACGTCTGCGCTGAAGAAAGAAATCACCGCCTTCAGCTGAAATTGCAAAAAATCAATCTTCAACAGTGGAATCATTCGCGTCATCATTACTCGAAATAAAATATGCAAAACAGCCACCACAATCATCACACATGCCTACTATTCGAGAATCGTCCGAATCGAATTGTTCAGTTTGTTACACCCGCAATATTGGGAGTCGCGTCCCAAGGGCAAACGAGTACGAGTCCTTGGTTGTTCGGGCGCTCGGCCGCTAGCTCAGTGAAGAAGGGGGTGGTTCATATGCTTTAACTCTACTATTTACGTGAGACAGATATAATTTGAATATAGGGCGCCACGTGGTTGCTCTGGAGATTCGGTGACAACCACGAAAACCGATATTATCCGTCCTCGAAGAATCCTGAAAAGGTAGACGAAGGTACGAAGCAAGTCGAACGATAGACTAACTAATATAAATATATATTTAAATTAAAGATACAATAATTATGATGATAGTTAAGTAGCGTTTAAATAATACAAAATGAGTACACTAACTGAAGGATTTTTAACTCGCGCGAGAACAACAATTAAAATCAGTATGAACAGAATGAGCTCTCGGTAGGGGTAGTAACATTCTAGTAGAATATAGGATCGCAGTTGCCGTGCAACCAATAAGTAAGTTTAACGCGCGCTACCTGAAGCTGTGAGTGATTGGCCAACCATGCGCAGTATTCAGACGCCGACTAATATATTAATATCGTCCTAAATTCGTAGTTCAGCTACTAACGCCACTCGAGACAAAATAACAACTGAATAGATTCAATAAATTACTCGCGTGAGCTTTACAGTGATAGTAACAGCTATTAATTAATTTTTCAGATTAACTAACTCAATTATTGCGCAATTAACGTTCAGTAAACGAATACTAAATGTTTTACGATTTAACTTAATGATTCGACAATTATATTAGTAAAACAACTAATTAATTTTAACTAAAGCTTATCTCGTATGGTATCCTTCTTCTTCCGATGTATTCCGAACCGCTGTCGTCCACAACAACACGTCGATTGAGACTGCAGATGAGAGATTGGCTGATGTAAATCTAATCCAAGCACGTATGTCCAATAACTGCTATCAATCCGGAGACGTAACGCCAACAACTGCGGTGGAAGATTGTCCCGGAACGTACTGACCAGTACATCAACGTACAGTAAGAAGAATTACCGTAAAATAGGAATAACGGTACCATACAATTAAATAGAACGGAAAATAAAAATAAAAAGAAAAGACCTGAAAATGAGGTTGTTAATACGATTGTTTCACAAGAGGTGTGTGGGTTGAAGAAGACACAGTTTTAAATAATGTTTTTATAATAACAGTATTTAAAAGATAATATTCCAATAATAACATATAATTTCAAAGAATAAATCTAATTTTGAAAAAGTTTGCAAACATGTGCTTCGACATACCTGAGTTGTTATGCGGCCTATTGTATTTGTTCACCGCCGATTTGTACTTATAAATCCGGGAATTTCCCGCGGACAATACAGTGTCCTAATGCTGATAATATTAGCAGCCTATGTCCCCAATACGGGCGTTAAATTTTCCTCCAACACCAAAAATATTTCGACACAGAAATAAAAGAAAATTATAACTTGGCCACGTTCAGCCCTGTACAACCGACAAAGAATGAATAAATCGAAATTCTGCTTCAATACCTGTCGCCATTCGTTGCAGCACGTCAAGGTTATTTGCAAATATATGAAAATATAGTTCCGCAACCCATACTTGCACTCTTGTATCGCCCGTTGCCGAAAAGTAGGCAATAAAATAGCGTTATGTTGGCCTGACCCGTAACAAGTTTCGGAAATAAAAGGTAAATCCGTTTCGCTAAAATCACCCGTTACGAAAACAAAACGAAAAATTTATTAAGCACCATCTTAGAACGAATTCAATCCATGGAAACTGGTCAAAAAAATTTTCAAGCATCGTTGCAGAAAATTGAAGATAAATTTGACCAGTTTGTTGCTCGTTTTGAAAATAAACCGGAAACAGAACTAAATCGATCGAAGTATGTGTGGCAGCTATTCCAAAATACCGATCCAAATTATTATTATTAGAAAAATTAGCTAATTTATCTACAATTAATAATTTAATAACAATTTTTACATATTCAGACAGAATTAGCATATATAAAAAAATTATCAAATATTTAATTATCAATATTTTTATTGTTTATTATTATCTTGATTTCCAAAAAATGTTGTTAATTAATTTTCAAATAAAAAACATATGTGAAATAAAAGAAATTCGCTTTTTCAAAGAAAATGATAAAAATTATATTTTTACAAATAAACTACACATAAATAAATTCTGAAATTAATTCATAATTACTATATTAACAATTAAAAACACATATATTTTTTGGAAATCAAAATAATAATAAACAAAGAAAATATTTACAATTAAATATTTGTTTATTTTTTTTATATGCTAATTCTGTCTGAATATAAAAATTGTTAATAAATTATTAATTGTACATAAATTATCTATATAATGAGAGATCAACGTCAAATTGACCTCCCCCCCCCCCAGTCCTCTAAAACTATAAAGCTTAATGCTTAGGGATTTTTTTTTAGTTGAAAAACGCTCTTCTATTCAAATTAAGTATTCTACAACAATTGGTTTTTATTTGACTAGGAGTTTTGCTAGACTTCGTCGTAGCTGTTATCTTTGTGGAAGCCGAAGTACTGATTGTAGCTCGATCAATAGTTTTGCGTTTATTGTTCCTATTATCCGGCCAAAGTGGTTTTTTTCGCCCTTGTACTACCTTAACTTTTTTTAAATAATTCGAAATTTTTTATTATCTTATGACAAACTTTGAAAAATTAAAGCTATTAGCTTTTGTAAACGAAATTTTTAAGTATTAGTTTACGAAAAAAAAACCCCTCTCATTTGATGAAATAATAATTAAATTTAAAAAAAAATAATCAAAGTCAAATCATGCATTTGATTGTGCGATAAAAACTTAAGTTTACAACCACAAACAAGTTCAGGTCTGCTGAATGCGACCATTAATTAAAAATGTTTCAACGTTGCAAATTGTGTAGTTTTTTTTAAAAAAAAATTGTTAAAAATATCTCGTAAAAATTCGTTAGAGTGATATTTCTAGTGTAAATTACCGATAATATAAATTATTTATTACACATACCTTTCTCAAATTTTTCACGTCTCAGTGATTGATTGGTTGATTTAGGTGCAGAAAAAGCTATAACATTATAAGAAAAATTTAAATTTAGCTAATTTTGCAAAATATATAAATTAAAAAAAAAACTTACCTTCGATACATTCCTGGAGAATCTTCTTGTCTGCTAGGAATTTCTTTCCTACCAAAATTTGAATCATTTATTATCATATACTATATTATTTGTAATTTATTTTATTATTTACCTTTGATAAAAGCAAAAAGTTAATCTTCCATCTTCCAATAGATTTATTAACAAAAATAACGTGGAATCAAACCGTTAAAATACTTTGCGTGCCACTAAACAACTGAAAAAAACTAATTCAAACAAGCTTGTCAGTGGTAATACGAACTATAAGAATACTAAATTCACTAAGATACTACCAACCATATAATAAAGTTACTAGATACAAATAATAAAATATTTTAAAATGTTTTTTATTTTAATATTTATTATATAAATAAATATAAATTATTCAAAATAGTAATAATATATAATTAAGTATTTTTCTTTATGCAATTTTACATAAAAAAATTTTTTGCATAAAAACTTTAATATTACGTAAATTGTCACAGTAAAAATCTGTGAATTAATATTTCTGATAAAAATTTAAATACAAATTTACCAACTTAATGGTATGGTTAACTATATGATTAAGTTATCAAAACACACATAATTAACTTGTTAACTTAATCATGTGATTAACTATCTGATTCGATTATCAAAACACAATATAATAATTAAACCGTAAAAATTTATAGCAAAATATATTGCTATAAATTAAGTTTGAAAACGGTCAAATTTCTGATAAAAATACCAAATCACATGATTAACAAGAAACTAAGTTCAGATTCGTCTAATCTAGAGGCTATATGAAGGATTTCTATACAATTTCTTTTGTTTTTTTGCTAATGTTACAGACACCGTACCAGAACGCTATAACACTTTTCCTTGCAGTCAAAGTGGTAAAAATATATTAATGTTTAAATTTTTAAAAAGAAATTAAAAAATGACTAATAGATACAGGTAGATATAATATTGAATCTAATTTATATGTAAATTAATTATCTCCGAGAGAAATCAGTCCCCGAAACAATCCAATTCCGTTTTAATCGTTAATCTTTAGTTAAGTTTTACTTGTAGCAAATCTCATATTTTAAACAGAATTCATTAAAACACCGAAGTTAAATTAATAAATAAAATCAGAATTAAAATATTGTGTTTCAATCCGAAATATTTAGCTTAAATCTAATTTTACTAAAAACTGTAGTTTAAACGAGAAAAATTGTACATAATTTTAAATAGAATTCATTAAAAATCCTAAGTTTGAAATAGTTTAAATTGAACAATAAAACAATTATTTAATAAGTTTCAGCCACAAAAGACAGTTGTAATTTCGTTTAATTTATAAAACAAACTATATTTAATTGAAAATAATTTCAATTCAAATTTGGACTTACAAGCTTTAAAATTATAGTTTTCTTGTTTATCGACTTGTAAATAGTACAAGCATTACTATATAGATAACATTAAAATTATAATTTTCTTTATTATCGACAGTGCCTTTAATAGTTTAGGCATTACTTGTATAGATAACAATAGCTGTATTCTTTTTACCAAAAAATAAACTCAGCTCAGTTGGCAAGTGAAGTGAGGTGAAACGAAGTGAAGTGAGTTGAGTTGCTTTAAAAAGAACAAGATATTCAAACTCTAGCAAGAGAACACGAATAAGTGACAATTTAAAGAATATTCAATTTGAATTAATTGATTACAATACCTGTTTCATAAGTAATTTCGTATGACATTTTTCGCGGCAAACCTTAAAAACAGCAATAACGATATAAACTTAACCCCTACTACTTAACTGAGTATCTCACTTCATTTTGAGATTATTTTGCGGGTACAGCAGAATCGGTAAGGGGGGAAGGTATCCAACTCAGTTTGTCGTAGCTCAGTTAAGATAAAAGGAATAAGTATTATCTGAGTTGATCTGAGTTTATCTGAAGTGAGCTGAGATCTCAGTAAATTTTAGGTAAAAAGAATACAGCTAATAGCAGTATAATTTTCTTTTTTATGGACTTGTAAATAGTACAAGCGTTACTATATAGATAACATTAAAATTATAGTTTTCTTTATTATCAACAGTGCCTTTAATAGTTTAGGCATTACTCGTATAGATAACGCTAGTAGTATAGTTTTCTTTTTATCGACTTGTAAATAGTACAAGCGTTATTATATAGATGGCATTAAAATTATAGTTTTCGTTATTATCGACAGTGCCTTTAATAGTTTAGGCATTACTCGTATAGATAACGCTAGTAGTATAGTTTTCTTTTTTATCGACTTGTAAATAGTACAAGCGTTACTATATAGATGGCTTTAAAATTATAGTTTTCTTTATTATCGACAGTGCTTCTCATAGTTTAGGCATTACCCGTATAGATAACGCTAGTAGTACAGTTTTGTTTGTTATCGACAGCGTTTTTAGATTATTAACTAATACAATTGTTACCAGATGGCATAACTAGTATTAAAATTATATTTTTATTCCAGAATCTAATATTTTCTTTAGATTTGCTTCTTATAAGGTAAATATCAGAACTTTGATAGACCTTCTGTGGCAAACAAAATGCGAGTGAAGTATTTGGAAACGTTCAAAATAATAATACCCATGTAAATACATGCCTTTTTAATTTCCGAACGTATGTTCCAACTATTCTAGGATTCCGAACATAATATGTTAAGCTAGAGTAACCTAAGCTAAGGCTTAAATAAAAAGTTCTTCTAATTTATAAATTAAAAGCACTTTATATGTAACCTAACCTAACCTAACCTAACTACCTTCAAGATTGATTTTACATGATTTTAAAAAGGATTATAAGGATTTCACAAGATTTTAAGCGATTTTATATGATTTTAAGTGAAATTATAAGGGAATTTCATGATTTTTAAAAATAATCATAAAAATTTTACATGATTTTAAAGATAATTATAAAGATTTTACATGATTTAAAGAAAGATTGTAAGGATTTCACATGATTTTAAGCGAGTTTGTAAGCGATTTTATATGATTTTAAGTGAAATTGTAAAGAATCTAGATGATTTTTCGTTGATTTTACATGATTCTAAAGACGATAAAAGATTTAAGCCGTAAATGTAATGACTCAGAACAGTGGCGTAGCTAGAAACTTGTCAGGGGAGGGGGGTTAATAATATTAATTCATAAAAATAATCTTGTCAAAAATAGACATAATCTTGTGACAAACTTCATAATCTTGTAAAAAACAGTCATAACCTTGTGAAAAACAGTCATAACCTTGTGAAAAACAGAGATAATCTTGTAAAAAATAGACATAATCTTGTGAAAAACAGACATAATCTTGTAAAAAACAGTCATAATCTTGTGAAAAACATACATAATCTTGTGAAAAACAGACATAATCTTGTGAAAAACAGTCATAATCTTGTAAAAAACAGACATAATCTTGTAAAAAACAACCCCCCCCCCTAACACCCCCCTGGCTACGCCACTGACTCAGAATAACCCAGGGGCGCTAAATAATTCTTTCAAATTTTGGTGGCTTAAATCCGCGTTCTAGTTCGGATTGTACAAGGATTTCATTCAGACTGTCAGTCTTATAATATATTTACAAAATACTTCTCTCAAGCAAATCTTCTGTGGTAAAAAAAAGTCATTTCGAAGGCGAAATCGTGTTTTGAAAAAAATCTTTCCGAAAAATCAATATAGTTTCTTTATAAAATGTTTATTATTATTATTATTGTACAAATTATTACTAATATAAAAATTATAATAATGAGTGTCTCTATGTATATATATATATATATATATATATATATATATATAAGTATATTAGTTATTAGCAATTAGTTGAGTAATATTACATGTATATATATTATATAGATTATTAGGACACACTGTATTTATATATCAGCAAAATGACAGCTAATTTATCGGAAGTGACGTATGTAGAAAGAGACAGAAGTATTATTATTATTATAAACATTCCAACAACCAAATATTATTGCTTGGAATAGTACAATAGTTGGCTGTGGATTTGACGATGTGTAGTGGCGTAGCCAGGGGGGTGTTAGGGGGGGGGGGGTTAGCCCCCCCCCCCAGAACAAGGTTATGTCTGTTTTTCACAAGGTTATGACTGTTTTTTACAAGGTTACGACTGTTTTTTTACAAGGTTATGACTGTTTTTTTTTTCAAGATTATGAAATTTTTCACAAGATTATATCTGTTTTTCACAAGATTATGTATGTTTTTCACAAGATTATATCTGTTTTTCACAAGGTTATGTCTGTTTTTCACAAAATTATGTCTGTTTTTCACAAGGTTATGACTGTTTTTTACAAGATTATGAAGTTTTTCACAAGATTAAGATTGTTTTTCACACTAATACTACTACCTAATATACATATATATATATATATATATATATATATATATATATATATATTTAAACACTCTTTATATATACTATATGGATATATATATATATACCGGGTGTCCAAAAAGAATGGAAACTATTAAATATCTCGAGAACGGCACATCGGATTATAAAGTTACAAAACACGTATTTCTTTATTTTTGAAAATCTATTTAGGGGTGATATGCAAAAACCACCCACACTTCCCCTGGCGGAGGGGGCGGGGGCAAGTTTTAAAATTTAAATAGGAACATTTATTTTTTATTGCACAGTTGCATTTTCCATACAAAACTGTTTCTGGATTTGCAAATTGAGCCCCCCAGCTCCTCCCCCCTCAGAGCAGGAAAGGGGAGAAAATTTGAAAATTTTTGCAGAAACTTTCACTTTTTATTGCAGTTTTGGATTCTCCTTCTAAAACTGGGTATAAAATTGAAAAACGCACCTCCACTCTCACTCCCACACATGCGGATGGGTACCAATTTTCATCTCAAATAATACCTGGTGGTACATTGTGCTGGATTTAGGTCAAAGCTATCTACCATTTTAGTTTTTTTTTTAAATGCGATATTTTTATATCCAGTTTTAGAAGGAGAATCCAAAACTGCAATAAAAAGTGAAAGTTTCTGCAAAAAATTTTAAATTTTCTCCCCTTCCCTGCTCTGAGGGGGAAGGTGCTAGCGGGCTTAATTTTGCAAATCCAGAAACAGTTTTTTATGGAGAATGCAACTGTGCAATAAAAAATGGGTGTTCCTATTTAAATTTTAAAACTTGCCCCCGCCACCCCCCGCCAGGGGAGGTGTGGGTGATTTTCGCATATCACCCCTAAATAGATTTTTAAAAATAAAGAAAAACGTGTTTTGTAACTTTGTAATCCGATGTGCCGTTCTCGAGATATTTAATAGTTTCCATTCTTTTTGGACACCCGGTATATATATATATATATATATATATAAATAAAATAAAACTGCTTTTAGGTTACACTATAGTTCTGTATCTTAATAATTATTTACAATCAGAAAATCAAATAAAACTAATACCAAAATAATATTTACTTGTAAATAAACAAAAAAAACTTACTTAGACATGAGTAACAAAATATAAGTAGTAACTAGATTTATAAAAATTTGTATAATATTTTTTTCAATTAATTATTAATTAAACATTAATATTTAATTATTTAACTGAGTAGCGCCCTCCTTCTCAGTTTATTTTGTTATAAATAAATATTAGGATACACAGTAACTTCCCAAAAAAACAGTTTTATTTTAATTATTCTCAACAATCTCAAGTTTTGCGTTAAAAAAACTTGGGAATATTTTTGTACCAAGACACATTCATTCAATATTTATAAAGATTAAACTATATAAAAATTATACAATAGAAACGAAAGACGATTCTGGACAAAAAAAATTATACAAAATAATCGAATGACGAATCTGAAAATCTGCGACAACGATGATTGTGTATTATTACTTCGTTGTAATGCGTCTTTTGAGTTTCTGTTGAAGGGTTGATGTGGATTTTGAATGCTGTAATTAATTAACAACTATAATTAATTAATATTATAATTAGTATTGTAACAGTTCACTATATCTAATTACACTAAATACAGTTATTGTTTGTTTTTGTGATGTCCAAATGACTTTAATACTATTATAACTAACACAAATGATGCGAACACAATTACTCTGCTCTGTAACACACTAAACACTACACATTCACGTGACGCGTCGCGGTGAGACGAAACACAACTGCCTTGTATGAAGACCAACTCATCACTAACTGCTACCTAACGGCTTGCCCTAATCTCGTCCCTTCGCCGGCGGCTGGTGGGGATGTCTGGACTCTTCGTGGGTTTACGCGGGGAATTCGGAGAGGGGCAACACTAAATACATTGTTGTTGTTATACACTCCCCCTTTGGACAGCGGGTGGCTTTGACGAACGTTGTCCAAGATTCTTCTTAGGTCTTCCACGAGGTTTAGAAGTCATCTGAGGAACGGCAGGTTCACGCTTTTTGGGAGGTCGACCACGCTTCCTTTTGGGAACCACAGGTTTAGGAGAATTTGGTGTCACACTAACAAATGGCGACAAATCTGACACATGATAACGTCCTATTGTTTCACTAGGTTCACTACAAGTAGTAAGTTCATATGTGGTCGGCGATACCACTTTACTTATTTTATACGGTCCGTCGCGTTTTGGCGCGAATTTTGACGTTGTACCCCGTGCGGTACTACTAAGAAAGTGAGTTTTTAACAGCACTTTGTCATTTACTTTAAACACTAGCGATCGGCGATTTTTGTCCATATGATCTTTACGTTGATCTTGTTTACGCGTTTGCACTTCGACCGAGTCTTGTAAGACATTTGCTAACGATTTTAGATACGGAGTTATACGCGGTACAAAATGTTCAGCTTCAACTACTTCACGTAAATCGTAGACAGTATCGTGTGGTGTTCGAAGTTCTCTTCCAGTTGTCGAATAATTCAATTCCGACGCAGTCAACATACGACTGACACATTCCACTGGTCGTTGCTCGTGTTCCTCCCCCTGCATTAAAGATACTAACGGTTTGGACTGAGCTGCTTGAATCAAAATCGGTGCTTCGACTAATTTTGTTTTCAGAATATTAAACTCATTCTGTTCTTCTTCCTTTTCCATTAATTGAAGAGATTGCGTTAACAATGGATTATCTTCAATGAACGGAAACTTAGTTTCTGGTTTTTCCCTAAAATACCAAGTTTTTCTTGCAACATCTATTATAATTCCAGCATCACTCAAGAAATCTGTTCCTAGTAATGTATAATTGTTTTTAAGATGAGGTAATATAATAAAAGTTGTCGGTATTATCTTATCTTGAATTTTAACATCAACTTTTGTTTTCAAAATGGATTCTTCCTTGACTAATCCATCTGCGAACGATAGATTCAACTTCGTCGTTGTAAACAAAAAATTATTCTTCTTAAAATGTTCATATAACAAGGCTCCAGCAATACTAACTTGAGCTCCTGTGTCAGCAAAACCCGTACCATGTGCTTGTAATATTTGAATTGGCAATAACGGTTTCCAATTTCTTTCACCGATATTTGACGTTTGGAAAAATGTCAAAATATTAGCATCCAGCACTTCCAATTCATCTGTACTCTGATTTTGTTGCATAACATATTGTATTTTCTTATTAGAACAATCAGGACACTTTGATCTAATAACATTTGGTTTGCCACAACCATAACAAAATATTTCATTTTGTTTGACACTTGTCGATCTTATTGGATTTTCTTGTATTTTCTTATTAGAACAATCAGGCCACTTTGATCTAATAGGATTTTCTTCTCTTTTGTTTAATTTTTGACAATCTTCTTTGACATGTCCAAAATTTTTACAGTAAACGCACTTAGGTCTCGGTTTCTTTTCCATAGAAACTTTTACATTGTTGGTAACTTTTTCTTTCGGTGTTTCCAATAATGAATATTCAATCTCTCTTGTACGTTTCAATAGTTGCGAAAAGGTTATAACATCTCTTCGAGGTACTCGTTTACGAACTTTTCTGGATAATAAACCATATACCATATCCAACTGAGCTTCTTCTGATAGTACATATGGCAACTGTGCAAACAAAGCACGAATTCTACATACAAATATTTCGGTTGTTTCATTCTCTTCTTGTTCACGTAGAAAGATTTCTCTATAAATACGATGTGGTGGTAATTTCTTTGAAAATGTATCGTGAAGAATTTTGATTGCATCATCCCAACTACTAACAGTATTTTTAATGCCTTGCCACCACGTAGCAGCAAAATTCTCAAATAACATGGGTAATCCCCGTAGTGCATTCTCATTTGAAATATTCGTACAATCTTTATAAATTGTAATCGTATCAATAAAAGCTTCGACATCTTCATTATCGCTGCCTGAATACTTTGTAGAGCATTTGGAAAAATTTCCATCATAAACGATGTCCGATGACATAGTAGAAGAACGACGATTTGACTTTTCATCATCCGATGACTTTTGAGTGAGAGAGACCAAACTACGAAACTGTTCCTCAGTCAGTGTGATAAACGTAGGTGTAGGTGTAGTCGATTTTCCTTTTTGAGACATTTTTAAATTGTTTACGCGCCGCGGTGCGGTATTATGTACCGATGGAACGACAAAGGCGCGCGCCGACAACTATTGTCGCTGTGAATAACACGCGTATAACACGATAAAGCGCGCCGACAAACACTGTCGGTTCTGCGTATCACACGAAATGTTCGTTATTTTCCTTGTTAGAAATAACTATATTTATCATTCGGGCTTCACGTTGGGACGCCAGTTGTAACAGTTCACTATATCTAATTACACTAAATACAGTTATTGTTTGTTTTTGTGATGTCCAAATGACTTTAATACTATTATAACTAACACAAATGATGCGAACACAATTACTCTGCTCTGTAACACACTAAACACTACACATTCACGTGACGCGTCGCGGTGAGACGAAACACAACTGCCTTGTATGAAGACCAACTCATCACTAACTGCTACCTAACGGCTTGCCCTAATCTCGTCCCTTCGCCGGCGGCTGGTGGGGATGTCTGGACTCTTCGTGGGTTTACGCGGGGAATTCGGAGAGGGGCAACACTAAATACATTGTTGTTGTTATAGTATAAAATAATATAATACAGAAAAAAAAATATTACCTAGAGTAACCTAAGCTAGAGTTATATATACATATATATATATATATATATATATATATATATATATATATATTGATATGAAATATTATATATACCGGGTGTTCGTTCGTCAAGTTCGTATGGGCGTTTAACATGTAATTTCGATAAATTGCGATATACTACTTTCTCGAGTTAAATTCGAAGAAATTCTTAGAATACTTTTTGATAGACAATAAAAATTTCTATAATTTGGTTTTAGTTTTAATCTACTAGCATGTGGCGTTTGGGCGCTAGAATTTTTTTTTGATTTATTGATTTTTATTTTTTTCTCAGAAACTATGAGGTGTAGGAAAATAAGAATAATATGGAAAAATGCGGAATAATGAGTACGATAATTGAGTGAATAAACCATTATTCTACGATATATCGTTTAGTAGAAAAAAATTAAAAACTGAATTTTTGAAAATTTGACAAGGGATTTTTCAAAATAAAACTTTTTTCAAAATTTGCTCAAAAAAATCTGAAAAAATTTAGTAAAATAGAGAAAAAAATGAGCTATATAATAGCTAAGTAACTTTTTTTTCTACCTCATTGTGGTTTGGCAGGAAAAATTATTGAAAATTTTAAAATGTTTTTTATTAGTATAAAAGTTATATCCGAAAATCTAAAAAGGCGATTTCTCCATTTAAGCTAAATGCAAATTTTGAGCCTTCAACAGGCACGGATTAATATCATCTGACAGGTCTGAGAAGTATAATTTTGGAGGGTGGGAGCAACAAATTTCCGACTTTGTCCAAATAAGAACCACCCTAATATATGTACAGTGTGTCCCCGGATTTAGTTCACTGTAGGTGTAATCGACGAAAAATTTAAGAATTTCATTTTCATGTTTTGGGATTCCGCCCTGCTTTGTCTGAAAACAATTTCAAGCATATTTTCAGTTTTTTGAAAATTAAGGCGGCCATGAAAAATGTGAAAAACTATTTTATATTCAGGTAAACGGCCTTTTTGGTCAATAATACTGCTAAATTTTATTGAGAAAAGTTGTTCAGAATATGAAATTATGGTACCGTGCAAAATTTTAAAAGGATCAGTTAAAAAAAATGTGTCCGGACATAACGCCGCCTGGACAAAACGGTTACACTTAATTATAGCACTCATTATTCCGCATTTTTCCATGTTATGCTTATTTTCCTACACCTCATAGTTTTTGAGAAAAAAAAAACCAAAAAATCAAAAAACTCAACGAACAAACACCCGGTATATATATAATAATAATAATAATAATAATAATAATGTTTATTTATCATCAAATAATTTACATGATAATAATTTACAATATATATATATATATATATATATATATATATATATATATATATATATATTGTGACATTTAGATGAAGAAAAATATTAGATGTTAAAAGTGAAATTTTATCAGTGTTCAAATTTTTGAAATATTTTATTCATCTGATTTTTAACCTACCTGTCACCCATAATGGGCACCGGAGTCAGTTGTTTGGAGGAGAGCTGGGTCGTAGGTGGGGTTGGTAGGAACTTTTTATTTTTGATGTTGGTTAATTAGGTGGGCGCCAGTCAAAGCGGAATGTTGAAGCAATATGAGAAGCTTTGACAAATCTCAAAAAGGAACTTAACGGGATAGGGATTGATTTCATTTTTCGAGAATTTGTTTCGGAAATGCGATAAATTAATTAAATAAAAAATTACTTACTAAGTGTGAAAGACAAGTCGTTATATTGCATGATATTTGTTCAATACAGAGTAGTATACGTCATTTGTTTGATGTCTGCTGGTTAGCGGGTGGTCTAGCTAATGAAGATCTTCGTCTGCGTTTTCGTCAGCGCCGAGGAGATGCCAGTATGTACAGCGCAGCAAAGCGGCGTGATCGTTGATGGAGACATCAGGAGGATAATCGCCCTCGACATCAGAATACGCCCAGCGGGCTTTGGTACGTTTATAAAAAATCATCCAGTCAATAATTCCTGCTCGATTTAGAGTATGGTCGATATCTTTCATTGGTTGATCCAAACTCGGTTTCCACAAATACTGATGCTGCCATACAACTGAATCTCGCCCGGACGCCGTTGAAAACCACAGCTTGGTCATCTAAACATGAGTGGGCACAGCAGATTTATCCAAAATAACATACATTATAAAATCAAACAAATCGAACTTGAAATAAAAGTCGATACAATCGAAATTACAACGATAGGCAATATTTTCATACAATATCATCAATATAACAAATTAATACAAAATCAAAATAATTTACAAGTTACAATTTAAATTACACAAATCATAAGTTAGCTCAAGTGACGTTAATAAATTTAACAAACAAAATAAATATCAGATTACAAAATTTAAGCGATAATAACATAATTCAATTAGCAAGCATAATGAATCTCATAGTACAGAATTTAAACGATAATTACGTAGTTCACTTAGCAACAAAATAGATAACAACAGTATAATCGCATGATACAAAATCTAAGTGAAAATAACATAGTTCAAAATGATTCAAGCAAAATTAAAATATTCAACTAGAAACGAAAATTACACAATTCAAAGAAAATTCAGCAGTACAAAATAAAATTACTTAACAACATTTTCTAGTTAAATAAGTGAAGATTACTTGCTCAAAAAAATATATTCGAAATCAAAATAATACAAACAAGTCGATAATTTGCTACTTACAATACACAACATGACATTCATACGACAGGAGAAAAGGGATCTCGAAGAAGGAACATAGAACATGGAACAGATGAGGGTCGCGTGCGCAGGAGAGACAAAACACGAAAGTACTTCAGCCGATCTAGACTAAATGTCTATCCCGTAATTTGTAAATCTGGAAGCCGTCGAACGCGTGTGATCTTATAGTAGTAGCCCACGAAAACATAGAGTATTTCAACGAGAATTACGCCGTGGCCACAAAAAAAATACGAAGAATAAAATATCATCACAGCCGAACATAGCTTCTTCAGCCTAAATTTAAGCGCTGTGATAATAGCAAAAATTTTACGATACGATAAAGCAAAAAATCATTGCAACACGAACAATGGCACTCGGCCTTAAAATAACTCGTATTGCAACAATCACGAACTCTACAAAAGTTCAAACATTAAAACGCCGCTACGTTTTAATACGCGAATAAAATTATCAAACGCAGTGTCGCAACACTGCAACCAAAAACTTGAAGATCATAACGCGATCTAGCACGTGGCTCATAATTTACAAACACAGACAAATGACACGCACTGAAGAACTTTCACAAACGGAAATCGGAAAGGAACATCTACTAGTCTTTACGAAAGAAGGAAATAGGATCGGGAAAGGAATCTGTGGCTGCTTCAAGGTTAATTTATCGTCTCATAATTACTAATCATCAAATAAAATATTACGATACAAACTCTAATAAATTGAACTCTACAAATTATAACTCAATAACAAAATAACAAAAAATTATTCAAGAAAGAAATTGCCATAACAAAATATAACAAAACGCAATCAAATGTAAGTTGACCATAATCGTATTCATGAAAGCAAAATTTACGTTACTAAAATAATTCAAATATCAATAAAATCTCATTAATAACAATTCAAACATAATACCAAATAAACAAATTGTCAACTTACATCTTTTCAAATCCAAACGAACAATTTCCATCTTGAATACATTACTTTTTTAATACCGCATGGAAAATTAACCTTCAAATATCACAGACACAACGGAGACGTACAAGTAGATGATTGCTCAGAGCGGACTGCTCACGGAAGAGAGAGAAATTTCACCAGTTCCAGCCTATTTATGTGAATGCTAATTTCACACTTTAAATCAATATTGCCATTTCACTAAAAAATAAATACTCTATAAAATACAATTATTTTTTATATAAAATTTGGCTCGTGACAAAAAGTGTTTTTGTCACAATATATATATCCCATTGGTTTGTTGGCATTCGTAGCGATCAGACGTGTTTTTTTTTTACCTTTGAGTTTGCTTGGTGAATGAATTATTTTTTATTAATTTTGTGAATAATTTGTGTAGTTAAATAAGTTAATAGTAGTAATTAGTTTCGGTGGTTTTTATATATATTCATATATATATTTTTTTTGTGTTATAAATAATAAACGGTGTAGAATTAGATCATTTTTGTGTGTGCATCTTTGTCTGCTGTTGTCTTGGGTTCCTGTAGGGGTAGGAAGTTGAAATTAAGGTAGGTGATAGTTTGTAATAGTAGTTAAGAGCTCTGAAAATTTTGTTTCTCTGGCTGCTCGCGTTCGCGTGATATCCGCGTTATTAGCGCGCACTGTGTGGCTAAATAGCCACTTGAGCCGATTTAATTGGCTTAATTGGATTATTGAACCAAATCAAACTTGGTTTTGTTTGGTTTCTTGTGTTGTTTTTTTTAAATAAATTTTTGTGGACTTAGAAAAAATTTATTTTTTTATTGTTTTTTCTTGGAAATGAGTGATTCGGATGAAATGGATACAGGAGGGACATTAAGGAGGGTAAATAGCGTTGGGGAAATTGCGGGAGGGTCCGTTAATAAAGGAAAGCGGTCAGCCAAGAGAATGCGTGTCAATAGCGATGAGGGAGACTCGGGGCGTGGAGTTTTGATAAAAACAATTGGAGAAATTTTTCAATATTTTGGTGGAGATAAGGGAGGAAAAATTTCTCGGAAAGATTATCAATTCTTAACAACAGGGCTGAGGTTAATAGAAATGGTTTTTTATGATGTTAAGGAGGAGCTAGCTCTATGTAAGGGTCGCCTTATGGAGCAGGAGAACCTTAGAATGCTGGTCGACAAAGTGCAGAAGGAGCGCGCGTGTCCTCCTGCACCGTTGTTTTCTGAGGCAGTTAAAAGTCCTAAAGTCGCGGATCCGATAATAGTTAAACGTGCCCCGAGTCTCAGTAGAGCGCGTGATGCCAAGCCCTCGTTTGCAGTAATTGTACGGTCGTCGGGTAATCCCCTTTCGGGTGATGAGGTAAAAGGAAAGTTAGAGGCAGTTCGTAAATCTGTTCCGGACGTTAAAGTCACCGCAGTCAGAAGATGTAAAAACGGCGTTGCAATTGAGGCAGCGTCCAATGAGGACTTGCAAAAAATTAGAAAATCGAGTAAATTTAGTGAAGTTGGACTCAAGTTGGACGATCCAAGAAAAGTAGGACCTAATATAGCCGTGTATGATGTACCGGATAATGTTACAACTGACGAGTTTAAATCAGAATTTTTTAGTAAAAATCTGGAGGGCGTTATATCTAACGATGAATTCAACGAACGGGTTAGGATACTTAGTCGTTCTAAAACGGCTGTAATCGTTGAGGTATCTTTGCGAGCTCTTGAACATTTAGCTGCGGTGGGACGCGTGTATGTGGGCTGGCATTCGTGTCGCGTACGAGAGATAGATGCCGTTCAGCGTTGTCATCGCTGTTACGGTCTGGGACATATGGCAAGAGTGTGTACTTTGAAGGAAAATGTATGTAGAGTATGTGGAAAGGTTGGTCATTTGGGTAGTGCATGCAAGGATAAGGAGGACTGTAGGAATTGTCGGGCAAAGGGTTTGAATTCGGAACACAGTGTGTTTGCGAGAACCTGTCCGCAGGTTAAAGAGTTTGTTGGGCGCATGCGTAGTAGAATTTCTTTTGAATGATGGATTGCTTGCGCATTATTCAATTGAATGGTGATAGAAGTATGTCTGTTATGCATGATTTGGGTAATAGCATGTTAAATGATTGTATAAATGTTGCCCTTCTACAGGAACCGTATGCGTTTGCTGGTAGCGTTCGCGGACTTCCGTCCACAATGCGGGTGTATAGCTGGGCTGGTGATGGAATGATTTCGGCCGCAATTGTTGTCAATGATGACAGTCTTGATGTCGTTTTGGTTTCGGATCTGACCACTAGCACCGGTGTTTGTGTAACAATAGAAGGTAGATTTGGCAAAATATTTCTTTGCTCGTTATACTGTAGATTTGGTGCGGACATTGAGCATGATTTGAGATACCTTGAGCGGGTAGTAACTGCTGCGAGCACTACACCCTTATTGGTGTGCATGGACGCCAATGCGATATCTCCCTTGTGGTTTAGTAAGGGAGACCATCGTTACGGCGAAAGAATTCAACGCGGAAATCTGCTTGAGGATCTCATTGTCAGTAGAGACTTAGTTGTGCTGAATGAACCCAGTCGCTATTTCACTTTCTGTGGTCCTACAGGTGCAAGTGACATTGATGTAACTCTGTGTAATCGTGCTGCTGATAGATGGCAGTGGCGTTGGCAGGTGCTTCCTGAGTGGTCTCATTCTGGTCACAATGCACTGCAGGTAGATGTTAGTTTCAGCATTGTGCATGCTGGCGCTGGTGTCAATTTGCCTAGGTGGTCTGTTAAAAATGTCGACTGGGATTATTACGATGATGTACTTCATGGACAAGCAACTATTGACGTGGTTGACTTTGCTGAGTTAAATGTGGATGCAATGGCGGAAACTTTGACTGGCTGGTTAACAAAGACAAATGACATTGTACTCAGACGCATTACAAAGGAAATACTAAGACGAGTAAGGTGGTGGACACCGGAACTGACAAGACTAAGACGAACTGTACGGAAAAACAGACGGACATACCAGGATGCTAGGCGGTTGCAGACGGATGACTTAAATGACAAGTACCAAATTTATAGGGACGCTTTACGTACCTATAAACATACGATGACAGAAGTAAAGACAAAACACTGGAAAGACTTTGTACAATTGCGCGGAAATGAAAGCCCTTGGGGTGCCGTATACCGTGTGTGTCGCGGTAATCAAGGCATGAACGGAGACTTACCCAGACTAAACATTGACGGCCAACTGTCTGATTCGTGGAATAAAAGTGCGGATATTTTGTTACAGACATTCTTTCCTAGTGCCAATGATGCGTTGCATGAGCGCCGAGAATATATAGATTTGTCTAATGACAGTGAGTTTAGCTGGGAAGAAATAGATTCCGCAATCACATCTATGAATGTGGGAAAAGCTCCCGGCTTAGATGGTATCGAAGTAGTTATGCTTCGTAGTCTTTGGCGTGTGCATGGTGTGTATGTGAAGGCTCTATATGATGCCTGCCTCTCTGTTGGGCGTTTTCCTGATCAGTGGAAGCGTGGCAGGGTGGTTGTGCTTTTGAAGTCCGAAAACAGACTCCGGGATGATCCTAGCTCGTACCGGCCCATTACCTTGTTGAGCGTGCTTAGCAAGGTTTTTGAAAAGTTGCTTGTCAGGAGACTGGAACCACTGATGGAGGGTCTTCATAATAGGCAATTTGGCTTCAGAAAGGGTCGTTCAATTGAAGATGCATGGTATGATGTGAAAAAGATGGTGAGAGAATCTACTTGTAATTATGTGTTAGGCGTATTTGTAGACTTTAAGGGTGCTTTTGATAATTTATTGTGGAGTAGTATACTTGCATGCTTGTATGAGCTGGGTTGTGAGGAAGTTCGTGCATGGGAGAGCTTTTTTACAAACAGAAGTGTTTGCTTAGTGGGGAAAAACAATATTGCATGGAAAGAAGTAGTTAGAGGCTGTCCGCAAGGATCCGTGTGTGGTCCCGTCTTTTGGAATCTTGCAATGGATTTCTTGTTGTGGCAGTTGCATGAATTGGGGTGTAAATTTGTGGCCTATTTGTGGCCTCCATCTCGTTCATGAGTGGGGAGAGGAGGCCGGTGTTTCGGTTTCCGGGTCTAAGTCTGTGACCATGCTCTTGAAGGGAAGGCTGTTTAGGAATAGGTCACCTGTAGTTAGGGTAGGTGGGAGTAGTCTACGCCATGTGTAATTGGGATTAAAATTCAGAGCTCATTTAGAATGCATGCGGGATCGGGTCTCTCGAGTTGTAGGTATGATGAGGCGAGTGTTGCGTAGGGAATGGGGATTGGGTCGTCGTGCTGTGCGATTGGTGTTTAAATGTTTATTTCAAGCATGTGTGTTGTATGCATGTAGTGTGTGGTATGAAGTTTTGAAGTTTCAGTATGGTAGGAATTTAATGAATAGATGCGAGCGAGTAGCGTTGTATGCATGTCTGCGTGTTTGTAGAACCGTTTCGACTGATGCTATGCAGGTCCTCATGGGTGATATTCCATGGTGGATTGAAGCGAAACGTAGAGCTGCTTTGTATAAGTTTAAACGAGATATATCTCTGTCTGAGTATGATTTGGTGACTGATGGTGAAGTTGTGGGTCTGTCTCTTGTGCAGGCCAAGACACTATTTAGGGAGAAAGCTGTTCAGTGTTGGCAATCCAGGTGGGATATTTCGGAAAAGGGTAGGACTACCTATTCCTTTATTCGTGATGTCTCCTTTGCCTATGAACACAGATGGTTTAACCCGAGTTTGCGGCTTGGATATTTGCTGACGGGACATGGTAGTTTAAATGCGTTTTTGCATGCGTTTCATCTGACTGAAGATAGTGTATGTGCATGTGGGAATGTAGTAGAAACCTGGGAGCATGTTCTGTGCGAGTGTCGATTGTATGCGGACATTCGTGATTTGCATGCTATGGGAGTAGTTAGTTTGCATGATGGGAATTGGGATGTTTCTAATATGTTACAGGATGAGGGCCACTATCGAAGGGCTGAAGAATTTGCTGAGATGGCGTTTGGGCGGCGGTTCAAAATCCTGGCGGGTAGGCCGTAAGTTTGTGTGTGAATGATGAATGAATGTGTGAGTGCTGCATCCGGACAAGCCGGTGTACTTGGCCAAGTCCGAGTTAGCCTTTGTGGCTGGTGTGGGTGGGGAGCCGATGGGTTTGCTTCTGTAGGGTTAGAACCCGCTGGTCCTGCAGGACGACCTTCCTCGGTGCGATGTTGCCTTGTCCCCCAGATAAGCCCGTTTTCTACGTGGATGCGGTACGGCGGGTGTCATGTGAGAGTCACATGTGGTGTTAGGAGAGAGGACGTCTGGCCGCAGGCGAAACCAAACTTCTTGGTGCCGGAACGTTTCGGCCAGGGGGCGCCGGATGGATAAGCTACGTCTTTTCCAATGGAAGATCCTGGTTTGAACGTGGTAGTGGCCGAACCAACCGTCCGGATAGGCTGGCGATACTTATGCCTTGTTATCAAGAACAGATTAAGGAGCAACCAATGCCATTGGCTAGCCTTTGGTATGTTGCGTTTCTTCAGGCAAATGCATATGCAAATGCCTAGGAATGCTACGTTCATTCCCGCGTGTGAGTTGCGTGACAAATCAACTCGGGCACTGACACTGCATAGCCAGTAGGGATAGTATCCCGCCTCCACCAGTAGGGCCTTCACAGCTTGTTTTCTGTGTTAGGCAACGGACAGTGACGAACTGGAAGTTGTGTTTGTGTCTTGGCACAAATTCAACGAGATTGATTGGACTTAAGCAATCCTCGTACACGTGACGAGTTCACTGATCGCAATGCCGAAAGGCGGGAGCGAATAAAAAAAAAAAAAAAATATATATATATATATCCGTGCGCGCATTATCCGGGCGGCGGATTCTTCGTGCGGCATTTTTAAAATGTCATCCGTGCGCGGATTATCCGTGGCTGACCGTGGCTGCACCGTGCAGACGTTCGCCTCGGGGAATACCCGAGTTCGGCTCGAGAAATCCTCCGTTTATGTGTTTACTTATTATTTTCGCCAACTGCCGACCGACTCGTTAGTTAAACGGAAACAGACATTCGTTTGACACATGTATTTGTCTGAATAAATTATTTAAAAAAATAAAAATGATGTCTTTGGATTATCCGTGTTTTCGATTATCCGGCGAAGGCTCGGTCCCGGCTGGCCCGGATAATCGAGGTTTTACTGTATATACAGGGTGTAACAGAATAACTATTCCTAATTTTAACTGGAGTATCCTGGGCTCAGAATATGAAGATTTAATGCAAATCACTTAGATAAAATGTGGCTCCTAACTGAGCTACAGGGTGTTTTATATAAAAATTTAAAAACGATTTTTGCCCAGTACTTTAAAACTATTTGACGTATCCTTATCATACTTGGCAGGAAATGTTGGTACCGTACAGCATACTAAATTATGTTAAATAAAAGTTTCTGGCTACTGCCAGTGGCGTACAACAGGGGCAAGAGAGAGGTTGAACCTTCCTAAATTCTACGCCACTGGTGGAATTGTTATTTTAGCACAATTTTTCGATTCTCCAATACTTGCTGTGTAAAAAACATACTCTTCCTTTGTAACGATAAAGTCACTTTTTTTCGAGATATTTAAAGTTAAACATAAGCTGCACCTTTGGAATATTTTCAAAATTTGCTCAAAAAAATCTGAAAAAATTCAGTAAAATAAAGAAAAACATTAGCTACGTAATAACTAAGTAACTTTTTTCTCTAACTCATTCGGATTTGGCTGTAAAAATTATTGAAAATAAAAAAAATAAAATGCAAAAAATATTAATTTTCAATAATTTTTCCAGCCAAACCAGAATGAGTTAGAGAAAAAGTTACTTAGATATTATGTAGCTAATTTTTTTCTCTATTTTACTGATTTTTTTCAGATTTTTTTAGCAAATTTTGAAAAAATCCCAAGGGTTCAGCTTATGTTTAACTTTAAATATCTCGAAAAACAGTGACTTTATCGTTACAAAAGCAGAGTATGTTTTTTACACAGCAAGTATTGGAGAATCGAAAAATTGTGCTAAAATGACAATTCCGCCAGTGGCGTAGAATTTAGGAAGGAATTTAGGAAGGAATTTCAACTTCTCACTTGCCCCTGTTGTACGCCACTGGCAGTAGCCAGAAACTTTTATTTAACATAATTTAGTATAGTGTACGGTACCTACATTTTCTGCCAAGTATGATAAGAATACGTCAAATAGTTTTAAAGTACTGGGCAAAAATCGTTTTTAAATTTTTATATAAAACACCCTGTAGCTCAGTAAGGAGCCACATTTTATCTCAGTGATTTGCATTAAATCTTCATATTCTGAGCCCAAGATACTCCAGTTAAAATTAGGAATAGTTATTCTGTTACACCCTGTATATATATATATATATATATATATATATATATATATATATATATATATATATATATATATATATATATAGTTAGAAAAATGATTTTCTTAACACATTCGTCACTTGATAATTGCCCTAAAAGCCGAAATATACATTTATGTTAAATTCATTTTGAAACAAAAAACCAAGATTGTTGTGATTATTTTTATTATTTTAAAATAATTTTTATTCAAACGTATCATAATATTAATATCACGTTACCATATTGCCTATGTCATTATGTTACTAGCACAATAATGACACTATTATACAGCAGTTAGTTACTATATACACCACTGACGGCAGCACCACCAACATAACTACAACGTTAAATGTATTTAATCTGACGACCATATTGATAGACTATTATGTTTTTTTGACAATTGTATTGTATATTTTCACCTTAATTTTGAATTTGATTATTGAAAATATGTGAAAACGTGCAAAGATTATATCTATAAAAATGGATATGCAGCAAGAAACTAATTTAAAATTGTTATTATTACTTGCATCGTTAATCATAATGACGGCAATTTTACATGAAAATATAAAAAAGCGAAAAAATAGGAGGAAATTTTCATACAGAAACTGGCTAAAAAGACGGGCAGAAGAAAGATGTGTTTTTAATCTGTTAAATACAGAATTTTTTGGAAAATTGGTATCACTGTATTTTGTTGAAATTATATAATTTATGTGGGCACTAAGAAAATAATTTGTGAAAATTTTATTAAAATCGGATAAATAATGTAGCCAGAATATATTTTTAAAAATTTTAGTTAATTTTTTTTGCAAAGTTCTGAGAGCTATTTTTCTAAGTTTCAAGTCTCTCTCTAGCTCATATTGGGGCCGCTAGTTTAAAATCGAATTGCAAAAATTTATACCCGAACAGTCAAACAAACAAGCAAACAAACAAGGAAGCGAGTTAATATTGTACATTGTCGTCATCCAGTCATCTGAACTACAATATTTCTTAGTTTTAAGTGTCTCTAGCTCTCATCGCACAGTTAGTTTATAAATCGATTAGCAAAATTTGTACCGCACAGACACAGAAACAAACACAAAATTGAGTTAATATTACGTGCATTATCGTCATCCAGAGTTCTAAATCTATATATATTTCTTAGTTTCAAGTTTCTCTATCTCATCACACAATTAATTTAAAATCAATCGTATTATTTATACCGAACAGTCAAACAAACAAGCAAACAAACAATACAATTCATCCTACCTTCATCGCGATATCAAACCTAGCAGCAGCTATCGTTAAAATAGAACGCGATTTTTAAGTCTACGACAAAACACAAATAATAATAATAAATTAGAAGTTAATTAATATAATAAAAATAATAATATTTAAAACTAAACTGTACGCCTATGCACGCCTATGTACTATCATGGGCGTACGTCTTGTATTATAATATATATATATATATATATATATATATATATATATATATATATATATATGTTTATATAGATGATTTTTGGGCCACAGCGCTGTATTTAGTTTGAATTTTATTGGTTTTTATTTAGGAATATTTTAATTATTTACTTTGAACATTAAATTACTGTGCCCCGTATGCACGCTTATGTACTGGCATAGACGTACGTCCTGTTATATGCAAGTAATATATATATATATATATATATATATATATATATATATATATATATATATTAATGATTTTTAAGTCATAAAATGTATTTAGTTAAAATTTTCATGGTTTCTAGTTAAGATTTTTTTTTTGGACATTAGAATACTGTGCCCTATATGCATGCCCATGTATTTTCATAAGCGTACGTCCTATAATATATATATATATATATATATATATATATATATATATATATATATATATATATATATATATACATATACAGTTCATACAAAACAAAATCAAATGCACGTAATCATTCCTAATGACGTCAAGGTAAGACCGCGTTGCCAGATCATCACAATAAATCTTGTTTTATAGCAACGCATTAAAAACAACATAACAAGAATTTTTTATAAATAAAATAATATGATTTAAATTAAACAGCGACTATTTAGTTGTTTTGGCATTTTAAAAACGATCAGTTCAATACAAATACCGGATAACGCTAATGAAACTATATTTTATTTGTATGTCAACGTTAAACAACATGCCGATGTCAAATTCCAAATGCATTAATATTTCGGTATGATTTATAAGATTGGTAATTCTGATTATTTCAAAAGACGTCATTGGTGACGTGCATTGGATTTTGTTTTGTATGAACTGTGTATATATATATATATATATATATATATATATATATATATATATATATATATATATATCAAAGGCACCTTCGATTTTTATCAATTAAAATTGCTATTGGAATAGTTGATAAAATAAGTTTTTGGTGAATAACTTGTAAAATATTAGGAATTGCCATAGGGTTGTAATTAGAAAAAATGTTTGTTTTTCAATTCCGCATCGAATGATATAAAAATATATGAAGGTTCCCATTTGAAATAAGAAAGATAAAGTGCTTTAAAGTTTGCGAAGTTTGACACTAGATTTTGATCACCCTGTATAATCTGGATCAATAAAAACTTGGTTAACAAGACTACTAGACTTTACTTAATGACTATGTCCTAAAATTTTATTAACCAGATACTATTTGCGTTTTTTATTAATTTTTAAAGCCAGTGGTGCAAAACCGACTTTTTTTGGTTTTTATTTTTTTTCGATGACTTCAACGAACCGATTTCAATAGAATTTTAAGAATATGTAGGCAACCATAAAAGACACCCAAATAAGTAAAAAAAAGTATAGCATGTAATTTAAAAAGATATATCACCATGGCGTAACACTTTATTGGGACAACCTGTATAATCAAAAATATTTTCCTGAAAAGACTCGGAAGTACAGAGAACGCCTGCATAATATCAAAATCCTAACTTAATTAATAACTGAGCTACAGAAGACGGGAGGTGAGGTGCAGGACCCTGTATATATATACTAGCTTTCCCGTCGCGCGTTGCTGCGAAACTGCGCAAAAATTCAGTATTTGAAAAATAACTTTTTTGTCGCGCATTGCTGCGCAACTGCAGCTTTCCCGTTGTGCGTTGCTGCGCAACTACGCTGTCATTTGACATTTGCAGGTTAGCATTAAACATAATTTTTCAAATTTTTGGGAACCAAGATGAAATCCTAGAAAGATGAAACTTGCCTATTCTCAAATAGGGAATGAACCAATTAAAATGACATCACTCCAATCAAAATCGGTTCTGGAGTTTAGGAGGAGATGCTGCAGAAACATACATACATACATACATACATACATACATACATACATACATACATACATACATACAAACATTTGTCAATTAGAGAGATGAATTAATATGTATTAACACGCGTTTTTCAAAAATTTCAATTGTGAAGGAACCTGTTACTTTCGTAAGAAAAAAAAAATTATTACGAAAACTGTGTAAGAAGTGAGATACAGCTTATTGCAAGAGAGACAAGAGAACTCTCCCATCCCTACTCCGCGCTGTTTACGGGGTGAGAAGTGACACCGGTAGACCCCTGGCGGGGATAGTTGATCAAGTGTTAATGGGGTTCCGTTTTGCCAAACTCCTTCGCTTGGGAGCAGCATAATAGCAATTTTCGTCGAGCGCAATTTTTCAAATACATTTTAAAAGTAAACATTAAATAGATATTATAAATTTGTTTGAAAGTTATTTAGGAAAAAAAAAATTATAATACAGTAATACTGTACATTTATAATATTTAAAATACTTACATTTATAATACAGTAATACTGTACCTTTGTTATGATCCAACATTTATAATATTTATGAAAAATTAAATATTTGAAATTTTTTTTTTTCGTAAATAACTTTTAAGCCAATTTATTATATCTTTTTAATCTTTACTTATAAAATGTATTTGAAAAATTGCGCTCGACGAAACTTGCTATTATGCTGCTCCCAAGCGGAGGAGTTTGGCAAAACGGAACCCCATTGATCAGCTATTTACCGGGGTTAAAAAATATAAAATGCTATTAAAAAGTAGGGGTTGGTGGTAGGAGGGTAAAAATTTAGGACTAAATGTATTTTTTAATGGCACACCACAAAAAAATAACCAAAAAAAAATTGTCCAAAAAATGAAAAAAATTTTTTTAGGGTGAGCCACCCTTACCACTTAGGGGTATAAAAATTAGTTATGAACCTATTCTCATACTTGCTGAATATACATATAAAATTTCATCAAAATCGGTCAAGCCGTTTCGGAGGAGTATAAATACGAAAACTGTGTCACAGGAATTTTATATATTAGATAGATATGAGCTATTCACTGCACAAATCGATTAACTCTATAAAACAAGAAAAAATAACTAATAATCTTCATCACTCGCGTCCACATCATGACAGATTTTATAATTGCCCGAAATATGCTATGCGTTAAATATATGATCAATATCTTTTAAAAAATCGATAAATCAATAAATCATCAATGCGTGTTGGGCACACGCAATTTATAATCAACTATTTAGGTCACAGCACAAAGTGTCTTTGACACAGTTGAAAACAGCTGGAGAGTTCAATGAACTCCCCCTTTAAGTTCAAGGTAAACTAACAAGTTAAATATTAACAATAAAATCAAAACTTAATAAACTTCTGCAATAAATTATTTTTTATTTAATGGCCAAAACAAATTTTGTCGTTTAATTGGTGGTAATCATTATTATTTGAGAAATTTATTATAAATATGAAAAACTATGACTGAATCAAGTGCTGCTTTGACTAGGGATTCCATAATTATGAAATATAAAATAGGGACACTTCAAATTTTATTTGAAAAAATATTTTTTTTTCTTGGGGTGTGTATTTCTACTTTAATTCTAAGAAAAAATTAAAATTAAACATTAAATTCTAATAAAAAAAAGTAATATTTATAAACAAAACATTTAAATAAATTAAACATTGAAAATACATTTACATTAATGAAGTTTCAAACTAATTGTTGCACTGGAAATAATAGATAAACATAATTTAAATGAATTTACTAAAATATTAGGTTTATGATTAATATTTTATATAAAACGGGACATTTTTATGTTCCGGTGCATTCTGTGAGGACACTGGGACAGTATCCATAAAAACGGGACGGATGGGATCCCTATGCTAGCAGAACAATCTTGAATCGCTTTTTGTAGTTCATTTGTTTGTTCTATAGTAGGATCTTCAGTGATTTGATCACATAACGGTTTTAATTTAATAAAAGTCGTATTAATTCCAATATTCAATATATGACACTATTATAAATCTGCTTTAGAATTGTCAAAATCCAAAATAATAAACATAACCTATAAAATGGGCTTAGAAAAACAAATCATAATTTCAGGGTCTTCAGCATGTCTTCAGGTGGAAGGCCAAACTGCGCATGGCATGCGTATCTATTAAATTTGTTAGAATATTTTGTGATATATATATATATATATATATATATATATATATATATATATATATATATATATATATATATATATATATATATATTGTATTTAATACGATTTTTTACTGAATTAATTATTTCTTATATTACTATAATAAAAGTTTTGAATTTGATATTTTGAAGTCTTACCTGAAAGACCCACGTATTTGAAATATATTTGCAATATTTATTTAATTTTGAAATATATGAATACCTAATTAACATAGATTGAAATTACGTAATTATATCTTAAATTGGTAGATTTATATTATTTTTAGCAGTTTATTATATTGGATATAATAAAAGGGATTTATATATTTTAATATACTTTTTATTTGAAAACAATGTAATACATACGTTCACTCATAAATTGAGACAGCTCATTTAGGAACGTTATATAAGTGCACTCTATCGAAATGTCGTATAAGTTTGCACAATATGCAACGTTATTTTTTTTTTGTAGAATTCGAAGTTATTATTAAGTACTTGAAGAAGATTCGTCGATACTTTGATCTGACGAAGAATCAGAACTATCACTGGATTGATTAGATCTAGATTTTGAAAGAGATCTGGATCGTCTCCTGTCACATTTCTTATGTCTTAGGTATCTCTCGTGAACGTGAACGAGATCTCGATCGACGATAATGTTTCTTTCGTTTCCAATTAGTTCCCGAATCCGAATCGGACGAACAAGAATCACGCCTGTCTCAATGATGATGGGGATATTTTTGTTTTTTCATACTTTTTGCTATTACTCGTTTTTGATGATCCAGTTGTGGGAATAAATCTAAAATTTAGCAAATATTTTGTCCCGTATTAATTCAGAAATAAAAATAAAATCAAAATGCGTCGTATAAGTGTCAACAATAAAACGAAATTGAAATGACTTTATAAAATGCAAGTTAAAAAAAAAACAAAACAAAATAGATTCTAAAAATAAAAACTAAATAAAGCTTGATTTACATTATACTAGATTCGGCTAGAAACTTTGACTAGTTTACATACTAGACGCACTTGTCAAAACTTGAATAATGTAAATCAGAAAAAATCCAGCCAAGTTTTCAAACTAGATTCGTCTAGAAGTTGATTTTCAAACTAGGTTCGGACCAATTTTTCATCCAAGTTTCTATACTATCAACTCTGTGCAAAGTGTAAATGCGTAACTAAGTAACTCAGAAAGCTTCAAAATCTTAGAAATTTTAACTAGTTTTTCTTGTTTACGTCTATGAAAATTCATTTTGTACTTAACCTCTTACTTTCACACAATAACAAACTGGTATAAAAACACTACGTACATTTTGGATGTTGGCAAACCTACTCACATCCAATTCCGCGCCTGCGTACAACTAAAAAGTATGAACATGCGCCTTAAATAAAAAGTTTTAACTACTTTAAAGACGATTCTAGTTTCCAATCTATGGCAGAGAAATAATTTTCGGTTTCACTTTCTAGATTACCTTGTGATATTTCGAGAGCCTCTTTAGCTGAATTCATTTCGGCTTGCTGTATACTATGTCCGGTAGCTTTCGCTAAACGTTTTCCACGAAAATACACAGCTACAGTATAAACTCGTGTATTTGTAGGTCCTTTGCATTCAATTACCCTGTAAAATACAAGGTATTCCAATTTAACAAGATTAGAAGTATATGGGTAAACCCATATATAGACCACTTTGACATTTCTCGGAAAGTTGGTAACGCTGTATTTTAATAATATTATAATTTATGTGGGCACTAGGAGATACTTTTCCGAAAATTTGATCAAAATCGAATAAATAATGTAGTCACAATAAATTTTTAAAAAATTTTGTGATTTTTTTCTCTCGATAAGTTGGCAAGACTGTATTTTGTTAAAATTGCATAATTTATTTAGGCACTAGGAAAAACTTTTATAAAAATTTGATCAAAATCGGATAAATAACGTAGCCAATATGAATTTTTAAAAACTTTAGTAATTTTTTTCTCGGAAAGTTGGTATCACTGGAAAAAACCAAAACTACATGACCATCTTGGGTATTAGGCAAATTTATCCTGAAAATTTCATTAAAATCGGTTAAACCGTCTAGGAGAAGTTGCGGCCACAAAATTTTGACTTACGACCGAGCGAGCTGACGACGCACATCCATACACCCACATAAACTAAGTTCAGATTCGTCATCTAGAGAATATATGAAGGATTTCCATACAATTTTTTTTTTGTTTTGAAAATGTTACAGACACTGTACTAAACGCTATACCACTTTTTCCTTGCAGTCAAAGTGGTAAAAAAAAATGGTGCCCTAAGGAGTTAAAAATGGCAAATATTTACTTATAAATCGGAATATCCGGTTCTCCGCCATCCATTGTACGTAATGTAAGACAACATTGTTGCAATTTCGATTTTGGATCGTTCCAATCCTGATTCATAATAATATCTTGCAGACGTGGGAATAATGTTACTTGACAAAGAACGCGACAATATTCTATATCCTATATATATATATATATATATATATATATATATATATATATATATATATATATATATATATAAATAAAATGATTACTGAATGATAAATAGAATGATAAATGATAATAAAATATACTTTATCAATGTATAAGGCACCGACGAATGCTTCTAATAAATCAGCTCTGTCCTTTGTTTTTAATTCGGCTTTCGGATTGTTATAAACGGCATAATTTGCCATACCAAGATCATCGCAGACTCCCGCTAGGATGCGATTATTTACCAGTGAACTTCTTAATAGCTAGAAGAATTAGAGAAAAAATCAATTTTACTGGCTCTAAATTTAACAAATTTACTTAATTCATTAATACATTATTCGAATCTTTCATTTTTCAATAAAATAATTAGAACTGAAATATTGTATAAAAATAATTATAAAATTTGGATTTTTTTTTTAATCCAAAAGAATTAGTAATAGTTGATTAATAAAATTTAAATATATTAAATTAAAAATTGATATAATTCATAAATCGAAAGATTATGAATTTTTAATAAAATAGCCAAGCAATGAAGTTACGTCATGAATTCCTGATTCAATTTACGGTAACAAAGTTATCTCTTTTTATTATATAATAGTTGGATTGTGCACGTATTTATATTCACATAGAATAATACATAGAAAATCACGCCATATATCCACATGGATGTGGCACAAACTCTTTCCATTATCTCGAAATCAGTTTCCCTCCAGATATTCCTATTTAGACAAGCAACCTTTAGCGTCATCTACATTCATAATTCCTCGCTTGCTCTTCTATTCCTACTATTTGGAAACTTCCACTCACACAAAACACTTTCAATAATTATTGACGTAATTTCATTGAATGATTATTTTTAGTTAAAAATCATAATTTGTTCTTAAAAAATAATATTAAAAATTGAATTTTTTTTTATGTTGACAAATATTACAATAATTGTTGTGTTTCATATATTTTGTAATGTTATTAGAAATTGTTAAACAAAAACAACAAATAACTTACCGAGAGATGACCTTCATGATGTTCCGGAAAGAATTTATATAAATATTCCGAAGCGATAAGTTTTAGAACTGTATCACCTAAAAATTCTAAACGTTGATTCGATCCTAAAGTTAAATTTGTATATCCGATGCTTCGATCAGTAAATGCACGTGCTAATAAACGTATATGATTAAATTTAACACCGATCGAATCTTCAAACCTTGTCAATTTCTGCAACAGTTCAAATTTTGGAATCCATTGTCGATCACCAATCGGTTCCTGTTCTTGTAAAGGATGCAGGGGAAGATTCTCCCAAACTTCCAATAATTTCGGTTTGTATTTAAAAAAAGTCGTTCCGAATACTTGATCAGCAATCTTAAAATATTTTCATTCGTGTATGATTATATAAAAAAAATTTTAATTTATTGATTAGACTGTGCCAAAAAAAATCGATATTTTTTGTTCCCGTTTATTCCCCGTTAAAAATCATTCAGATTCCCAAAATTTAAAGCCAATCGGACAACATTTAGAGTCGAAAACGTGTTTTTAGAGATTTTTAATCATATTTTTCCAGATGTTCTGATTGTGTTGTGCTTTAATCGCGAGTTTGACGTATTATTGCATTCAATAAACAATGTATTGGATGTGTTTTACATAACAGATTAATTCTTTGAAGTTTATTTTGAAGAATTAAAGGCAAATAAAAGGCTATATTCAAAAAGGTGGTGGGAATACAAAAAAGAATAATTTTACATTCGATTTATTCGTTTAATACTACGTATTTATGGTAACTAATTATTAGAAAAATTAGCTAATTTATGTACAACTAGTAATTTAATAACAATATTTATATATTTACAGAATTAGCATATAAAAAAAATTTATCAAATATTAAATTGTCAATATTTTCTTTGTTTATTATTATTTTGATTTCCAAAAAATATTTATGTTGTTAATTGTTATTATAGTACTTATATATTAATTTCAGAATTTTTGTATCTGTAGTTTATTTGTAAAAAAATAATTTTCATCATTTTCCTTGAAAAATGTGATTTTCTCTTATTTCATGCATACATTTTATTTGAAAAAAAATATGATTAATCTTTATTATAACTAACAACATATATATTTTTTGGAAATCAAAATAATAATAAACAAAGAAAATACTGACAATTAAATATTTGATTATTTTTTTTTATATGCTACTTCTGTAAATATATAAAAATTGTTATTAAATTCTGAATTGTACATAAATTAGCTAATTTTTCTAATAATTAGTTACCATAAATACATAGTATTAAACGAATAAATCGAATGTAAAATTATCCTTATTTGTATTTCCACCACCTGTCTGAATATAGTCTTTTGTTTGCCTTGAACTGGCCTTAACTATAAAAAATATAGGTATAATATAGTTATAATATAGAGTTATTCAAGAAAGAAACTGAAATCACTGTCTTTCGCTTATGAAAAATGGGTTAATTCTTCAAAATAAACTTCAAAGAATTAACCTGTAATGTAAAACACATACAGTACATTGTTATTGAATGTAATATTACGTCAAACTCGCGATTAAAGCAGAAATACCATTGAAACATCCGGAAAAATATTATGAAAAAATCTCTAAAAACACGTTAGATTTGTTTTTTTTTTGTCATAGTCTAGTATTGCTTTGTGATACCTACCTTAATACCACCATCCAAAAACAATGCGCCCATTAGAGCTTCGAAACAATTTGCCATTGCGTGTTGTAATTCTAAATCGTGGCACAAATCCGAACCGAGAGCGTATAGCATGAATTGATCTAAGTTTAAAGTTCGTGCCAGAACAGCTAAATGCTGATTTTGAACAATTGCTGCCCGGTACGTGGCCAAACCACCTTCTTCCAAATCGGGAAACATTCGGAATAAATGGAGCGACGAAAGAAATTCAACGACAGCATCGCCTAAGAATTCCAATCGTTCATTGTGCGTTATATTCGATTCGGTTTCGTGTTTTTTACCAAATCTTGACATAATTAAAGTATTAATGCCTGAAAGAAAACTGAAAGATTAGTTCAAATTGACCAAAATACATCTCAAATTTTGTATACACTGTATTACATCATAATTGTCTCATGGTTTATTAAGTTATACCTACGATAGATAGCCTCCTAATACAAAGAACAAATTTCAAATTATAATATAGATAATAAAGAAATTTACCTCGTTTACGAGTATTCATATAATGAATGCGTCCATCGCCATATTCTGGTTGTCGGATTCCGCAGTTTGTTAAACTGTTACGGGCATGATCTGGATTTGTACCGAAATTCTCCCGATACGATGGATGCGTTAATGCCAATTGTAACAATGCTCGATTGGTAAATTTATAATCGATACATTGTTCCAAGACGTTTAAAGAATGATGGAATCTTAAGTGACACACCAAAACTGGTATCAACATTGCATGCTAAACATAAGAATATTAATTCAGTTGAGATAGTCGATCTCCAAATGTACCTAGTTGAGTTAATATGAGGAAAAGTGTAAGGATTTATTTAAAATCAATAAAAGACAAAAACTACACTGTTCAGAATAATCTTTAAATGATAATTTATATTCATTATCCAGATCGATAAAGTTTGGGAATTTTTTTCAGGTAGACAGAATAAAGCACATGTTCCGTGGTTTTTATATGTTTTTAGAGCTTTATTTGGTCTAGAATTTAGAAAAGTTTCAACCAAATTGGTTGCAGTGATGAGCTGTAATTCGCTCATTTGTTTAAAAAAGACATTGGTCCTGGGCAGCATTCAAACATAAAAACACATTTTTGGTTACTTTGCCCAAAAGTAAACTAAAAAATCTAGGATGTAGTATAGTAGGATTATTTTGAAATTCATAAAATTAACAAAATGGCAGCATTTTGGAAAAAGGTGTTTTTTTTATATAAAAAATCAGCTTTGAAAGCACATAAAAAAATCGAAAAAAGTAGATATCAAAAATATCCTACTCTACATTTTAGAAAATTTAATTCTCTTTTTCCTAGAGAGAAAACAAAGTCAATTAATTTCCAAGATATCTTCTGGATAACATAGTTTCCAGAAAAACGCGTTTAAAGTTTGAGATACCCTATCTACCTGCCCCGACACGACTTTGTAAAAATCGCTGTAACTTCGCAACAAGTTTTAATTTCACATTATAAGCTTTGAAAAAATAGATTTTTTGAAAATTTTAGGGTGGTGTCCTCCTTTAAGAATCATGCAGAAGATCGTGTTCGATTTAACACCTTGAAGAATCAGCAGATAAATCAGTTTATCTGCTGATTCTGATTCCGATCAACAACTGTAGTTTTGCTATTTTCTGTAAGTAGTATTTTAGTTTTCCCGATTCGATGCTGATAATTAAAGATTATTCTGAACAGTGTAGTTTTTAGCTTTTAATAAACCCTTACATTTTTCCTCATATAGATACATAAATTATTTAATCAACTTTAATTTTAATGATACTTGTCTTAACCCTACATTTATAAAACTTTTCACTAAATAATAAATGTAAACATGTAATCATTTTATATAATCTCATAATTATTTTAACGATTTGTTAATTTCATGAAAAGTTTTATTTATCCATAATTAATGAATGTCATCACTGTTATAACATTATGGAAAAGAAATAAATGAAATCTATTTGTTAGAAATGTACTTATACAAGTATTTGATAATAAAAATTTTCTTACTTGAACAATATCACACATGATACCAGTACGATAAAATCCTTCGGCTGATACAGCCACCGTTACATCACGTTTCATTTTACTCTGCGTTCGCATCTCTTGTAATTTATTTTCTTTCGCTTCCAGTTTTCGTTTATCTTCAAACGTTGGCTTCGACATATTCGCTAATAAATGCCGGAATTTTACATAATCTCGCCACGCCTTTTGATATCTACAATACAAATTAATTAATAAATCAAATATAAAAAAAAATATAAATTAGAAAACTACTCGGGATTTCCAGCGTAGCTTAATTGCTTCGGCCGAATTCCAAAATGAACAATTTCGGGAAAACGCAATTGTCCTGGTACCTGTAAATCACTGTTACGATCTAATTGATCTACACGAACGGAACATGGTTTTTTTCCGGGATATGTTACAACCATTCCCTAAAAAATTATTAATATATTATTATTACCGAATAATAATTTATAAATTTTATCATCTTACTTTAACTTCATCAGCCACAAATTGCCATTCATATTGTGACATTTGTACCATTAATGATAGATCGATTTTATTTATTAATAGCTTCGAACTATCCAATAAATATTGTAAAACTTCTTTCATTGAAAGTATTTCGCGGCCATTATCTAAATAATAAAACAAATAAATTATTACATAATGCAATTATTCAATTATTTATTACTTACCAGGTAAATCTCTAACAAATCGAGGCATAAAATGAAATTGTGAACAACCAGCATCTATATCTCCTGCAGCCTTGAAGTCTAAATCTACTAATTCGAGCAGTTCACGAAACAAGAAATCATCTATAAAATAATTTCTATTATTATTTCAATCCTTTATAAACGCATGCATTAAAATAATTTAACTTACGAAATAGATCAAGTTCGCGAATAGTAAAATTATCGGGATGTTTTTCTTCAATGTATAAAATCGTGTATTCAATATTGAAACGAATAACTTTACATGTAGGCAATTTGAAGAGTGGAAAATGTGAAAACATTGAAAAACCTTCGAAAATAAATTCCTGGTCATCGTGTTTGATAATTGTCGGTGTTTTCGTAAGAAAATTGGTAGGTGGTGAAATAGTTATTCGATAATGATATAATTTATCGGCATTATTCGTATCTTTATCGCAAACTTTTATGAATTTTACTCCAGCGTAGATTCCATGACGAATACCGGATTTTCGTGATTTTAATGAGCAACGGCACAGAGGACCGTCGTTCATTTCACCGGGATCATTATACCTGGAGAAATGTTTCATTTGTTATATTGCACATTATACCTACTTGAAACTTTATACAAATCAAATAAACAAAAATTAAAATTTATTTAAGGTGTTACATAGGTATGTGTAAATGAACCAAAACTTTGACAATTAATTCAATAAAAAGTTGTCGACAACTGCCGACGGTCTTATTGCATTTCGGAAGGTCCTTCGCGGCGGACTGCAGAACTCGCTTATTTCTTAACATGTTTTCTCTAACTTGTCCCGATCCAAAGCTTTTTTTAAGTAATTAGGAACAAAATGATGACATTTGAACGAAAAAAGTCGTATTTTATCTGTGCTTTTAGAGCTTTAACAATTAAATAAACAACAAAAACATCAAATTACAAAATATCTGAAACGATACAAGTTAGAAATAACATGGATAAATATGTGAAAAAAAAAAATTGTATGCAAATCGGTTAACAAATAAGCGAGTTCTGCTGTCCACCGCGAAGGACCTTTCGGAATGCAATAAGACCGTTTTTGTAAGAACTTCGGCAGTTGTCGACCTAACAGTTTCTTCTCCAAGACTTAATCTTTTCAATAAAAAAAAAAT
>CAWYQG010000141.1:0-33986 GCA_963966155.1 Clivina fossor
GTAAATTCGCGTTTTTAAGCAGAAATTGACGATTTCTTGCTTTTTCGCTTCGCTGGTTTAATGAGAAATCGGATTTTTTGAAAAAGTTCAATATCTCCAGTAGTTTTTAAGTTGGCGAGCCAAAAACGTACAAATGCTTGTAAATTCGCGATTTTAAGCAGAAATTGACGATTTCTTGCTTTTTCGCTTCGCTGGTTTAATGAGAAATCGGATTTTTTGAAAAAGTTCAATATCTCCAGTAGTTTTAAGTTGGCGAGCCAAAAACGTACAAATGCTTGTAAATTCGCGTTTTTAAGCAGAAATTGACGATTTCTTGCTTTTTCGCTTCGCTGGTTTAATGAGAAATCGGATTTTTGAAAAGTTCAATATCTCCAGTAGTTTTTAAGTTGGCGAGCCAAAAACGTACAAATGCTTGTAAATTCGCGTTTTTAAGCAGAAATTGACGATTTCTTGCTTTTTCGCTTCGCTGGTTTAATGAGAAATCGGATTTTTTGAAAAAGTTCAATATCTCCAGTAGTTTTTAAGTTGGCGAGCCAAAAACGTACAAATGCTTGTAAATTCGCGTTTTTAAGCAGAAATTGACGATTTCTTGCTTTTTCGCTTCGCTGGTTTAATGAGAAATCGGATTTTTGAAAAAGTTCAATATCTCCAGTAGTTTTTAAGTTGGCGAGCCAAAAACGTATAAATGCTTGTAAATTCGCGTTTTTACGCAGAAATTGACGATTTCTTGCTTTTTCGCTTCGCTGGTTTAATGAGAAATCGGATTTTTTGAAAAAGTTCAATATCTCCAGTAGTTTTAAGTTGGCGAGCCAAAAACGTACAAATGCTTGTAAATTCGCGTTTTTAAGCAGAAATTGACGATTTCTTGCTTTTTCGCTTCGCTGGTTTAATGAGAAATCGGATTTTTTGAAAAAGTTCAATATCTCCAGTAGTTTTTAAGGTGGCGAGCCAAAAACGTATAAATGCTTGTAAATTCGCGTTTTTAAGCAGAAATTGACGATCTCTTGCTTTTTCGCTTCGCTGTTTAATGAGAAATCGGATTTTTGAAAAAATTCAATGTCTCCAGTAGTTTTTAAGTTGGCGAGCCAAAAACGTATAAATGCTTGTAAATTCGCGTTTTTAAGCAGAAAGTGACGATTTCTTGCTTTTCGCTTCGCTGGTTTAATGAGAAATCGGATTTTTGAAAAAGTTCAATATCTCCAGTAGTTTTTAAGTTGGCGAGCCAAAAACGTACAAATGCTTGTAAATTCGCGTTTTTAAGCAGAAATTGACGATTTCTTGCTTTTTCGCTTCGCTGGTTTAATGAGAAATCGGATTTTTGAAAAAGTTCAATATCTCCAGTAGTTTTTAAGTTGGCGAGCCAAAAACGTACAAATGCTTGTAAATTCGCGTTTTTAAGCAGAAATTGACGATTTCTTGCTTTTTCGCTTCGCTGGTTTAATGAGAAATCGGATTTTTGAAAAAGTTCAATATCTCCAGTAGTTTTTAAGTTGGCGAGCCAAAAACGTACAAATGCTTGTAAATTCTCGTTTTTAAGCAGAAATTGACGATTTCTTGCTTTTTCGCTTCGCTGGTTTAATGAGAAATCGGATTTTTTGAAAAAGTTCAATATCTCCAGTAGTTTTTAAGTTGGCGAGCCAAAAACGTACAAATGCATGTAAATTCGCGTTTTTAAGCAGAAATTGACGATTTCTTGCTTTTTTCGCTTCGCTGGTTTAATGAGAAATCGGATTTTTTGAAAAAGTTCAATATCTCCAGTAGTTTTTAAGTTGGCGAGCCAAAAACGTATAAATGCTTGTAAATTCGCGTTTTTAAGCAGAAATTGACGATTTCTTGCTTTTCGCTTGGCTGGTTTAATGAGAAATCGGATTTTTTGAAAAAGTTCAATATCTCCAGTAGTTTTTAAGTTGGCGAGCCAAAAACGTACAAATGCTTGTAAATTCGCGTTTTTAAGCAGAAATTGACGATTTCTTGCTTTTTCGCTTCGCTGGTTTAATGAGAAATCGGATTTTTTGAAAAAGTTCAATATCTCCAGTAGTTTTTAAGTTGGCGAGCCAAAAACGTACAAATGCATGTAAATTCGCGTTTTTAAGCAGAAATTGACGATTTCTTGCTTCTTCGCTTCGCTGGTTTAATGAGAAATCGGATTTTTGAAAAAGTTCAATATCTCCAGTAGTTTTTAAGTTGGCGAGCCAAAAACTTACAAATGCTTGTAAATTCGCGTTTTTAAGCAGAAATTGACGATTTCTTGCTTTTTCGCTTCGCTGTTTAATGAGAAATCGGATTTTTTGAAAAAGTTCAATATCTCCAGTAGTTTTTAAGGTGGCGAGCCAAAAACGTATAAATGCTTGTAAATTCGCGTTTTTAAGCAGAAATTGACGATCTCTTGCTTTTTCGCTTCGCTGGTTTAATGAGAAATCGGATTTTTTGAAAAAATTCAATATCTCCAGTAGTTTTTAAGTTGGCGAGCCAAAAACGTATAAATGCTTGTAAATTCGCGTTTTTAAGCAGAAAGTGACGATTTCTTGCTTTTTCGCTTCGCTGGTTTAATGAGAAATCGGATTTTTTGAAAAAGTTCAATATCTCCAGTAGTTTTTAAGTTGGCGAGCCAAAAACGTACAAATGCTTGTAAATTCGCGTTTTTAAGCAGAAATTGACGATTTCTTGCTTTTTCGCTTCGCTGGTTTAATGAGAAATCGGATTTTTGAAAAAGTTCAATATCTCCAGTAGTTTTTAAGTTGGCGAGCCAAAAACGTACAAATGCTTGTAAATTCGCGTTTTTAAGCAGAAATTGACGATTTCTTGCTTTTTCGCTTCGCTGGTTTAATGAGAAATCGGATTTTTTGAAAAAGTTCAATATCTCCAGTAGTTTTTAAGTTGGCGAGCCAAAAACGTACAAATGCTTGTAAATTCTCGTTTTTAAGCAGAAATTGACGATTTCTTGCTTTTTCGCTTCGCTGGTTTAATGAGAAATCGGATTTTTTGAAAAAGTTCAATATCTCCAGTAGTTTTTAAGTTGGCGAGCCAAAAACGTACAAATGCATGTAAATTCGCGTTTTTAAGCAGAAATTGACGATTTCTTGCTTTTTCGCTTCGCTGGTTTAATGAGAAATCGGATTTTTTGAAAAAGTTCAATATCTCCAGTAGTTTTTAAGTTGGCGAGCCAAAAACGTATAAATGCTTGTAAATTCGCGTTTTTAAGCAGAAATTGACGATTTCTTGCTTTTTCGCTTCGCTGGTTTAATGAGAAATCGGATTTTTTGAAAAAGTTCAATATCTCCAGTAGTTTTTAAGTTGGCGAGCCAAAAACGTACAAATGCTTGTAAATTCGCGTTTTTAAGCAGAAATTGACGATTTCTTGCTTTTTCGCTTCGCTGGTTTAATGAGAAATCGGATTTTTTGAAAAAGTTCAATATCTCCAGTAGTTTTAAGTTGGCGAGCCAAAACGTACAAATGCATGTAAATTCGCGTTTTTAAGCAGAAATTGACGATTTCTTGCTTCTTCGCTTCGCTGGTTTAATGAGAAATCGGATTTTTTGAAAAGTTCAATATCTCCAGTAGTTTTTAAGTTGGCGAGCCAAAAACGTACAAATGCTTGTAAATTCGCGTTTTTAAGCAGAAATTGACGATTTCTTGCTTTTTCGCTTCGCTGGTTTAATGAGAAATCGGATTTTTTGAAAAAGTTCAATATCTCCAGTAGTTTTTAAGTTGGCGAGCCAAAAACGTACAAATGCTTGTAAATTCGCGTTTTTAAGCAGAAATTGACGATTTCTTGCTTTTTCGCTTCGCTGGTTTAATGAGAAATCGGATTTTTTCAAAAGTTCAATATCTCCAGTAGTTTTTAAGTTGGCGAGCCAAAAACGTACAAATGCTTGTAAATTCGCGTTTTTAAGCAGAAATTGACGATTTCTTGCTTTTTCGCTTCGCTGGTTTAATGAGAAATCGGATTTTTTGAAAAAGTTCAATATCTCCAGTAGTTTTTAAGTTGGCGAGCCAAAAACGTACAAATGCTTGTAAATTCGCGTTTTTAAGCAGAAATTGACGATTTCTTGCTTTTTCGCTTCGCTGGTTTAATGAGAAATCGGATTTTTTGAGAAAGTTCAATAACTCCAGTAGTTTCTAAGTTGGCGAGCCAAAAACGTACAAATGCTTGTAAATTCGCGTTTTTAAGCAGAAATTGACGATTTCTTGCTTTTTCGCTTCGCTGGTTTAATGAGAAATCGGATTTTTGAAAAAGTTCAATATCTCCAGTAGTTTTTAAGTTGGCGAGCCAAAACGTACAAATGCTTGTAAATTCGCGTTTTTAAGCAGAAATTGACGATTTCTTGCTTTTTCGCTTCGCTGGTTTAATGAGAAATCGGATTTTTTGAAAAAGTTCAATATCTCCAGTAGTTTTTAAGTTGGCGAGCCAAAAACGTATAAATGCTTGTAAATTCGCGTTTTTAAGCAGAAATTGACGATTTCTTGCTTTTTCGCTTCGCTGGTTTAATGAGAAATCGGATTTTTTGAAAAAGTTCAATATCTCCAGTAGTTTTTAAGTTGGCGAGCCAAAAAAGTACAAATGCTTGTAAATTCGCGTTTTTAAGCAGAAATTGACGATTTCTTGCTTTTTCGCTTCGCTGGTTTAATAAGAAATCGGATTTTTTGAAAAAGTTCAATATCTCCAGTAGTTTTTAAGTTGGCGAGCCAAAAACCTACAAATGCTTGTAAATTCGCGTTTTTAAGCAGAAATTGACGATTTCTTGCTTTTCGCTTCGCTGGTTTAATGAGAAATCGGATTTTTTGAAAAAGTTCAATATCTCCAGTAGTTTTTAAGTTGGCGAGCCAAAAACATACAAATGCTTGTAAATTCGCGTTTTTAAGCAGAAATTGACGATTTCTTGCTTTTTCGCTTCGCTGGTTTAATGAGAAATCGGATTTTTTGAAAAGTTCAATATCTCCAGTAGTTTTTAAGTTGGCGAGCCAAAAACGTATAAATGCTTGTAAATTTGCGTTTTTAAGCAGAAATTGACGATTTCTTGCTTTTTCGCTTCGCTGGTTTAATGAGAAATCGGATTTTTTGAAAAACTTCAATATCTCCAGTAGTTTTTAAGTTGGCGAGCCAAAAACGTACAATAACTTGTAAATTCGCGTTTTTAAGCAGAAATTGACGATTTCTTGCTTTTTCGCTTCGCTGGTTAATGAGAAATCGGATTTTTTGAAAAAGTTCAATATCTCCAGTAGTTTTTAAGTTGGCGAGCCAAAAACGTACAAATGCTTGTAAATTCGCGTTTTTAAGCAGAAATTGACGATTTCTTGCTTTTTCGCTTCGCTGGTTTAATGAGAAATCGGATTTTTTGAAAAAGTTCAATATCTCCAGTAGTTTGTAAGTTGGCGAGCCAAAAACGTACAAATGCTTGTAAATTCGCGTTTTTAAGCAGAAATTGACGATTTCTTGCTTTTTCGCTTCGCTGGTTTAATGAGAAATCGGATTTTTTGAAAAAGTTCAATATCTCCAGTAGTTTTTAAGTTGGCGAGCCAAAAACGTATAAATGCTTGTAAATTCGCGTTTTTAAGCAGAAATTGACGATTTCTTGCTTTTTCGCTTGGCTGGTTTAATGAAAAATCGGATTTTTTGAAAAAGTTCAATATCTCCAGTAGTTTTTAAGTTGGCGAGCCAAAAACGTACAAATGCTTGTAAATTCGCGTTTTTAAGCAGAAATTGACGATTTCTTGCTTTTCGCTTCGCTGGTTTAATGAGAAATCGGATTTTTGAAAAAGTTCAATATCTCCAGTAGTTTTTAAGTTGGCGAGCCAAAAACGTATAAATGCTTGTAAATTCGCGTTTTTAAGCAGAAATTGACGATTTCTTGCTTTTTCGCTTCGCTGGTTTAATGAGAAATCGGATTTTTGAAAAAGTTCAATATCTCCAGTAGTTTTTAAGTTGGCGAGCCAAAAACGTATAAATGCTTGTAAATTCGCGTTTTTAAGCAGAAATTGACGATTTCTTTCTTTTCGCTTCGCTGGTTTAATGAGAAATCGGATTTTTTGAAAAAGTTCAATATCTCCAGTAGTTTTTAAGTTGGCGAGCCAAAAACGTACAAATGCTTGTAAATTCGCGTTTTTAAGCAGAAATTGACGATTTCTTGCTTTTTCGCTTCGCTGGTTTAATGAGAAATCGGATTTTTGAAAAAGTTCAATATCTCCAGTAGTTTTTAAGTTGGCGAGCCAAAAACGTACAAATGCTTGTAAATTTGCGTTTTTAAGCAGAAATTGACGATTTCTTGCTTTTTCGCTTCGCTGGTTTAATGAGAAATCGGATTTTTGAAAAGTTCAATATCTCCAGTAGTTTTTAAGTTGGCGAGCCAAAAACGTACAAATGCTTGTAAATTCGCGTTTTTAAGCAGAAATTGACGATTTCTTGCTTTTTCGCTTCGCTGGTTTAATGAGAAATCGGATTTTTTGAAAAAGTTCAATATCTCCAGTAGTTTTTAAGTTGGCGAGCCAAAAACGTACAAATGCTTGTAAATTCGCGTTTTTAAGCAGAAATTGACGATTTCTTGCTTTTTCGCTTCGCTGGTTTAATGAGAAATCGGATTTTTGAAAAAGTTCAATATCTCCAGCAGTTTTTAAGTTGGCGAGCCAAAAACGTACAAATGCTTGTAAATTCGCGTTTTTAAGCAGAAATTGACGATTTCTTGCTTTTTCGCTTCGCTGGTTTAATGAGAAATCGGATTTTTTGAAAAAGTTCAATATCTCCAGTAGTTTTTAAGTTGGCGAGCCAAAAACGTATAAATGCTTGTAAATTCGCGTTTTTAAGCAGAAATTGACGATTTCTTGCTTTTTCGCTTCGCTGGTTTAATGAGAAATCGGATTTTTTGAAAAAGTTCAATATCTCCAGTAGTTTTTAAGTTGGCGAGCCAAAAACGTATAAATGCTTGTAAATTCGCGTTTTTAAACAGAAATTGACGATTTCTTGCTTTTTCGCTTCGCTGGTTTAATGAGAAATCGGATTTTTTGAAAAAGTTCAATATCTCCAGTAGTTTTTAAGTTGGCGAGCCAAAAACGTACAAATGCTTGTAAATTCGCGTTTTTAAGCAGAAATTGACGATTTCTTGCTTTTTCGCTTCGCTGGTTTAATGAGAAATCGGATTTTTTGAAAAAGTTCAATATCTCCAGTAGTTTTTAAGTTGGCGAACCAAAAACGTATAAATGCTTGTAAATTCGCGTTTTTAAGCAGAAATTGACGATTTCTTGCTTTTTCGCTTCGCTGGTTTAATGAGAAATCGGATTTTTTGAAAAAGTTCAATATCTCCAGTAGTTTTTAAGTTGGCGAGCCAAAAACGTACAAATGCTTGTAAATTCGCGTTTTTAAGCAGAAATTGACGATTTCTTGCTTTTTCGCTTCGCTGGTTTAATGAGAAATCGGATTTTTTGAAAAAGTTCAATATCTCCAGTAGTTTTTAAGTTGGCGAGCCAAAAACGTACAAATGCTTGTAAATTCGCGTTTTTAAGCAGAAATTGACGATTTCTTGCTTTTTCGCTTCGCTGGTTTAATGAGAAATCGGAATTTTGAAAAGTTCAATATCTCCAGTAGTTTTTAAGTTGGCGAGCCAAAAACGTACAAATGCTTGTAAATTCGCGTTTTTAAGCAGAAATTGACGATTTCTTGCTTTTTCGCTTCGCTGGTTTAATGAGAAATCGGATTTTTGAAAAAGTTCAATATCTCCAGTAGTTTTTAAGTTGGCGAGCCAAAAACGTACAAATGCTTGTAAATTCGCGTTTTTAAGCAGAAATTGACGATTTCTTGCTTTTTCGCTTCGCTGGTTTAATGAGAAATCGGATTTTTTGAAAAAGTTCAATATCTCCAGTAGTTTTTAAGTTGGCGAGCCAAAAACGTACAAATGCTTGTAAATTCGCGTTTTTAAGCAGAAATTGACGATTTCTTGCTTTTTCGCTTCGCTGGTTTAATGAGAAATCGGATTTTTGAAAAAGTTCAATATCTCCAGTAGTTTTTAAGTGGCGAGCCAAAAACGTACAAATGCTTGTAAATTCGCGTTTTTAAGCAGAAATTGACGATTTCTTGCTTTTTCGCTTCGCTGGTTTAATGAGAAATCGGATTTTTGAAAAAGTTCAATATCTCCAGTAGTTTTTAAGTTGGCGAGCCAAAAACGTACAAATGCTTGTAAATTCGCGTTTTTAAGCAGAAATTGACGATTTCTTGCTTTTTCGCTTCGCTGGTTTAATGAGAAATCGGATTTTTTGAAAAAGTTCAATATCTCCAGTAGTTTTTAAGTTGGCGAGCCAAAAACGTATAAATGCTTGTAAATTCGCGTTTTTAAGCAGAAATTGACGATTTCTTGCTTTTTCGCTTCGCTGGTTTAATGAGAAATCGGATTTTTTGAAAAAGTTCAATATCTCCAGTAGTTTTTAAGTTGGCGAGCCAAAAACGTACAAATGCTTGTAAATTCGCGTTTTTAATCAGAAATTGACGATTTCTTGCTTTTTCGCTTCGCTGGTTTAATGAGAAATCGAATTTTTTGAAAAAGTTCAATATCTCCAGTAGTTTTTAAGTTGGCGAGCCAAAAACGTATAACTGCTTGTAAATTCGCGTTTTTAAGCAGAAATTGACGATTTCTTGCTTTTTCGCTTCGCTGGTTTAATGAGAAATCGGATTTTTTGAAAAAGTTCAATATCTCCAGTAGTTTTTAAGTTGGAGAGCCAAAAACGTACAAATGCTTGTAAATTCGCGTTTTTAAGCAGAAATTGACGATTTCTTGCTTTTTCGCTTCGCTGGTTTAATGAGAATCGGATTTTTTGAAAAAGTTCAATATCTCCAGTAGTTTTTAAGTTGGCGAGCCAAAAACGTACAAATGCTTGTAAATTCGCGTTTTTAAGCAGAAATTGACGATTTCTTGCTTTTTCGCTTCGCTGGTTTAATGAGAAATCGGATTTTTTGTAAAAGTTCAATATCTCCAGTAGTTTTTAAGTTGGCGAGCCAAAAACGTACAAATGCTTGTAAATTCGCGTTTTTAAGCAGAAATTGACGATTTCTTGCTTTTCTCGCTTCGCTGGTTTAATGAGAAATCGGATTTTTTGAAAAAGTTCAATATCTCCAGTAGTTTTTAAGTTGGCGAGCCAAAAACGTACAAATGCTTGTAAATTCGCGTTTTTAAGCAGAAATTGACGATTTCTTGCTTTGTCGCTTCGCTCGTTTAATGAGAAATCGGATTTTTTGAAAAAGTTCAATATCTCCAGTAGTTTTTAAGTTGGCGAGCCAAAAACGTATAAATGCTTGTAAATTCGCGTTTTTAAGCAGAAATTGACGATTTCTTGCTTTTTCGCTTCGCTGGTTTAATGAGAAATCGGATTTTTTGAAAAAGTTCAATATCTCCAGTAGTTTTTAAGTTGGCGAGCCAAAAACGTATATATGCTTGTAAATTCGCGTTTTAAGCAGAAATTGACGATTTCTTGCTTTTTCGCTTCGCTGGTTTAATGAGAAATCGGATTTTTTGAAAAAGTTCAATATCTCCAGTAGTTTTAAGTTGGCGAGCCAAAAACGTACAAATGCTTGTAAATTCGCGTTTTTAAGCAGAAATTGACGATTTCTTGCTTTTTCGCTTCGCTGGTTTAATGAGAAATCGAATTTTTTGAAAAAGTTCAATAACTCCAGTAGTTTTTAAGTTGGCGAGCCAAAAACGTACAAATGCTTGTAAATTCGCGTTTTTAAGCAGAAATTGACGATTTCTTGCTTTTTCGCTTCGCTGGTTTAATGAGAAATCGGATTTTTTGAAAAAGTTCAATATCTCCAGTAGTTTTTAAGTTGGCGAGCCAAAAACGTATAACTGCTTGTAAATTCGCGTTTTTAAGCAGAAATTGACGATTTCTTGCTTTTTCGCTTCGCTGGTTTAATGAGAAATCGGATTTTTTGAAAAAGTTCAATATCTCCAGTAGTTTTAAGTTGGAGAGCCAAAAACGTACAAATGCTTGTAAATTCGCGTTTTTAAGCAGAAATTGACGATTTCTTGCTTTTTCGCTTCGCTGGTTTAATGAGAAATCGGATTTTTTGAAAAAGTTCAATATCTCCAGTAGTTTTTAAGTTGGCGAGCCAAAAACGTACAAATGCTTGTAAATTCGCGTTTTTAAGCAGAAATTGACGATTTCTTGCTTTTTCGCTTCGCTGGTTTAATGAGAAATCGGATTTTTTGTAAAAGTTCAATATCTCCAGTAGTTTTTAAGTTGGCGAGCCAAAAACGTACAAATGCTTGTAAATTCGCGTTTTTAAGCAGAAATTGACGATTTCTTGCTTTTTCGCTTCGCTGGTTTAATGAGAAATCGGATTTTTTGAAAAAGTTCAATATCTCCAGTAGTTTTTAAGTTGGCGAGCCAAAAACGTACAAATGCTTGTAAATTCGCGTTTTTAAGCAGAAATTGACGATTTCTTGCTTTTTCGCTTCGCTCGTTTAATGAGAAATCGGATTTTTTGAAAAAGTTCAATATCTCCAGTAGTTTTTAAGTTGGCGAGCCAAAAACGTATAAATGCTTGTAAATTCGCGTTTTTAAGCAGAAATTGACGATTTCTTGCTTTTTCGCTTCGCTGGTTTAATGAGAAATCGGATTTTTGAAAAGTTCAATATCTCCAGTAGTTTTTAAGTTGGCGAGCCAAAAACGTATATATGCTTGTAAATTCGCGTTTTTAAGCAGAAATTGACGATTTCTTGCTTTTTCGCTTCGCTGGTTTAATGAGAAATCGGATTTTTTGAAAAAGTTCAATATCTCCAGTAGTTTTAAGTTGGCGAGCCAAAAACGTACAAATGCTTGTAAATTCGCGTTTTAAGCAGAAATTGACGATTTCTTGCTTTTTCGCTTCGCTGGTTTAATGAGAAATCGAATTTTTTGAAAAAGTTCAATAACTCCAGTAGTTTTAAGTTGGCGAGCCAAAAACGTACAAATGCTTGTAAATTCGCGTTTTTAATCAGAAATTGACGATTTCTTGCTTTTTCGCTTCGCTGGTTTAATGAGAAATCGGATTTTTTGAAAAAGTTCAATATCTCCAGTAGTTTTTAAGTTGGCGAGCCAAAAACGTACAAATGCTTGTAAATTCGCGTTTTTAAGCAGAAATTGACGATTTCTTGCTTTTTCGCTTCGCTGGTTTAATGAGAAATCGGATTTTTTGAAAAAGTTTAATATCTCCAGTAGTTTTTAAGTTGGCGAGCCAAAAACGTACAAATGCCTGTAAATTCGCGTTTTAAGCAGAAATTGACGAATTCTTGCTTTTTCGCTTCGCTGGTTTAATGAGAAATCGGATTTTTTGAAAAAGTTCAATATCTCCAGTAGTTTTTAAGTTGGCGAGCCAAAAACGTACAAATGCTTGTAAATTCGCGTTTTTAAGCAGAAATTGACGATTTCTTGCTTTTTCGCTTCGCTGGTTTAATGAGAAATCGGATTTTTTGAAAAAGTTAATATCTCCAGTAGTTTTTAAGTTGGCGAGCCAAAAACGTACAAATGCTTGTAAATTCGCGTTTTTAAGCAGAAATTGACGATTTCTTGCTTTTTCGCTTCGCTGGTTTAATGAGAAATCGGATTTTTGAAAAAGTTCAATATCTCCAGTAGTTTTTAAGTTGGCGAGCCAAAAACGTACAAATGCTTGTAAATTCGCGTTTTAAGCAGAAATTGACGATTTCTTGCTTTTTCGCTTCGCTGGTTTAATGAGAAATCGGATTTTTTGAAAAAGTTCAATATCTCCAGTAGTTTTTAAGTTGGCGAGCCAAAAACGTACAAATGCTTGTAAATTCGCGTTTTTAAGCAGAAATTGACGATTTCTTGCTTTTTCGCTTCGCTGGTTTAATGAGAAATCGGATTTTTTGAAAAAGTTCAATATCTCCAGTAGTTTTTAAGTTGGCGAGCCAAAAACGTACAAATGCTTGTAAATTCGCGTTTTTAAGCAGAAAGTGATGACTTCTTGCTTTTTCGCTTCGCTGGTTTAATGAGAAATCGGATTTTTTGAAAAAGTTCAATATCTCCAGTAGTTTTTAAGTTGGCGAGCCAAAAACGTACAAATGCTTGTAAATTCGCGTTTTTAAGCAGAAATTGACGATTTCTTGCTTTTTCGCTTCGCTGGTTTAATGAGAAATCGGATTTTTTGAAAAAGTTCAATATCTCCAGTAGTTTTTAAGTTGGCGAGCCAAAAACGTACAAATGCTTGTAAATTCGCGTTTTTAAGCAGAAATTGACGATTTCTTGCTTTTTCGCTTCGCTGGTTTAATGAGAAATCGGATTTTTTGAAAAAGTTCAATATCTCCAGTAGTTTTTAAGTTGGCGAGCCAAAAACGTATAAATGCTTGTAAATTCGCGTTTTTAAGCAGAAATTGACGATTTCTTGCTTTTTCGCTTCGCTGGTTTAATGAGAAATCGGATTTTTTGAAAAAGTTCAATATCTCCAGTAGTTTTTAAGTTGGCGAGCCAAAAACGTACAAATGCTTGTAAATTCGCGTTTTTAAGCAGAAATTGACGATTTCTTGCTTTTTCGCTTCGCTGGTTTAATGAGAAATCGGATTTTTTGAAAAAGTTCAATATCTCCAGTAGTTTTTAAGTTGGCGAGCCAAAAACGTACAAATGCTTGTAAATTCGCGTTTTTAAGCAGAAATTGACGATTTCTTGCTTTTTCGCTTCGCTGGTTTAATGAGAAATCGGATTTTTTGAAAAGTTCAATATCTCCAGTAGTTTTTAAGTTGGCGAGCCAAAAACGTACAAATGCCTGTAAATTCGCGTTTTTAAGCAGAAATTGACGAATTCTTGCTTTTTCGCTTCGCTGGTTTAATGAGAAATCGGATTTTTGAAAAAGTTCAATATCTCCAGTAGTTTTTAAGTTGGCGAGCCAAAAACGTACAAATGCTTGTAAATTCGCGTTTTTAAGCAGAAATTGACGATTTCTTGCTTTTTCGCTTCGCTGGTTTAATGAGAAATCGGATTTTTGAAAAAGTTTAATATCTCCAGTAGTTTTTAAGTTGGCGAGCCAAAAACGTACAAATGCTTGTAAATTCGCGTTTTTAAGCAGAAATTGACGATTTCTTGCTTTTTCGCTTCGCTGGTTTAATGAGAAATCGGATTTTTTGAAAAAGTTCAATATCTCCAGTAGTTTTTAAGTTGGCGAGCCAAAAACGTACAAATGCTTGTAAATTCGCGTTTTTAAGCAGAAATTGACGATTTCTTGCTTTTTCGCTTCGCTGGTTTAATGAGAAATCGGATTTTTTGAAAAAGTTCAATATCTCCAGTAGTTTTTAAGTTGGCGAGCCAAAAACGTACAAATGCTTGTAAATTCGCGTTTTTAAGCAGAAATTGACGATTTCTTGCTTTTTCGCTTCGCTGGTTTAATGAGAAATCGGATTTTTTGAAAAAGTTCAATATCTCCAGTAGTTTTTAAGTTGGCGAGCCAAAAACGTACAAATGCTTGTAAATTCGCGTTTTTAAGCAGAAATTGACGATTTCTTGCTTTTTCGCTTCGCTGGTTTAATGAGAAATCGGATTTTTTGAAAAAGTTCAATATCTCCAGTAGTTTTTAAGTTGGCGAGCCAAAAACGTACAAATGCTTGTAAATTCGCGTTTTTAAGCAGAAATTGACGATTTCTTGCTTTTTCGCTTCGCTGGTTTAATGAGAAATCGGATTTTTTGAAAAAGTTCAATATCTCCAGTAGTTTTTAAGTTGGCGAGCCAAAAACGTATAAATGCTTGTAAATTCGCGTTTTTAAGCAGAAATTGACGATTTCTTGCTTTTTCGCTTCGCTGGTTTAATGAGAAATCGGATTTTTTGAAAAAGTTCAATATCTCCAGTAGTTTTTAAGTTGGCGAGCCAAAAACGTACAAATGCTTGTAAATTCGCGTTTTTAAGCAGAAATTGACGATTTCTTGCTTTTTCGCTTCGCTGGTTTAATGAGAAATCGGATTTTTTGAAAAAGTTCAATATCTCCAGTAGTTTTTAAGTTGGCGAGCCAAAAACGTACAAATGCTTGTAAATTCGCGTTTTTAAGCAGAAATTGACGATTTCTTGCTTTTTCGCTTCGCTGGTTTAATGAGAAATCGGATTTTTTGAAAAAGTTCAATATCTCCAGTAGTTTTTAAGTTGGCGAGCCAAAAACGTACAAATGCTTGTAAATTCGCGTTTTTAAGCAGAAATTGACGATTTCTTGCTTTTTCGCTTCGCTGGTTTAATGAGAAATCGGATTTTTTGAAAAAGTTCAATATCTCCAGTAGTTTTTAAGTTGGCGAGCCAAAAACGTACAAATGCTTGTAAATTCGCGTTTTTAAGCAGAAATTGACGATTTCTTGCTTTTTCGCTTCGCTGGTTTAATGAGAAATCGGATTTTTTGAAAAAGTTCAATATCTCCAGTAGTTTTTAAGTTGGCGAGCCAAAAACGTACAAATGCTTGTAAATTCGCGTTTTTAAGCAGAAATTGACGATTTCTTGCTTTTTCGCTTCGCTGGTTTAATGAGAAATCGGATTTTTTGAAAAAGTTCAATATCTCCAGTAGTTTTTAAGTTGGCGAGCCAAAAACGTACAAATGCTTGTAAATTCGCGTTTTTAAGCAGAAATTGACGATATCTTGCTTTTTCGCTTCGCTGGTTTAATGAGAAATTGGATTTTTTGAAAAAGTTCAATATCTCCAGTAATTTTTAAGTTGGCGAGCCAAAAACGTATAAATGCTTGTAAATTCGCGTTTTTAAGCAGAAATTGACGATTTCTTGCTTTTTCGCTTCGCTGGTTTAATGAGAAATCGGATTTTTTGAAAAAGTTCAATATCTCCAGTAGTTTTTAAGTTGGCGAGCCAAAAACGTATAAATGCTTGTAAATTCGCGTTTTTAAGCAGAAATTGACGATTTCTTGCTTTTTCGCTTCGCTGGTTTAATGAGAAATCGGATTTTTTGAAAAAGTTCAATATCTCCAGTAGTTTTTAAGTTGGCGAGCCAAAAACGTACAAATGCTTGTAAATTCGCGTTTTTAAGCAGAAATTGACGATTTGTTGCTTTTTCGCTTCGCTGGTTTAATGAGAAATCGGATTTTTTGAAAAAGTTTAATATCTCCAGTAGTTTTTAAGTTGGCGAGCCAAAAACGTATAAATGCTTGTAAATTCGCGTTTTTAAGCAGAAATTGACGATTTCTTGCTTTTTCGATTCGCTGGTTTAATGAGAAATCGGATTTTTTGAAAAAGTTCAATATCTCCAGTAGTTTTTAAGTTGGCGAGCCAATAAGTACAAATGCTTGTAAATTCGCGTTTTTAAGCAGAAATTGACGATTTCTTGCTTTTTCGCTTCGCTGGTTTAATGAGAAATCGGATTTTTTGAAAAAGTTCAATATCTCCAGTAGTTTTTAAGTTGGCGAGCCAAAAACGTACAAATGCTTGTAAATTCGCGTTTTTAAGCAGAAATTGACGATTTCTTGCTTTTTCGCTTCGCTGGTTTAATGAGAAATCGGATTTTTTGAAAAAGTTCAATATCTCCAGTAGTTTTTAAGTTGGCGAGCCAAAAACGTACAAATGCTTGTAAATTCGCGTTTTTAAGCAGAAATTGACGATTTCTTGCTTTTTCGCTTCGCTGGTTTAATGAGAAATCGGATTTTTTGAAAAAGTTCAATATCTCCAGTAGTTTTTAAGTTGGCGAGCCAAAAACGTACAAATGCTTGTAAATTCGCGTTTTTAAGCAGAAATTGACGATTTCTTGCTTTTTCGCTTCGCTGGTTTAATGAGAAATCGGATTTTTTGAAAAAGTTCAATATCTCCAGTAGTTTTTAAGTTGGCGAGCCAAAAACGTATAAATGCTTGTAAATTCGCGTTTTTAAGCAGAAATTGACGATTTCTTGCTTTTTCGCTTCGCTGGTTTAATGAGAAATCGGATTTTTTGAAAAAGTTCAATATCTCCAGTAGTTTTTAAGTTGGCGAGCCAAAAACGTACAAATGCTTGTAAATTCGCGTTTTTAAGCAGAAATTGACGATTTTTTGCTTTTTCGCTTCGCTGGTTTAATGAGAAATCGGATTTTTTGAAAAAGTTCAATATCTCCAGTAGTTTTTAAGTTGGCGAGCCAAAAACGTACAAATGCTTGTAAATTCGCGTTTTTAAGCAGAAATTGACGATTTCTTGCTTTTTCGCTTCGCTGGTTTAATGAGAAATCGGATTTTTTGAAAAAGTTCAATATCTCCAGTAGTTTTTAAGTTGGCGAGCCAAAAACGTTTAAATGCTTGTAAATTCGCGTTTTTAAGCAGAAATTGACGATTTCTTGCTTTTTCGCTTCGCTGGTTTAATGAGAAATCGGATTTTTTGAAAAAGTTTAATATCTCCAGTAGTTTTTAAGTTGGCGAGCCAAAAACGTACAAATGCTTGTAAATTCGCGTTTTTAAGCAGAAATTGACGATTTCTTGCTTTTTCGCTTCGCTGGTTTAATGAGAAATCGGATTTTTTGAAAAAGTTCAATATCTGTACATATCGCCCGTCGCTCTTATTATAAACTAAGATAAGTCGTAACATAGTAGATGTACTGGAAAGTGTATCTAGAATGACAATAGTAAATTATTTTATTGAGGTAATAGAAAGATTAAGTTATAAATATATATAGGTAATTAATAAAATAAATATCTTGTATATATATATATATATATATATTTATATTTCATTTTCTTCTTGACTTCCTGCTGCTATAGCAGCTCCTACTCCTGTTTTTAATTAAAGCCAAAATAGAGGCTTATCACTGTTAATGATATCATTGAATAATTATTCTAATTAAAGAAATATGCTACATAAATATATACTAATTCTATCATTATGACTAATTTTTAAACCTGATAATTTTACACCCGCTAATCCTTTAGTTACTCCTATCCATATTCAACCAGAGTGATATTTTTTATTTGGTAGTTTTTAAGTTGGCGAGCCAAAAACGTATAAATGCTTGTAAATTCGCGTTTTTAAGCAGAAATTGACGATTTCTTGCTTTTTCGCTTCGCTGGTTTAATGAGAAATCGGATTTTTTGAAAAAGTTCAATATCTCCAGTAGTTTTTAAGTTGGCGAGCCAAAAACGTACAAATGCTTGTAAATTCGCGTTTTTAAGCAGAAATTGACGATTTCTTGCTTTTTCGCTTCGCTGGTTTAATGAGAAATCGGATTTTTTGAAAAAGTTCAATATCTCCAGTAGTTTTTAAGTTGGCGAGCCAAAAACGTACAAATGCTTGTAAATTCGCGTTTTTAAGCAGAAATTGACGATTTCTTGCTTTTTCGCTTCGCTGGTTTAATGAGAAATCGGATTTTTTGAAAAAGTTCAATATCTCCAGTAGTTTTTAAGTTGGCAAGCCAAAAACGTACAAATGCTTGTAAATTCGCGTTTTTAAGCAGAAATTGACGATTTCTTGCTTTTTCGCTTCGCTGGTTTAATGAGAAATCGGATTTTTTGAAAAAGTTCAATATCTCCAGTAGTTTTTAAGTTGGCGAGCCAAAAACGTATAAATGCTTGTAAATTCGCGTTTTTAAGCAGAAATTGACGATTTCTTGCTTTTTCGCTTCGCTGGTTTAATGAGAAATCGGATTTTTTGAAAAAGTTCAATATCTCCAGTAGTTTTTAAGTTGGCGAGCCAAAAACGTATATATGTTTGTAAATTCGCGTTTTTAAGCAGAAATTGACGATTTCTTGCTTTTTCGCTTCGCTGGTTTAATGAGAAATCGGATTTTTTGAAAAAGTTTAATATCTCCAGTAGTTTTTAAGTTGGCGAGCCAAAAACGTATAAATGCTTGTAAATTCGCGTTTTTAAGCAGAAATTGACGATTTCTTGCTTTTTCGCTTCGCTGATTTAATGAGAAATCGGATTTTTTGAAAAAGTTCAATATCTCCAGTAGTTTTTAAGTTGGCGAGCCAAAAACGTACAAATGCTTGTAAATTCGCGTTTTTAAGCAGAAAGTGACGATTTCTTGCTTTTTCGCTTCGCTGGTTTAATGAGAAATCGGATTTTTTGAAAAAGTTCAATATCTCCAGTAGTTTTTAAGTTGGCGAGCCAAAAACGTACAAATGCTTGTAAATTCGCGTTTTTAAGCAGAAATTGACGATTTCTTGCTTTTTCGCTTCGCTGGTTTAATGAGAAATCGGATTTTTTGAAAAAGTTTAATATCTCCAGTAGTTTTTAAGTTGGCGAGCCAAAAACGTACAAATGCTTGTAAATTCGCGTTTTTAAGCAGAAATTGACGATTTCTTGCTTTTTCGCTTCGCTGGTTTAATGAGAAATCGGATTTTTTGAAAAAGTTCAATATCTCCAGTAGTTTTTAAGTTGGCGAGCCAAAAACGTACAAATGCTTGTAAATTCGCGTTTTTAAGCAGAAATTGACGATTTCTTGCTTTTTCGCTTCGCTGGTTTAATGAGAAATCGGATTTTTTGAAAAAGTTCAATATCTCCAGTAGTTTTTAAGTTGGCGAGCCAAACACGTACAAATGCTTGTAAATTCGCGTTTTTAAGCAGAAATTGACGATTTCTTGCTTTTTCGCTTCGCTGGTTTAATGAGAAATCGGATTTTTTGAAAAAGTTCAATATCTCCAGTAGTTTTTAAGTTGGCGAGCCAAAAACGTATAAATGCTTGTATATTCGCGTTTTTAAGCAGAAATTGACGATTTCTTGCTTTTTGGCTTCGCTGGTTTAATGAGAAATCGGATTTTTTGAAAAAGTTCAATATCTCCAGTAGTTTTTAAGTTGGCGAGCCAAAAACGTATAAATGCTTGTAAATTCGCGTTTTTAAGCAGAAATTGACAATTTCTTGCTTTTTCGCTTTGCTGGTTTAATGAGAAATCGGATTTTTTGAAAAAGTTCAATAACTTCAGTAGTTTTTAAGTTGGCGAGCCAAAAACGTACAAATGCTTGTAAATTCGCGTTTTTAAGCAGAAATTGACGATTTCTTGCTTTTTCGCTTCGCTGGTTTAATGAGAAATCGGATTTTTTGAAAAAGTTCAATATCTCCAGTAGTTTTTAAGTTGGCGAGCCAAAAACGTACAAATGCTTGTAAATTCGCGTTTTTAAGCAGAAATTGACGATTTCTTGCTTTTTCGCTTCGCTGGTTTAATGAGAAATCGGATTTTTTGAAAAAGTTCAATATCTCCAGTAGTTTTTAAGTTGGCGAGCCAAAAACGTATAAATGGTTGTATATTCGCGTTTTTAAGCAGAAATTGACGATTTCTTGCTTTTTGGCTTCGCTGGTTTAATGAGAAATCGGATTTTTTGAAAAAGTTCAATATCTCCAGTAGTTTTTAAGTTGGCGAGCCAAAAACGTATAAATGCTTGTAAATTCGCGTTTTTAAGCAGAAATTGATAATTTCTAGCTTTTTCGCTTTGCTGGTTTAATGAGAAATCGGATTTTTTGAAAAAGTTCAATAACTCCAGTAGTTTTTAAGTTGGCGAGCCAAAAACGTATATATGCTTGTAAATTCGCGTTTTTAAGCAGAAATTGAAGATTTTTTGCTTTTTCGCTTCGCTGGTTTAATGAGAAATCGGATTTTTTGAAAAAGTTCAATATCTCCAGTAGTTTTTAAGTTGGCGAGCCAAAAACGTACAAATGCTTGTAAATTCGCGTTTTTAAGCAGAAATTGAAGATTTTTTGCTTTTTCGCTTCGCTGGTTTAATGAGAAATCGGATTTTTTGAAAAAGTTCAATATCTTCTAGTTTTTAAGTTGGCGAGCCAAAAACGTATAAATGCTTGTAAATTCGCGTTTTTAAGCAGAAATTGACGATTTCTTGCTTTTTCGCTTCGCTGGTTTAATGAGAAATCGGATTTTTTGAAAAAGTTCAATATCTCCAGTAGTTTTTAAGTTGGCGAGCCAAAAACCTACAAATGCTTGTAAATTCGCGTTTTTAAGCAGAAATTGACGATTTCTTGCTTTTTCGCTTCGCTGGTTTAATGAGAAATCGGATTTTTTGAAAAAGTTCAATATCTCCAGTAGTTTTTAAGTTGGCGAGCCAAAAACGTATAAATGCTTGTAAATTCGCGTTTTTAAGCAGAAATTGACGATTTCTTGCTTTTTCGATTCGCTGGTTTAATGAGAAATCAGATTTTTTGAAAAAGTTCAATATCTCCAGTAGTTTTTAAGTTGGCGAGCCAAAAACGTACAAATGCTTGTAAATTCGCGTTTTTAAGCAGAAATTGACGATTTCTTGCTTTTTCGCTTCGCTGGTTTAATGAGAAATCGGATTTTTTGAAAAAGTTCAATATCTCCAGTAGTTTTTAAGTTGGCGAGCCAAAAACGTACAAATGCTTGTAAATTCGCGTTTTTAAGCAGAAATTGACGATTTCTTGCTTTTTCGCTTCGCTGGTTTAATGAGAAATCGGATTTTTTGAAAAAGTTCAATATCTCCAGTAGTTTTTAAGTTGGCGAGCCAAAAACGTATAAATGCTTGTAAATTCGCGTTTTTAAGCAGAAATTGACGATTTCTTGCTTTTTTGCTTCGCTGGTTTAATGAGAAATCGGATTTTTTGAAAAAGTTCAATATCTCCAGTAGTTTTTAAGTTGGCGAGCCAAAAACGTACAAATGCTTGTAAATTCGCGTTTTTAAGCAGAAATTGACGATTTCTTGCTTTTTCGCTTCGCTGGTTTAATGAGAAATCGGATTTTTTGAAAAAGTTCAATATCTCCAGTAGTTTTTAAGTTGGCGAGCCAAAAACGTATAAATGCTTGTATATTCGCGTTTTTAAGCAGAAATTGACGATTTCTTGCTTTTTGGCTTCGCTGGTTTAATGAGAAATCGGATTTTTTGAAAAAGTTCAATATCTCCAGTAGTTTTTAAGTTGGCGAGCCAAAAACGTATAAATGCTTGTAAATTCGCGTTTTTAAGCAGAAATTGACAATTTCTAGCTTTTTCGCTTTGCTGGTTTAATGAGAAATCGGATTTTTTGAAAAAGTTCAATAACTCCAGTAGTTTTTAAGTTGGCGAGCCAAAAACGTATATATGCTTGTAAATTCGCGTTTTTAAGCAGAAATTGAAGATTTTTTGCTTTTTCGCTTCGCTGGTTTAATGAGAAATCGGATTTTTTGAAAAAGTTCAATATCTTCTAGTTTTTAAGTTGGCGAGCCAAAAACGTATAAATGCTTGTAAATTCGCGTTTTTAAGCAGAAATTGACGATTTCTTGCTTTTTCGCTTCGCTGGTTTAATGAGAAATCGGATTTTTTGAAAAAGTTCAATATCTCTAGTAGTTTTTAAGTTGGCGAGCCAAAAACGTATAAATGCTTGTAAATTCGCGTTTTTAAGCAGAAATTGACGATTTCTTGCTTTTTCGCTTCGCTGGTTTAATGAGAAATCGGATTTTTTGAAAAAGTTCAATATCTCCAGTAGTTTTTAAGTTGGCGAGCCAAAAACGTACAAATGCTTGTAAATTCGCGTTTTTAAGCAGAAATTGACGATTTGTTGCTTTTTCGCTTCGCTGGTTTAATGAGAAATCGGATTTTTTGAAAAAGTTTAATATCTCCAGTAGTTTTTAAGTTGGCGAGCCAAAAACGTACAAATGCTTGTAAATTCGCGTTTTTAAGCAGAAATTGACGATTTCTTGCTTTTTCGCTTCGCTGGTTTAATGAGAAATCGGATTTTTTGAAAAAGTTCAATATCTCTAGTAGTTTTTAAGTTGGCGAGCCAAAAACGTACAAATGCTTGTAAATTCGCGTTTTTAAGCAGAAATTGACGATTTCTTGCTTTTTCGCTTCGCTGGTTTAATGAGAAATCGGATTTTTTGAAAAAGTTCAATATCTCCAGTAGTTTTTAAGTTGGCGAGCCAAAAACGTACAAATGCTTGTAAATTCGCGTTTTTAAGCAGAAATTGACGATTTCTTGCTTTTTCGCTTCGCTGGTTTAATGAGAAATCGGATTTTTTGAAAAAGTTCAATATCTCCAGTAGTTTTTAAGTTGGCGAGCCAAAAACGTACAAATGCTTGTAAATTCGCGTTTTTAAGCAGAAATTGACGATTTCTTGCTTTTTCGCTTCGCTGGTTTAATGAGAAATCGGATTTTTTGAAAAAGTTTAATATCTCCAGTAGTTTTTAAGTTGGCGAGCCAAAAACGTACAAATGCTTGTAAATTTGCGTTTTTAAGCAGAAATTGACGATTTCTTGCTTTTTCGCTTCGCTGGTTTAATGAGAAATCGGATTTTTTGAAAAAGTTCAATATCTCTAGTAGTTTTTAAGTTGGCGAGCCAAAAACGTACAAATGCTTGTAAATTCGCGTTTTTAAGCAGAAATTGACGATTTCTTGCTTTTTCGCTTCGCTGGTTTAATGAGAAATCGGATTTTTTGAAAAAGTTCAATATCTCCAGTAGTTTTTAAGTTGGCGAGCCAAAAACGTACAAATGCTTGTAAATTCGCGTTTTTAAGCAGAAATTGACGATTTCTTGCTTTTTCGCTTCGCTGGTTTAATGAGAAATCGGATTTTTTGAAAAAGTTCAATGTCTCCAGTAGTTTTTAAGTTGGCGAGCCAAAAACGTACAAATGCTTGTAGATTCGCGTTTTTAAGCAGAAATTGACGATTTCTTGCTTTTTCGCTTCGCTGGTTTAATGAGAAATCGGATTTTTTGAAAAAGTTCAATATCTCCAGTAGCTTTTAAGTTGGCGAGCCAAAAACGTACAAATGCTTGTAAATTCGCGTTTTTAAGCAGAAATTGACGATTTCTTGCTTTTTCGCTTCGCTGGTTTAATGAGAAATCGGATTTTTTGAAAAAGTTCAATATCTCCAGTAGTTTTTAAGTTGGCGAGCCAAAAACGTATAAATGCTTGTAAATTCGAGTTTTTAAGAGGAAATTGACGATTTCTTGCTTTTTCGCTGCGCTGGTTTAATGAGAAATCGGATTTTTTGAAAAAGATCAATATCTCCAGTAGTTTTTAAGTTGGCGAGCCAAAAACGTACAAATGCTTGTAAATTCGAGTTTTTAAGCAGAAATTGACAATTTCTTGCTTTTTCGCTTCGCTGGTTTAATGAGAAATCGGATTTTTTGAAAAAGTTCAATATCTCCAGTAGTTTTTAAGTTGGCGAGCCAAAAACGTATAAATGCTTGTATATTCGCGTTTTTAAGCAGAAATTGACGATTTCTTGCTTTTTGGCTTCGCTGGTTTAATGAGAAATCGGATTTTTTGAAAAAGTTCAATATCTCCAGTAGTTTTTAAGTTGGCGAGCCAAAAACGTATAAATGCTTGTAAATTCGCGTTTTTAAGCAGAAATTGACAATTTCTTGCTTTTTCGCTTTGCTGGTTTAATGAGAAATCGGATTTTTTGAAAAAGTTCAATAACTTCAGTAGTTTTTAAGTTGGCAAGCCAAAAACGTATATATGCTTGTAAATTCGCGTTTTTAAGCAGAAATTGACGATTTTTTGCTTTTTCGCTTCGCTGGTTTAATGAGAAATCGGATTTTTTGAAAAAGTTCAATATCTCCTAGTTTTTAAGTTGGCGAGCCAAAAACGTATAAATGCTTGTAAATTCGCGTTTTTAAGCAGAAATTGACGATTTCTTGCTTTTTCGCTTCGCTGGTTTAATGAGAAATCGGATTTTTTGAAAAAGTTCAATATCTCCAGTAGTTTTTAAGTTGGCGAGCCAAAAACGTATAAATGCTTGTAAATTCGCGTTTTTAAGCAGAAATTGACAATTTCTAGCTTTTTCGCTTTGCTGGTTTAATGAGAAATCGGATTTTTTGAAAAAGTTCAATAACTCCAGTAGTTTTTAAGTTGGCGAGCCAAAAACGTATATATGCTTGTAAATTCGCGTTTTTAAGCAGAAATTGAAGATTTTTTGCTTTTTCGCTTCGCTGGTTTAATGAGAAATCGGATTTTTTGAAAAAGTTCAATAACTTCTAGTTTTTAAGTTGGCGAGCCAAAAACGTATAAATGCTTGTAAATTCGCGTTTTTAAGCAGAAATTGACGATTTCTTGCTTTTTCGCTTCGCTGGTTTAATGAGAAATCGGATTTTTTGAAAAAGTTCAATATCTCCAGTAGTTTTTAAGTTGGCGAGCCAAAAACGTACAAATGCTTGTAAATTCGCGTTTTTAAGCAGAAATTGACGATTTCTTGCTTTTTCGCTTCGCTGGTTTAATGAGAAATCGGATTTTTTGAAAAAGTTCAATGTCTCCAGTAGTTTTTAAGTTGGCGAGCCAAAAACGTACAAATGCTTGTAGATTCGCGTTTTTAAGCAGAAATTGACGATTTCTTGCTTTTTCGCTTCGCTGGTTTAATGAGAAATCGGATTTTTTGAAAAAGTTCAATATCTCCAGTAGCTTTTAAGTTGGCGAGCCAAAAACGTACAAATGCTTGTAAATTCGCGTTTTTAAGCAGAAATTGACGATTTCTTGCTTTTTCGCTTCGCTGGTTTAATGAGAAATCGGATTTTTTGAAAAAGTTCAATATCTCCAGTAGTTTTTAAGTTGGCGAGCCAAAAACGTATAAATGCTTGTAAATTCGAGTTTTTAAGAGGAAATTGACGATTTCTTGCTTTTTCGCTGCGCTGGTTTAATGAGAAATCGGATTTTTTGAAAAAGATCAATATCTCCAGTAGTTTTTAAGTTGGCGAGCCAAAAACGTACAAATGCTTGTAAATTCGAGTTTTTAAGCAGAAATTGACGATTTCTTGCTTTTTCGCTTCGCTGGTTTAATGAGAAATCGGATTTTTTGAAAAAGTTCAATATCTCCAGTAGTTTTTAAGTTGGCGAGCCAAAAACGTATAAATGCTTGTATATTCGCGTTTTTAAGCAGAAATTGACGATTTCTTGCTTTTTGGCTTCGCTGGTTTAAGGAGAAATCGGATTTTTTGAAAAAGTTCAATATCTCCAGTAGTTTTTAAGTTGGCGAGGCAAAAACGTATAAATGCTTGTAAATTCGCGTTTTTAAGCAGAAATTGACAATTTCTTGCTTTTTCGCTTTGCTGGTTTAATGAGAAATCGGATTTTTTGAAAAAGTTCAATAACTTCAGTAGTTTTTAAGTTGGCAAGCCAAAAACGTATATATGCTTGTAAATTCGCGTTTTTAAGCAGAAATTGACGATTTTTTGCTTTTTCGCTTCGCTGGTTTAATGAGAAATCGGATTTTTTGAAAAAGTTCAATATCTCCTAGTTTTTAAGTTGGCGAGCCAAAAACGTATAAATGCTTGTAAATTCGCGTTTTTAAGCAGAAATTGACGATTTCTTGCTTTTTCGCTTCGCTGGTTTAATGAGAAATCGGATTTTTTGAAAAAGTTCAATATCTCCAGTAGTTTTTAAGTTGGCGAGCCAAAAACGTATAAATGCTTGTAAATTCGCGTTTTTAAGCAGAAATTGACAATTTCTAGCTTTTTCGCTTTGCTGGTTTAATGAGAAATCGGATTTTTTGAAAAAGTTCAATAACTCCAGTAGTTTTTAAGTTGGCGAGCCAAAAACGTATATATGCTTGTAAATTCGCGTTTTTAAGCAGAAATTGAAGATTTTTTGCTTTTTCGCTTCGCTGGTTTAATGAGAAATCGGATTTTTTGAAAAAGTTCAATATCTTCTAGTTTTTAAGTTGGCGAGCCAAAAACGTATAAATGCTTGTAAATTCGCGTTTTTAAGCAGAAATTGACGATTTCTTGCTTTTTCGCTTCGCTGGTTTAATGAGAAATCGGATTTTTTGAAAAAGTTCAATATCTCCAGTAGTTTTTAAGTTGGCGAGCCAAAAACCTACAAATGCTTGTAAATTCGCGTTTTTAAGCAGAAATTGACGATTTCTTGCTTTTTCGCTTCGCTGGTTTAATGAGAAATCGGATTTTTTGAAAAAGTTCAATAACTCCAGTAGTTTTTAAGTTGGCGAGCCAAAAACGTACAAATGCTTGTAAATTCGCGTTTTTAAGCAGAAATTGACGATTTCTTGCTTTTTCGCTTCGCTGGTTTAATGAGAAATCGGATTTTTTGAAAAAGTTCAATATCTCCAGTAGTTTTTAAGTTGGCGAGCCAAAAACGTACAAATGCTTGTAAATTCGCGTTTTTAAGCAGAAATTGACGATTTCTTGCTTTTTCGCTTCGCTGGTTTAATGAGAAATCGGATTTTTTGAAAAAGTTCAATATCTCCAGTAGTTTTTAAGTTGGCGAGCCAAAAACGTATAAATGCTTGTAAATTCGCGTTTTTAAGCAGAAATTGACGATTTCTTGCTTTTTCGCTTCGCTGGTTTAATGAGAAATCGGATTTTTTGAAAAAGTTCAATATCTCCAGTAGTTTTTAAGTTGGCGAGCCAAAAACGTACAAATGCTTGTAAATTCGCGTTTTTAAGCAGAAATTGACGATTTCTTGCTTTTTCGCTTCGCTGGTTTAATGAGAAATCGGATTTTTTGAAAAAGTTCAATATCTCCAGTAGTTTTTAAGTTGGCGAGCCAAAAACGTACAAATGCTTGTAAATTCGCGTTTTTAAGCAGAAATTGACGATTTCTTGCTTTTTCGCTTCGCTGGTTTAATGAGAAATCGGATTTTTTGAAAAAGTTCAATGTCTCCAGTAGTTTTTAAGTTGGCGAGCCAATAACGTACAAATGCTTGTAGATTCGCGTTTTTAAGCAGAAATTGACGATTTCTTGCTTTTTCGCTTCGCTGGTTTAATGAGAAATCGGATTTTTTGAAAAAGTTCAATATCTCCAGTAGTTTTTAAGTTGGCGAGCCAAAAACGTACAAATGCTTGTAAATTCGCGTTTTTAAGCAGAAATTGACGATTTCTTGCTTTTTCGCTTCGCTGGTTTAATGAGAAATCGGATTTTTTGAAAAAGTTCAATATCTCCAGTAGTTTTTAAGTTGGCGAGCCAAAAACGTATAAATGCTTGTAAATTCGCGTTTTTAAGCAGAAATTGACGATTTCTTGCTTTTTCGCTTCGCTGGTTTAATGAGAAATCGGATTTTTTAAAAAAGTTCAATATCTCCAGTAGTTTTTAAGTTGGCGAGCCAAAAACGTACAAATGCTTGTAAATTCGCGTTTTTAAGCAGAAATTGACGATTTCTTGCTTTTTCGCTTCGCTGGTTTAATGAGAAATCGGATTTTTTGAAAAAGTTCAATAACTCCAGTAGTTTTTAAGTTGGCGAGCCAAAAACGTATAAATGCTTGTAAATTCGCGTTTTTAAGCAGAAATTGACAATTTCTTGCTTTTTCGCTTTGCTGGTTTAATGAGAAATCGGATTTTTTGAAAAAGTTCAATAACTCCAGTAGTTTTTAAGTTGGCGAGCCAAAAACGTACAAATGCTTGTAAATTCGCGTTTTTAAGCAGAAATTGACGATTTCTTGCTTTTTCGCTTCGCTGGTTTAATGAGAAATCGGATTTTTTGAAAAAGTTCAATATCTCCAGTAGTTTTTAAGTTGGCGAGCCAAAAACGTACAAATGCTTGTAAATTCGCGTTTTTAAGCAGAAATTGACGATTTCTTGCTTTTTCGCTTCGCTGGTTTAATGAGAAATCGGATTTTTTGAAAAAGTTCAATAACTCCAGTAGTTTTTAAGTTGGCGAGCCAAAAACGTATAAATGCTTGTAAATTCGCGTTTTTAAGCAGAAATTGACGATTTCTTGCTTTTTCGCTTCGCTGGTTTAATGAGAAATCGGATTTTTTGAAAAAGTTCAATATCTCCAGTAGTTTTTAAGTTGGCGAGCCAAAAACGTACAAATGCTTGTAAATTCGCGTTTTTAAGCAGAAATTGACGATTTCTTGCTTTTTCGCTTCGCTGGTTTAATGAGAAATCGGATTTTTTGAAAAAGTTCAATATCTCCAGTAGTTTTTAAGTTGGCGAGCCAAAAACGTACAAATGCTTGTAAATTCGCGTTTTTAAGCAGAAATTGACGATTTCTTGCTTTTTCGCTTCGCTGGTTTAATGAGAAATCGGATTTTTTGAAAAAGTTCAATATCTCCAGTAGTTTTTAAGTTGGCGAGCCAAAAACGTATAAATGCTTGTAAATTCGCGTTTTTAAGCAGAAATTGACAATTTCTTGCTTTTTCGCTTTGCTGGTTTAATGAGAAATCGGATTTTTTGAAAAAGTTCAATAACTCCAGTAGTTTTTAAGTTGGCGAGCCAAAAACGTATATATGCTTCTAAATTCGCGTTTTTAAGCAGAAATTGACGATTTTTTGCTTTTTCGCTTCGCTGGTTTAATGAGAAATCGGATTTTTTGAAAAATTTCAATATCTCCTAGTTTTTAAGTTGGCGAGCCAAAAACGTATAAATGCTTGTAAATTCGCGTTTTTAAGCAGAAATTGACGATTTCTTGCTTTTTCGCTTTGCTGGTTTAATGAGAAATCGGATTTTTTGAAAAAGTTCAATATCTCCAGTAGTTTTTAAGTTGGCGAGCCAAAAACGTACAAATGCTTGTAAATTCGCGTTTTTAAGCAGAAATTGACGATTTCTTGCTTTTTCGCTTCGCTGGTTTAATGAGAAATCGGATTTTTTGAAAAAGTTCAATAACTCCAGTAGTTTTTAAGTTGGCGAGCCAAAAACGTACAAATGCTTGTAAATTCGCGTTTTTAAGCAGAAATTGACGATTTCTTGCTTTTTCGCTTCGCTGGTTTAATGAGAAATCGGATTTTTTAAAAAGTTCAATATCTCCAGTAGTTTTTAAGTTGGCGAGCCAAAAACGTATAAATGCTTGTAAATTCGCGTTTTTAAGCAGAAGTTGACGATTTCTTGCTTTTTCGCTTCGCTGGTTTAATGAGAAATCGGATTTTTTGAAAAAGTTCAATATCTCCAGTAGTTTTTAAGTTGGCGAGCCAAAAACGTATAAATGCTTGTAAATTCGCGTTTTTAAGCAGAAATTGACGATTTCTTGCTTTTTCGCTTCGCTGGTTTAATGAGAAATCGGATTTTTTGAAAAAGTCAATATCTCCAGTAGTTTTTAAGTTGGCGAGTCAAAAACGTATAAATGCTTGTAAATTCGCGTTTTTAAGCAGAAATTGACGATTTCTTGCTTTTTCGCTTCGCTGGTTTAATGAGAAATCGGATTTTTTGAAAAAGTTCAATATCTCCAGTAGTTTTTAAGTTGGCGAGCCAAAAACGTACAAATGCTTGTAAATTCGCGTTTTTAAGCAGAAATTGACGATTTCTTGCTTTTTCGCTTTGCTGGTTTAATGAGAAATCGGATTTTTTGAAAAAGTTCAATATCTCCAGTAGTTTTTAAGTTGGCGAGCCAAAAACGTATAAATGCTTGTAAATTCGCGTTTTTAAGCAGAAATTGACGATTTCTTGCTTTTTCGCTTCGCTGGTTTAATGAGAAATCGGATTTTTTGAAAAAGTTCAATATCTCCAGTAGTTTTTAAGTTGGCGAGCCAAAAACGTATAAATGCTTGTAAATTCGCGTTTTTAAGCAGAAATTGACGATTTCTTGCTTTTTCGCTTCGCTGGTTTAATGAGAAATCGGATTTTTTGAAAAAGTTCAATATCTCCAGTAGTTTTTAAGTTGGCGAGCCAAAAACGTATAAATGCTTGTAAATTCGCGTTTTTTAAGCAGAAATTGACGATTTCTTGCTTTTTCGCTCGCTGGTTTAATGAGAAATCGGATTTTTTGAAAAAGTTCAATATCTCCAGTAGTTTTTAAGTTAGCGAGCCAAAAACGTACAAATGCTTGTAAATTCGCGTTTTTAAGCAGAAATTGACGATTTCTTGCTTTTTCGCTTCGCTGGTTTAATGAGAAATCGGATTTTTTGAAAAAGTTCAATATCTCCAGTAGTTTTTAAGTTGGCGAGCCAAAAACGTATAAATGCTTGTAAATTCGCGTTTTTAAGCAGAAATTGACGATTTCTTGCTTTTTCGCTTCGCTGGTATAATGAGAAATCGGATTTTTTGAAAAAGTTCAATATCTCCAGTAGTTTTTAAGTTGGCGAGCCAAAAACGTACAAATGCTTGTAAATTCGCGTTTTTAAGCAGAAATTGACGATTTCTTGCTTTTTCGCTTCGCTGGTTTAATGAGAAATCGGATTTTTTGAAAAAGTTCAATATCTCCAGTAGTTTTTAAGTTGGCGAGCCAAAAACGTACAAATGCTTGTAAATTCGCGTTTTTAAGCAAAAATTGACGATTTCTTGCTTTTTCGCTTCGCTGGTTTAATGAGAAATCGGATTTTTTGAAAAAGTCAATATCTCCAGTAGTTTTTAAGTTGGCGAGCCAAAAACGTACAAATGCTTGTAAATTCGCGTTTTTAAGCAGAAATTGACGATTTCTTGCTTTTTCGCTTCGCTGGTTTAATGAGAAATCGGATTTTTTGGAAAAGTTCAATATCTCCAGTAGTTTTAAGTTGGCGAGCCAAAAACGTATAAATGCTTGTAAATTCGCGTTTTTAAGCAGAAATTGACGATTTCTTGCTTTTTCGCTTCGCTGGTTTAATGAGAAATCGGATTTTTTGAAAAAGTTCAATATCTCCAGTAGTTTTTAAGTTGGCGAGCCAAAAACGTACAAATGCTTGTAAATTCGCGTTTTTAAGCAGAAATTGACGATTTCTTGCTTTTTCGCTTCGCTGGTTTAATGAGAAATCGGATTTTTTGAAAAAGTTCAATATCTCCAGTAGTTTTTAAGTTTGCGAGCCAAAAACGTACAAATGCTTGTAAATTCGCGTTTTTAAGCAGAAATTGACGATTTCTTGCTTCTTCGCTTCGCTGGTTTAATGAGAAATCGGATTTTTGAAAAAGTTCAATATCTCCAGTAGTTTTTAAGTTGGCGAGCCAAAAACGTATAAATGCTTGTAAATTCGCGTTTTTAAGCAGAAATTGACCATTTCTTACTTTTTCGCTTCGCTGGTTTAATGAGAAATCGGATTTTTGAAAAAGTTCAATATCTCCAGTAGTTTTTAAGTTGGCGAGCCAAAAACGTACAAATGCTTGTAAATTCGCGTTTTTAAGCAGAAATTGACGATTTCTTGCTTTTTCGCTTCGCTGGTTTAATGAGAAATCGGATTTTTTGAAAAAGTTCAATATCTCCAGTAGTTTTTAAGTTGGCGAGCCAAAAACGTATAAATGCTTGTAAATTCGCGTTTTTAAGCAGAAATTGACGATTTCTTGCTTTTTCGCTTCGCTGGTTTAATGAGAAATCGGATTTTTTGAAAAAGTTCAATATTTCCAGTAGTTTTTAAGTTGGCGAACCAAAAACGTACAAATGCTTGTAAATTCGCGTTTTTAAGCAGAAATTGACGATTTCTTGCTTTTTCGCTTCGCTGGTTTAATGAGAAATCGGATTTTTTGAAAAAGTTCAATATCTCCAGTAGTTTTTAAGTTGGCGAGCCAAAAACGTACAAATGCTTGTAAATTCGCGTTTTTAAGCAGAAATTGACGATTTCTTGCTTTTTCGCTTCGCTGGTTTAATGAGAAATCGGATTTTTTGAAAAAGTTCAATATCTCCAGTAGTTTTAAGTTGGCGAGCCAAAAACGTACAAATGCTTGTAAATTCGCGTTTTTTAAGCAGAAATTGACGATTTCTTGCTTTTTCGCTTCGCTGGTTTAATGAGAAATCGGATTTTTTGAAAAAGTTCAATATCTCCAGTAGTTTTTAAGTTGGCGAGCCAAAAACGTACAAATGCTTGTAAATTCGCGTTTTTAAGCAGAAATTGACGATTTCTTGCTTTTTCGCTTCGCTGGTTTAATGAGACATCGGATTTTTTGAAAAAGTTCAATATCTCCAGTAGTTTTTAAGTTGGCGAGCCAAAAACGTACAAATGCTTGTAAATTCGCGTTTTTAAGCAGAAATTGACGATTTCTTGCTTTTTCGCTTCGCTGGTTTAATGAGAAATCGGATTTTTTGAAAAAGTTCAATATCTCCAGTAGTTTTTAAGTTGGCGAGCCAAAAACGTATAAATGCTTGTAAATTCGCGTTTTTAAGCAGAAATTGACGATTTCTTGCTTTTTCGCTTCGCTGGTTTAATGAGAAATCGGATTTTTTGAAAAAGTTCAATATCTCCAGTAGTTTTTAAGTTGGCGAGCCAAAAACGTACAAATGCTTGTAAATTCGCGTTTTTAAGCAGAAATTGACGATTTCTTACTTTTTCGCTTCGCTGGTTTAATGAGAAATCGGATTTTTTGAAAAAGTTCAATATCTCCAGTAGTTTTTAAGTTGGCGAGCCAAAAACGTATAAATGCTTGTAAATTCGCGTTTTTAAGCAGAAATTGACGATTTCTTGCTTTTTCGCTTCGCTGGTTTAATGAGAAATCGGATTTTTTGAAAAAGTTCAATATCTCCAGTAGTTTTTAAGTTGGCGAGCCAAAAACGTACAAATGCTTGTAAATTCGCGTTTTTAAGCAGAAATTGACGATTTCTTGCTTTTTCGCTTTGCTGGTTTAATGAGAAATCGGATTTTTTGAAAAAGTTCAATATCTCCAGTAGTTTTTAAGTTGGCGAGCCAAAAACGTACAAATGCTTGTAAATTCGCGTTTTTAAGCAGAAATTGACGATTTCTTGCTTTTTCGCTTCGCTGGTTTAATGAGAAATCGGATTTTTTGAAAAAGTTCAATATCTCCAGTAGTTTTTAAGTTGGCGAGCCAAAAACGTACAAATGCTTGTAAATTCGCGTTTTTAAGCAGAAATTGACGATTTCTTGCTTTTTCGCTTCGCTGGTTTAATGAGAAATCGGATTTTTTGAAAAAGTACAATATCTCCAGTAGTTTTTAAGTTGGCGAGCCAAAAACGTATAAATGCTCGTAAATTCGCGTTTTTAAGCAGAAATTGACGATTTCTTGCTTTTTCGCTTCGCTGGTTTAATGAGAAATCGGATTTTTTGAAAAAGTTCAATATCTCCAGTAGTTTTTAAGTTGGCGAGCCAAAAACGTACAAATGCTTGTAAATTCGCGTTTTTAAGCAGAAATTGACGATTTCTTGCTTTTTCGCTTCGCTGGTTTAATGAGAAATCGGATTGTTTGAAAAAGTTCAATATCTCCAGTAGTTTTTAAGTTGGCGAGCCAAAAACGTACAAATGCTTGTAAATTCGCGTTTTTAAGCAGAAATTGACGATTTCTTGCTTTTTCGCTTCGCTGGTTTAATGAGAAATCGGATTTTTGAAAAAGTTCAATATCTCCAGTAGTTTTTAAGTTGGCGAGCCAAAAACGTACAAATGCTTGTAAATTCGCGTTTTTAAGCAAAAATTGACGATTTCTTGCTTTTTCGCTTCGCTGGTTTAATGAGAAATCGGATTTTTTGAAAAAGTTCAATATCTCCAGTAGTTTTTAAGTTGGCGAGCCAAAAACGTACAAATGCTTGTAAATTCGCGTTTTTAAGCAGAAATTGACGATTTCTTGCTTTTTCGCTTCGCTGGTTTAATGAGAAATCGGATTTTTTGAAAAAGTTCAATATCTCCAGTAGTTTTTAAGTTGGCGAGCCAAAAACGTACAAATTCTTGTAAATTCGCGTTTCTAAGCAGAAATTGACGATTTCTTGCTTTTTCGCTTCGCTGGTTTAATGAGAAATCGGATTTTTTGAAAAACTTCAATATCTCCAGTAGTTTTTAAGTTGGCGAGCCAAAAACGTACAAATGCTTGTAAATTCGCGTTTTTAAGCAGAAATTGACGATTTCTTGCTTTTTCGCTTCGCTGGTTTAATGAGAAATCGGATTTTTTGAAAAAGTTCAATATCTCCAGTTATTTTTTAAGTTGGCGAGCCAAAAACGTATAAATGCTTGTAAATTCGCGTTTTTAAGCAGAAATTGACGATTTCTTGCTTTTTTCGCTTCGCTGGTTTAATGAGAAATCGGATTTTTTGAAAAAGTTCAATATCTCCAGTAGTTTTTAAGTTGGCGAGCCAAAAACGTATAAATGCTTGTAAATTCGCGTTTTTAAGCAGAAATTGACGATTTCTTGCTTTTTCGCTTCGCTGGTTTAATGAGAAATCGGATTTTTTGAAAAAGTTCAATATCTCCAGTAGTTTTTAAGTTGGCGAGCCAAAAACGTACAAATGCTTGTAAATTCGCGTTTTTAAGCAGAAATTGACGATTTCTTGCTTTTTCGCTTCGCTGGTTTAATGAGAAATCGGATTTTTTGAAAAAGTTCAATATCTCCAGTAGTTTTTAAGTTGGCGAGCCAAAAACGTA
>CAWYQG010000141.1:34186-63500 GCA_963966155.1 Clivina fossor
ATTTACAAGCATTTATACGTTTTTGGCTCGCCAACTTAAAAACTACTGGAGATATTGAACTTTTTCAAAAAATCCGATTTCTCATTAAACCAGCGAAGCGAAAAAGCAAGAAATCGTCAATTTCTGCTTAAAAACGCGAATTTACAAGCATATATACGTTTTTGGCTCGCCAACTTAAAAACTACTGGAGATATTGAACTTTTTCAAAAAATCCGATTTCTCATTAAACCAGCGAAGTGAAAAAGCAAGAAATCGTCAATTTCCGCTTAAAAACGCGAATTTACAAGCATTTATACGTTTTTGGCTCGCCAACTTAAAAACTAATGGAGATATTGAACTTTTTCAAAAAATCCGATTTCTCATTAAACCAGCGAAGCGAAAAAGCAAGAAATCGTCAATTTCTGCTTAAAAACGCGAATTTACAAGCATTTGTACGTTTTTGGCTCGCCAACTTAAAAACTACTGGAGATATTGAACTTTTTCAAAAAATCCGATTTCTCATTAAACCAGCGAAGCGAAAAAGCAAGAAATCGTCAATTTCTGCTTAAAAACGCGAATTTACAAGCATTTATACGTTTTTGGCTCGCCAACTTAAAAACTACTGGAGATATTGAACTTTTTCAAAAAATCCGATTTCTCATTAAACCAGCGAAGCGAAAAAGCAAGAAATCGTCAATTTCTGCTTAAAAACGCGAATTTACAAGCATTTGTACGTTTTTGGCTCGCCAACTTAAAAACTACTGGAGATATTGAACTTTTTCAAAAAATCCGATTTCTCATTAAACCAGCGAAGCGAAAAAGCAAGAAATCGTCAATTTCTGCTTAAAAACGCGAATTTACAAGCATTTATACGTTTTTGGCTCGCCAACTTAAAAACTACTGGAGATATTGAACTTTTTCAAAAAATCCGATTTCTCATTAAACCAGCGAAACGAAAAAGCAAGAAATCGTCAATTTCTGCTTAAAAACGCGAATTTACAAGCATTTGTACGTTTTTGGCTCGCCAACTTAAAAACTACTGGAGATATTGAACTTTTCAAAAAATCCGATTTCTCATTAAACCAGCGAAGCGAAAAAGCAAGAAATTGTCAATTTCTGCTTAAAAACGCGAATTTACAAGCATTTGTACGTTTTTGGCTCGCCAACTTAAAAACTACTGGAGATATTGAACTTTTTCAAAAAATCCGATTTCTCATTAAACCAGCGAAGCGAAAAAGCAAGAAATCGTCAATTTCTGCTTAAAAAACGCGAATTTACAAGCATTTGTACGTTTTTGGCTCGCCAACTTAAAAACTACTGGAGATATTGAACTTTTTCAAAAAATCCGATTTCTCATTAAACCAGCGAAGCGAAAAAGCAAGAAATCGTCAATTTCTGCTTAAAAACGCGAATTTACAAGCATTTATACGTTCTTGGCTCGCCAACTTAAAAACTACTGGAGATATTGAACTTTTTCAAAAAATCCGATTTCTCATTAAACCAGCGAAGCGAAAAAGCAAGAATCGTCAATTTCTGCTTAAAAACGCGAATTTACAAGCATTTGTACGTTTTTGGCTCGCCAACTTAAAAACTACTGGAGATATTGAACTTTTTCAAAAAATCCGATTTCTCATTAAACCAGCAAGCGAAAAAGCAAGAAATCGTCAATTTCTGCTTAAAAACGCGAATTTATAAGCATTTATACGTTTTTGGCTCGCCAACTTAAAAACTACTGGAGATATTGAACTTTTTCAAAAAATCCGATTTCTCATTAAACCAGCGAAGCGAAAAAGCAAGAAATCGTCAATTTCTGCTTAAAAACGCGAATTTACAAGCATTTGTACGTTTTTGGCTCGCCAACTTAAAAACTACTGGAGATATTAAACTTTTTCAAAAAATCCGATTTCTCATTAAACCAGCGAAGCGAAAAAGCAAGAAATCGTCAATTTCTGCTTAAAAACGCGAATTTACAAGCATTTGTACGTTTTTGGCTCGCCAACTTAAAAACTACTGGAGATATTGAACTTTTTCAAAAAATCCGATTTCTCATTAAACCAGCGAAGCGAAAAAGCAAGAAATCGTCAATTTCTGCTTAAAAACGCGAATTTACAAGCATTTGTACGTTTTTGGCTCGCCAACTTAAAAACTACTGGAGATATTGAACTTTTTCAAAAAATCCGATTTCTCATTAAACCAGCGAAGCGAAAAAGCAAGAAATCGTCAATTTCTGCTTAAAAACGCGAATTTACAAGCATTTATACGTTTTTGGCTCGCCAACTTAAAAACTACTGGAGATATTGAACTTTTTCAAAAAATCCGATTTCTCATTAAACCAGCGAAGCGAAAAAGCAAGAAATCGTCAATTTCTGATTAAAAACGCGAATTTACAAGCATTTGTACGTTTTTGGCTCGCCAACTTAAAAACTACTGGAGATATTGAACTTTTCAAAAAATCCGATTTCTCATTAAACCAGCGAAGCGAAAAAGCAAGAAATCGTCAATTTCTGCTTAAAAACGCGAATTTACAAGCATTTGTACGTTTTTGGCTCGCCAACTTAAAAACTACTGTAGATATTGAACTTTTTCAAAAAATCCGATTTCTCATTAAACCAGCGAAGCGAAAAAGCAAGAAATCGTCAATTTCTGCTTAAAAACGCGAATTTACAAGCATTTATACGTTTTTGGCTCGCCAACTTAAAAACTACTGGAGATATTGAAATTTTTCAAAAAATCCGATTTCTCATTAAACCAACGAAGCAAAAAGCAAGAAATCGTCAATTTCTGCTTAAAAACGCGAATTTACAAGCATATATACGTTTTTGGCTCGCCAACTTAAAAACTACTGGAGATATTGAACTTTTTCAAAAAATCCGATTTCTCATTAAACCAGCGAAGCGAAAAAGCAAGAAATCGTCAATTTCTGATTAAAAACGCGAATTTACAAGCATTTATACGTTTTTGGCTCGCCAACTTAAAAACTACTGGAGATATTGAACTTTTTCAAAAAATCGGATTTCTCATTAAACCAGCGAAGCGAAAAAGCAAGAAATCGTCAATTTCTGCTTAAAAACGCGAATTTACAAGCATATATACGTTTTTGGCTCGCCAACTTAAAAACTACTGGAGATATTGAACTTTTTCAAAAAATCCGATTTCTCATTAAACCAGCGAAGCGAAAAAGCAAGAAATCGTCAATTTCTGCTTAAAAACGCGAATTTACAAGCATTTATACGTTTTTGGCTCGCCAACTTAAAAACTACTGGAGATATTGAACTTTTTCAAAAAATCCGATTTCTCATTAAACCAGCGAAGCGAAAAAGCAAGAAATCGTCAATTTCTGCTTAAAAACGCGAATTTACAAGCATTTGTACGTTTTTGGCTCGCCAACTTAAAAACTACTGGAGATATTGAACTTTTTCAAAAAATCCGATTTCTCATTAAACCAGCGAAGCGAAAAAGCAAGAAATCGTCAATTTCTGCTTATAAACGCGAATTTACAAGCATTTATACGTTTTTGGCTCGCCAACTTAAAAACTACTGGAGATATTGAACTTTTTCAAAAAATCCGATTTCTCATTAAACCAGCGAAGGAAAAAGCAAGAAATCGTCAATTTCTGCTTAAAAACGCGAATTTAAGAGCATTTGTACGTTTTTGGCTCGCCAACTTAAAAACTACTGGAGATATTGAACTTTTTCAAAAAATCCGATTTCTCATTAAACCAGCGAAGCGAAAAAGCAAGAAATCGTCAATTTCTGCTTAAAAACGCGAATTTACAAGCATTTATACGTTTTTGGCTCGCCAACTTAAAAACTACTGGAGATATTAAACTTTTTCAAAAAATCCGATTTCTCATTAAACCAGCGAAGCGAAAAAGCAAGAAATCGTCAATTTCTGCTTAAAAACGCGAATTTACAAGCATTTGTACGTTTTTGGCTCGCCAACTTAAAAACTACTGGAGATATTGAACTTTTTCAAAAAATCCGATTTCTCATTAAACCAGCGAAGCGAAAAAGCAAGAAATCGTCAATTTCTGCTTAAAAATGCGAATTTACAAGCATTTGTACATTTTTGGCTCGCCAACTTAAAAACTACTGGAGATATTGAACTTTTTCAAAAAATCCGATTTCTCATTAAACCAGCGAAGCGAAAAAGCAAGAAATCGTCAATTTCTGCTTAAAAACGCGAATTTACAAGCATTTGTACGTTTTTGGCTCGCCAACTTAAAAACTACTGGAGATATTGAACTTTTTCAAAAAATCCGATTTCTCATTAAACCAGCGAAGCGAAAAAGCAAGAAATCGTCAATTTCTGCTTAAAAACGCGAATTTACAAGCATTTGTACGTTTTTGGCTCGCCAACTTAAAAACTACTGGAGATATTGAACTTTTTCAAAAAATCCGATTTCTCATTAAACCAGCGAAGCGAAAAAGCAAGAAATCGTCAATTTCTGCTTAAAAACGCGAATTTACAAGCATTTGTACGTTTTTGGCTCGCCAACTTAAAAACTACTGGAGATATTGAACTTTTTCAAAAAAATCCGATTTCTCATTAAACCAGCGAAGCGAAAAAGCAAGAAATCGTCAATTTCTGCTTAAAAACGCGAATTTACAAGCATTTGTACGTTTTTGGCTCGCCAACTTAAAAACTACTGGAGATATTGAACTTTTTCAAAAAATCCGATTTCTCATTAAACCAGCGAAGCGAAAAAGCAAGAAATCGTCAATTTCTGCTTAAAAACGCGAATTTACAAGCATTTATACGTTTTTGGCTCGCCAACTTAAAAACTACTGGAGATATTGAACTTTTTCAAAAAATCCGATTTCTCATTAAACCAGCGAAGGAAAAAGCAAGAAATCGTCAATTTCTGCTTAAAAACGCGAATTTAAGAGCATTTGTACGTTTTTGGCTCGCCAACTTAAAAACTACTGGAGATATTGAACTTTTTCAAAAAATCCGATTTCTCATTAAACCAGCGAAGCGAAAAAGCAAGAAATCGTCAATTTCTGCTTAAAAACGCGAATTTACAAGCATTTATACGTTTTTGGCTCGCCAACTTAAAAACTACTGGAGATATTAAACTTTTTCAAAAAATCCGATTTCTCATTAAACCAGCGAAGCGAAAAAGCAAGAAATCGTCAATTTCTGCTTAAAAACGCGAATTTACAAGCATTTGTACGTTTTTGGCTCGCCAACTTAAAAACTACTGGAGATATTGAACTTTTTCAAAAAATCCGATTTCTCATTAAACCAGCGAAGCGAAAAAGCAAGAAATCGTCAATTTCTGCTTAAAAATGCGAATTTACAAGCATTTGTACATTTTTGGCTCGCCAACTTAAAAACTACTGGAGATATTGAACTTTTTCAAAAAATCCGATTTCTCATTAAACCAGCGAAGCGAAAAAGCAAGAAATCGTCAATTTCTGCTTAAAAACGCGAATTTACAAGCATTTGTACGTTTTTGGCTCGCCAACTTAAAAACTACTGGAGATATTGAACTTTTTCAAAAAATCCGATTTCTCATTAAACCAGCGAAGCGAAAAAGCAAGAAATCGTCAATTTCTGCTTAAAAACGCGAATTTACAAGCATTTGTACGTTTTTGGCTCGCCAACTTAAAAACTACTGGAGATATTGAACTTTTTCAAAAAATCCGATTTCTCATTAAACCAGCGAAGCGAAAAAGCAAGAAATCGTCAATTTCTGCTTAAAAATGCGAATTTACAAGCATTTGTACATTTTTGGCTCGCCAACTTAAAAACTACTGGAGATATTGAACTTTTTCAAAAAATCCGATTTCTCATTAAACCAGCGAAGCGAAAAAGCAAGAAATCGTCAATTTCTGCTTAAAAACGCGAATTTACAAGCATTTGTACGTTTTTGGCTCGCCAACTTAAAAACTACTGGAGATATTGAACTTTTTCAAAAAATCCGATTTCTCATTAAACCAGCGAAGCGAAAAAGCAAGAAATCGTCAATTTCTGCTTAAAAACGCGAATTTACAAGCATTTGTACGTTTTTGGCTCGCCAACTTAAAAACTACTGGAGATATTGAACTTTTTCAAAAAATCCGATTTCTCATTAAACCAGCGAAGCGAAAAAGCAAGAAATCGTCAATTTCTGCTTAAAAACGCGAATTTACAAGCATTTGTACGTTTTTGGCTCGCCAACTTAAAAACCACTGGAGATATTGAACTTTTTCAAAAAAATCCGATTTCTCATTAAACCAGCGAAGCGAAAAAGCAAGAAATCGTCAATTTCTGCTTAAAAACGCGAATTTACAAGCATTTGTACGTTTTTGGCTCGCCAACTTAAAAACTACTGGAGATATTGAACTTTTTCAAAAAATCCGATTTCTCATTAAACCAGCGAAGCGAAAAAGCAAGAAATCGTCAATTTCTGCTTAAAAACGCGAATTTACAAGCATTTATACGTTTTTGGCTCGCCAACTTAAAAACTACTGGAGATATTGAACTTTTTCAAAAAATCCGATTTCTCATTAAACCAGCGAAGGAAAAAGCAAGAAATCGTCAATTTCTGCTTAAAAACGCGAATTTAAGAGCATTTGTACGTTTTTGGCTCGCCAACTTAAAAACTACTGGAGATATTGAACTTTTTCAAAAAATCCGATTTCTCATTAAACCAGCGAAGCGAAAAAGCAAGAAATCGTCAATTTCTGCTTAAAAACGCGAATTTACAAGCATTTATACGTTTTTGGCTCGCCAACTTAAAAACTACTGGAGATATTAAACTTTTTCAAAAAATCCGATTTCTCATTAAACCAGCGAAGCGAAAAAGCAAGAAATCGTCAATTTCTGCTTAAAAACGCGAATTTACAAGCATTTGTACGTTTTTGGCTCGCCAACTTAAAAACTACTGGAGATATTGAACTTTTTCAAAAAATCCGATTTCTCATTAAACCAGCGAAGCGAAAAAGCAAGAAATCGTCAATTTCTGCTTAAAAATGCGAATTTACAAGCATTTGTACATTTTTGGCTCGCCAACTTAAAAACTACTGGAGATATTGAACTTTTTCAAAAAATCCGATTTCTCATTAAACCAGCGAAGCGAAAAAGCAAGAAATCGTCAATTTCTGCTTAAAAACGCGAATTTACAAGCATTTGTACGTTTTTGGCTCGCCAACTTAAAAACTACTGGAGATATTGAACTTTTTCAAAAAATCCGATTTCTCATTAAACCAGCGAAGCGAAAAAGCAAGAAATCGTCAATTTCTGCTTAAAAACGCGAATTTACAAGCATTTGTACGTTTTTGGCTCGCCAACTTAAAAACTACTGGAGATATTGAACTTTTTCAAAAAATCCGATTTCTCATTAAACCAGCGAAGCGAAAAAGCAAGAAATCGTCAATTTCTGCTTAAAAACGCGAATTTACAAGCATTTATACGTTTTTGGCTCGCCAACTTAAAAACTACTGGAGATATTGAACTTTTTCAAAAAATCCGATTTCTCATTAAACCAGCGAAACGAAAAAGCAAGAAATCGTCAATTTCTGCTTAAAAACGCGAATTTACAAGCATTTGTACGTTTTTGGCTCGCCAACTTAAAAACTACTGGAGATATTGAACTTTTTCAAAAAATCCGATTTCTCATTAAACCAGCGAAGCGAAAAAGCAAGAAATTGTCAATTTCTGCTTAAAAACGCGAATTTACAAGCATTTGTACGTTTTTGGCTCGCCAACTTAAAAACTACTGGAGATATTGAACTTTTTCAAAAAATCCGATTTCTCATTAAACCAGCGAAGCGAAAAAGCAAGAAATCGTCAATTTCTGCTTAAAAACGCGAATTTACAAGCATTTATACGTTCTTGGCTCGCCAACTTAAAAACTACTGGAGATATTGAACTTTTTCAAAAAATCCGATTTCTCATTAAACCAGCGAAGCGAAAAAGCAAGAAATCGTCAATTTCTGCTTAAAAACGCGAATTTACAAGCATTTGTACGTTTTTGGCTCGCCAACTTAAAAACTACTGGAGATATTGAACTTTTTCAAAAAATCCGATTTCTCATTAAACCAGCGAAGCGAAAAAGCAAGAAATCGTCAATTTCTGCTTAAAAACGCGAATTTATAAGCATTTATACGTTTTTGGCTCGCCAACTTAAAAACTACTGGAGATATTGAACTTTTTCAAAAAATCCGATTTCTCATTAAACCAGCGAAGCGAAAAAGCAAGAAATCGTCAATTTCTGCTTAAAAACGCGAATTTACAAGCATTTGTACGTTTTTGGCTCGCCAACTTAAAAACTACTGGAGATATTAAACTTTTTCAAAAAATCCGATTTCTCATTAAACCAGCGAAGCGAAAAAGCAAGAAATCGTCAATTTCTGCTTAAAAACGCGAATTTACAAGCATTTGTACGTTTTTGGCTCGCCAACTTAAAAACTACTGGAGATATTGAACTTTTTCAAAAAATCCGATTTCTCATTAAACCAGCGAAGCGAAAAAGCAAGAAATCGTCAATTTCTGCTTAAAAACGCGAATTTACAAGCATTTATACGTTTTTGGCTCGCCAACTTAAAAACTACTGGAGATATTGAACTTTTTCAAAAAATCCGATTTCTCATTAAACCAGCGAAGCGAAAAAGCAAGAAATCGTCAATTTCTGCTTAAAAACGCGAATTTACAAGCATTTGTACGTTTTTGGCTCGCCAACTTAAAAACTACTGGAGATATTGAACTTTTTCAAAAAATCCGATTTCTCATTAAACCAGCGAAGCGAAAAAGCAAGAACTCGTCAATTTCTGCTTAAAAACGCGAATTTACAAGCATTTGTACGTTTTTGGCTCGCCAACTTAAAAACTACTGGAGATATTGAACTTTTTCAAAAAATCCGATTTCTCATTAAACCAGCGAAGCGAAAAAGCAAAAAATCGTCAATTTCTGCTTAAAAACGGGAATTTACAAGCATTTGTACGTTTTTGGCTTTGTAATAATTCTCAAACCGGCGAAGGGATGGGAATTATAATTTAACAATAATTAGGTAGTTTGGTAACGTGGTATGAACGAAGAAACACCAGAATAAGCTTAATTAATTTTATTAAATATATAAATATTAAATATATAAAGAAATATACAAGAAACAATAAAAACAAGTAAAATTGTTGTATAAATTGTTTTACAAAATAAATTATTATTGTTTTACATATAATTGACATAAATCAATTACAAACAACTTTAAAAAAAATAAAAGTTAAACTTACGATACAAAATTCATTTTTATTAGTACTTCAGACAAGACTGGCTCAAAACAAAGTCGACTTCAAAACGGAGTTTAAACATCCGTTCAAACTCCGCTTGATCGACACTCTCTTACTATACTTAACACTAATCAATAGTGAACTGATTGACTCGTCAACAAATCAAGAACTAGAACTGACTGTCATCAATTTTTTTGGTCTTTATATATGATTTTGTTTCCATATACAACGAAGAACTAGTGCCGCAGGCATGGACTATTATTAAAGTAGCAACCAAAAAATAAACACATTAAAAGTTAATTATTTTGTTTTTTTCGACCAAAAGTGAAAGTAAACTTTTCTATTCTTATATTTTGCTATTTCATGAATTTTTATCTATTTACTGCTACAACTTCCTCACCCCTTACGATGCAACATATCCCTCAATGGATGTGTGAATCAGATGAAGTAACACCATCTATGTTTGGTTATAGTTGCTTCTTTTAAACTACTTATACGATGACATCCATTTCTTTGAGGTCTACAACAGGCCAAATATATATATATACATATATATATATATATATATATATTTTGGTCCATCTTACTTTAGTGGTTGAGGAGTAGAGCAGTTATATAGAACTGAAAATTCTAGAAGATATAGATTAGATTCGTTTTTAATGTGTGTTGCTTTTTTTTTCTATATATATATATATATATCTCGCACTTATGCACTTAGTTGCAATGGACACAAAGTTATATTTTTTTGCCATATCATCATTTTTTTTTTTTTTTGATTATTTATTATTTTTGCCAAGCTTATCTGAAATATCTTAATGAGCTAATTTATCTAATACTTAACTATTTTTTTTTTTTAAATTTAATTTAAGCTTAATTAACTACACAAAGGTTTCAGGAATCAACTATAATTTTTATAATTAAACTCTCTGAACAGCTAAAGAAATTATACTTTTAACAAAATTTTAAACAAAGATTATTTTTTTTTTACTAGGTTTCCTGAAACATTTGTTGGCTACCATAGGATAGGAGTGCCAAATTCCTAAGTCGAGCATCATTTCGACCCTGGCATCCGAATGCTATTTTACACATCATTAAAATATTTGATTACGTTGAGCCATAAGAGGAGCATTAGCCTCTATTACTCTCCCACTATAAGTTGGAAGCTCTAAGTTTACGTTTTTATTCTGTTTCTTATGGGCTTTAAAGGCGGGCACGCTTTAATTAATCCAGGTTTGCAGATGATCATATCTTCAGTGTTTAATTCTAGGTAGTACTGTCCATCTCCCGAAATGGCTAGATATGGATAGTCGGTTGAAATATGCAGCTTTGTATTTTCTTTCCCCGAGTCGTAGGGTAATGATAGTACACGATATACCGTAAAATATCGATTTGGTGCCTTTAATGGGATCTCTACAAAAAGTCTTAAAGTATGGTTAAAATATGCGGCATGTACTGCCGCTATATCATAAAATATATAAATGTCTTTGATATAATAATAGTTTTTTTTCTTACTATATTGTTTAGCATAGTTACCAGCGATATTTCAAGGTCCTTGCCCAAATTAAAATCTGTTTAATCTGGTCCAGCATTTGGTCAAAGGAATCCAAAACTTCTAATTGTTCTCGAAGATTTACCGGTACCTCTTTCTCATTTCTGATAACAACTCTAGCAGTTGTTACCCCTTGTGGAAGAATCTCGACAGGTTCAACTAACACATCACCCAGCCCTGCATTCTCCTTGAAGCAAACACAGACAACTTCGCTTCTTGGTGGTAGCTCCAAATCTTCCTTCAGCCGAATCATACTTAGGGATTCCGTAGGAATTTCCACGTCATCGTCTTGTTTAACTTCTGCAGCCGTTGATGATGGTTCCTTATTTGACACTATATTTTCAACTAACACATCACCCAGCCCTGCATTCTCCTTGAAGCAAACACAGACAACTTTGCTTCTTGGTGGTAGCTCCAAATCTTCCTTCAGCCGAATCATACTTAGGGATTCCGTAGGAATTTCCACGTCATTGTCTTGTTTAACTTCTGCAGCCGTTGATGATGGTTCCTTATTTGACACTATATTTTCTCCTTTCACTGCCTGAACCGCTAAAATCTGTAACTCACTCTTGCCTAAAATTATTTTTTGTTCACTGTACTTGATATCGGCCTTGAATTTTCTTAAGAAATCATTGCCGATCAAGCCATCCGTTTGCAATGATAGGCTGTTACCACACACAACAAATTCGTGTGTTTTAATACCACAATCGAGACTAATATCGAGTACCGCGGTGCCCATTACTGGCAATTTTTGACCTGATATGTCAACTATGCTTCTGTTTTTCTCTATATCTTGAAGTTTTAACCTCTTTATATAACTTGACTTAATTAAACTAACCGCTGCTCCAGTATCTATTATTTATTAATTTTACTTTACAATCTACTATAGTATGACCTGTTTTATTACATCTTGTACAATTTTTATTATCTGTTAGTTAATTTGATTTAATTTTTGTTTTGCAATACCTTGCTATATGTCCCATTTTTTTCACATTTAAAACACATTCTGTCATGAAACTTATTTTGGCCTGCATTTGTATTTTGGTTTGTACGAAATTTAGAATTATTGTTGTTAAAGTTATAATTTTGATTATATTTAAAATTTTGTTTGTTATTTCTGAAATCTTTTATGGTTATTTACTTGACTGTTAAAATTTTGACGATTATTACTATATTGATTAGTTCTTAATTTTTTTCTAATACTTGCATAACTAATTCATCTGAACCCGACAAATTATCATATGAACTCATCATTCTTTCGACTTGTGCAGCTTTTGTGGCTGCATTTATGCCATCGGAAAACGTTTTGGGGTCACTCAATAAAACAGTTCTACGTAAATTAGGTAACAATCCTTCTAGGAATTGCTCTAATAAACGTTGATCAAGAATATTTTCAACAGCGCGTTGCTCAGTTACGTCTTCTGGTATTGAAAATAATCTAGCGCTTAAAATTCTTAATCTATTTACATATGACTCAATATTTTCACCCGTTCGTTGATAACAACGCTGAAAGCTACGCGACACTTCGTGTGGCGTAGTTTTCGGTGTAAAACGATTAATGAGTGACTGCCTAAACGTTTCCCATGACGTAGCTGATTTTGCCAGAGGGTCATTTGAAATAAATAAACGCGCTTCTCCTTCTGTACATATTTTTGCGATAGTTATTGTAGTGTCCGGAGTCCAATTACCAATTTTACTAATATACTCTACTTGTTCAATAAATTCTTTAATAGAATACTCTGGTACACTACCACTAAATGATCTAATTCTACTAACTAAGCCCATGACAGAAGTTGCTTGAGTTATATTTGACACAGTTGCAGTATTGTCTGGCATATTTTTCTTGTTGTTAAAATAAATAAATAAATAAATGAATAACAATAATAATTTATACTACAAATTTTTTTAAAAAAAAAAAGACAAAAATTACAATAATAATAAGCTTATTCTGGGTAAGGAAACTGGAATGTCCTTATCCCACCGCTGCCACTAGTGTAATAATTCTCAAACCGGCGAAGGGATGGGAATTATAAGTTAACAATAATTAGGTAGTTTGGTAACGTGGTATGAACGAAGAAACACCAGAATAAGCTTAATTAATTTTATTAAATATATAAATATTAAATATATAAAGAAATATACAAGAAACAATAAAAACAAGTAAAATTGTTGTATAAATTGTTTTACAAAATAAATTATTATTGTTTTACATATAATTGACATAAATCAATTACAAACAACTTTAAAAAAAATAAAAGTTAAACTTACGATACAAAATTCATTTTTATTAGTACTTCAGACAAGACTGGCTCAAAACAAAGTCGACTTCAAAACGGAGTTTGAACATCCGTTCAAACTCCGCTTGATCGACACTCTCTTACTATACTTAACACTAATCAATAGTGAACTGATTGACTCGTCAACAAATCAAGAACTAGAACTGACTGTCATCAATTTTTTTGGTCTTTATATATGATTTTGTTTCCATATACAACGAAGAACTAGTGCCGCAGGCATGGACTATTATTAAAGTAGCAACCAAAAAATAAACACATTAAAAGTTAATTATTTTGTTTTTTTCGACCAAAAGTGAAAGTAAACTTTTCTATTCTTATATTTTGCTATTTCATGAATTTTTATCTATTTACTGCTACAACTTGCCAACTTAAAAACTACTGGAGATATTGAACTTTTTCAAAAAATCCGATTTCTCATTAAACCAGCGAAGCGAAAAAGCAAGAAATCGTCAATTTCCGCTTAAAAACGCGAATTTACAAGCATTTGTACGTTTTTGGCTCGCCAACTTAAAAACTACTGGAGATATTGAACTTTTTCAAAAAATCCGATTTCTCATTAAACCAGCGAAGCGAAAAAGCAAGAAATCGTCAATTTCTGCTTAAAAACGCGAATTTACAAGCATTTGTACGTTTTTGGCTCGCCAACTTAAAAACTACTGGAGATATTGAACTTTTTCAAAAAATCCGATTTCTCATTAAACCAGCGAAGCGAAAAAGCAAGAAATCGTCAATTTCTGCTTAAAAACGCGAATTTACAAGCATTTATACGTTTTTGGCTCGCCAATTTAAAAACTACTGGAGATATTGAACTTTTTCAAAAAATCCGATTTCTCATTAAACTAGCGAAGCGAAAAAGCAAGAAATCGTCAATTTCTGCTTAAAAACGCGAATTTACAAGCATATAAACGTTTTTGGCTCGCCAACTTAAAAACTACTGGAGATATTGAACTTTTTCAAAAAATCCAATTTCTCATTAAACCAGCGAAGCGAAAAAGCAAGAAATCGTCAATTTCTGCTTAAAAACGCGAATTTACAAGCATTTATACGTTTTTGGCTCGCCAACTTAAAAACTACTGGAGATATTGAACTTTTTCAAAAAATCCGATTTCTCATTAAACCAGCGAAGCGAAAAAGCAAGAAATCGTCAATTTCTGCTTAAAAACGCGAATTTACAAGCATATATACGTTTTTGGCTCGCCAACTTAAAAACTTCTGGAGATATTGAACTTTTTCAAAAAATCCGATTTCTCATTAAACCAACGAAGCGAAAAAGCAAGAAATCGTCAATTTCTGCTTAAAAACGCGAATTTACAAGCATTTATACGTTTTTGGCTCGCCAACTTAAAAACTACTGGAGATATTGAACTTTTTCAAAAAATCCGATTTCTCATTAAACCAGCGAAGCGAAAAAGCAAGAAATCGTCAATTTCTGCTTAAAAACGCGAATTTACAAGCATTTGTACGTTTTTGGCTCGCCAACTTAAAAACTACTGGAGATATTGAACTTTTTCAAAAAATCCGATTTCTCATTAAACCAGCGAAGCGAAAAAGCAAGAAATCGTCAATTTCTGCTTAAAAACGCGAATTTACAAGCATTTACACGTTTTTGGCTCGCCAATTTAAAAACTACTGGAGATATTGAACTTTTTCAAAAAATCCGATTTCTCATTAAACCAGCGAAGCGAAAAAGCAAGAAATCGTCAATTTCTGCTTAAAAACGCGAATTTACAAGCATTTATACGTTTTTGGCTCGCCAACTTAAAAACTACTGGAGATATTGAACTTTTTCAAAAAATCCGATTTCTCATTAAACCAGCGAAGCGAAAAAGCAAGAAATCGTCAATTTCTGCTTAAAAACGCGAATTTACAAGCATATATACGTTTTTGGCTCGCCAACTTAAAAACTACTGGAGATATTGAACTTTTTCAAAAAATCCGATTTTTGATTAAACCAACGAAGCGAAAAAGCAAGAAATCGTCAATTTCTGCTTAAAAACGCGAATTTACAAGCATTTATACGTTTTTGGCTCGCCAACTTAAAAACTACTGGAGATATTGAACTTTTTCAAAAAATCCGATTTCTCATTAAACCAGCGAAGCGAAAAAGCAAGAAATCGTCAATTTCTGCTTAAAAACGCGAATTTACAAGCATTTGTACGTTTTTGGCTCGCCAACTTAAAAACTACTGGAGATTTTGAACTTTTTCAAAAAATCCGATTTCTCATTAAACCAGCGAAGCGAAAAAGCAAGAAATCGTCAATTTCTGCTTAAAAACCCGAATTTACAAGCATTTATACGTTTTTGGCTCGCCAACTTAAAAACTACTGGAGATATTGAACTTTTTCAAAAAATCCGATTTCTTATTAAACCAGCGAAGCGAAAAAGCAAGAAATCGTCAATTTCTGCTTAAAACGCGAATTTACAAGCATTTATACGTTTTTGGCTCGCCAACTTAAAAACTACTGGAGATATTGAACTTTTTCAAAAAATCCGATTTCTCATTAAACCAGCGAAGCGAAAAAGCAAGAAATCGTCAATTTCTGCTTAAAAACGCGAATTTACAAGCATTTGTACGTTTTTGGCTCGCCAACTTAAAAACTACTGGAGATATTGAACTTTTTCAAAAAATCCGATTTCTCATTAAACCAGCGAAGCGAAAAAGCAAGAAATCGTCAATTTCTGCTTAAAAACGCGAATTTACAAGCATTTGTACGTTTTTGGCTCGCCAACTTAAAAACTACTGGAGATATTGAACTTTTTCAAAAAATCCGATTTCTCATTAAACCAGCGAAGCGAAAAAGCAAAAAATCGTCAATTTCTGCTTAAAAACGCGAATTTACAAGCATTTGTACGTTTTTGGCTCGCCAACTTAAAAACTACTGGAGATATTGAACTTTTTCAAAAAATCCGATTTCTCATTAAACCAGCGAAGCGAAAAAGCAAGAAATCGTCAATTTCTGCTTAAAAACGCGAATTTACAAGCATTTGTACGTTTTTGGCTCGCCAACTTAAAAACTACTGGAGATATTGAACTTTTTCAAAAAATCCAATTTCTCATTAAACCAGCGAAGCGAAAAAGCAAGAAATCGTCATTTTCTGCTTAAAAACGCGAATTTACAAGCATTTGTACGTTTTTGGCTCGCCAACTTAAAAACTACTGGAGATATTGAACTTTTTCAAAAAATCCGATTTCTCATTAAACCAGCGAAGCGAAAAAGCAAGAAATCGTCAATTTCTGCTTAAAAACGCGAATTTACAAGCATTTATACGTTTTTGGCTCGCCAACTTAAAAGCTACTGGAGATATTGAACTTTTTCAAAAAATCCGATTTCTCATTAAACCAGCGAAGCGAAAAAGCAAGAAATCGTCAATTTCTGCTTAAAAATGCGAATTTACAAGCATTTATACGTTTTTGGCTCGCCAACTTAAAAACTACTGGAGATATTGAACTTTTTCAAAAAATCCGATTTCTCATTAAACCAGCGAAGCGAAAAAGCAAGAAATCGTCAATTTCTGCTTAAAAACGCGAATTTACAAGCATTTGTACGTTTTTGGCTCGCCAACTTAAAAACTACTGGAGATATTGAACTTTTTCAAAAAATCCGATTTCTCATTAAACCAGCGAAGCGAAAAAGCAAGAAATCGTCAATTTCTGCTTAAAAACGCGAATTTACAAGCATTTATACGTTTTTGGCCCGCCAATTTAAAAACTACTGGAGATATTGAACTTTTTCAAAAAATCCGATTTCTCATTAAACCAGCGAAGCGAAAAAGCAAGAAATCGTCAATTTCTGCTTAAAAACGCAAATTTACAAGCATTTGTACGTTTTTGGCTCGCCAACTTAAAAACTACTGGAGATATTGAACTTTTTCAAAAAATCCGATTTCTCATTAAACCAGCGAAGCGAAAAAGCAAGAAATCGTCAATTTCTGCTTAAAAACGCGAATTTACAAGCATTTGTACGTTTTTGGCTCGCCAACTTAAAAACTACTGGAGATATTGAACTTTTTCAAAAAATCCGATTTCTCATTAAACCAGCGAAGCGAAAAAGCAAGAAATCGTCAATTTCTGCTTAAAAACGCGAATTTACAAGCATTTGTACGTTTTTGGCTCGCCAACTTAAAAACTACTGGAGATATTGAACTTTTTCAAAAAATCCGATTTCTCATTAAACCAGCGAAGCGAAAAAGCAAGAAATCGTCAATTTCTGCTTAAAAACGCGAATTTACAAGCATTTGTACGTTTTTGGCTCGCCAACTTAAAAACTACTGGAGATATTGAACTTTTTCAAAAAATCCGATTTCTCATTAAACCAGCGAAGCGAAAAAGCAAGATATCGTCAATTTCTGCTTAAAAACGCGAATTTACAAGCATTTGTACGTTTTTGGCTCGCCAACTTAAAAACTACTGGAGATATTGAACTTTTTCAAAAATCCGATTTCTCATTAAACCAGCGAAGCGAAAAAGCAAGAAATCGTCAATTTCTGCTTAAAAAAGCGAATTTACAAGCATTTATACGTTTTTGGCTCGCCAACTTAAAAACTACTGGAGATATTGAACTTTTTCAAAAAATCCGATTTCTCATTAAACCAGCGAAGCGAAAAAGCAAGAAATCGTCAATTTCTGCTTAAAAACGCGAATTTACAAGCATTTGTACGTTTTTGGCTCGCCAACTTAAAAACTACTGGAGATATTGAACTTTTTCAAAAAATCCGATTTCACATTAAACCAGCGAAGCGAAAAAGCAAGAAATCGTCAATTTCTGCTTAAAAACGCGAATTTACAAGCATTTATACGTTTTTGGCTCGCCAACTTAAAAACTACTGGAGATATTGAACTTTTTCAAAAAATCCGATTTCTCATTAAACCAGCGAAGCGAAAAAGCAAGAAATCGTCAATTTCTGCTTAAAAACGCGAATTTACAAGCATTTGTACGTTTTTGGCTCGCCAACTTAAAAACTACTGGAGATATTGAACTTTTTCAAAAAATCCAATTTCTCATTAAACCAGCGAAGCGAAAAAGCAAGAAATCGTCATTTTCTGCTTAAAAACGCGAATTTACAAGCATTTGTACGTTTTTGGCTCGCCAACTTAAAAACTACTGGAGATATTGAACTTTTTCAAAAAATCCGATTTCTCATTAAACCAGCGAAGCGAAAAAGCAAGAAATCGTCAATTTCTGCTTAAAAACGCGAATTTACAAGCATTTATACGTTTTTGGCTCGCCAACTTAAAAGCTACTGGAGATATTGAACTTTTTCAAAAAATCCGATTTCTCATTAAACCAGCGAAGCGAAAAAGCAAGAAATCGTCAATTTCTGCTTAAAAATGCGAATTTACAAGCATTTATACGTTTTTGGCTCGCCAACTTAAAAACTACTGGAGATATTGAACTTTTTCAAAAAATCCGATTTCTCATTAAACCAGCGAAGCGAAAAAGCAAGAAATCGTCAATTTCTGCTTAAAAACGCGAATTTACAAGCATTTGTACGTTTTTGGCTCGCCAACTTAAAAACTACTGGAGATATTGAACTTTTTCAAAAAATCCGATTTCTCATTAAACCAGCGAAGCGAAAAAGCAAGAAATCGTCAATTTCTGCTTAAAAACGCGAATTTACAAGCATTTATACGTTTTTGGCCCGCCAATTTAAAAACTACTGGAGATATTGAACTTTTTCAAAAAATCCGATTTCTCATTAAACCAGCGAAGCGAAAAAGCAAGAAATCGTCAATTTCTGCTTAAAAACGCAAATTTACAAGCATTTGTACGTTTTTGGCTCGCCAACTTAAAAACTACTGGAGATATTGAACTTTTTCAAAAAATCCGATTTCTCATTAAACCAGCGAAGCGAAAAAGCAAGAAATCGTCAATTTCTGCTTAAAAACGCGAATTTACAAGCATTTGTACGTTTTTGGCTCGCCAACTTAAAAACTACTGGAGATATTGAACTTTTTCAAAAAATCCGATTTCTCATTAAACCAGCGAAGCGAAAAAGCAAGAAATCGTCAATTTCTGCTTAAAAACGCGAATTTACAAGCATTTGTACGTTTTTGGCTCGCCAACTTAAAAACTACTGGAGATATTGAACTTTTTCAAAAAATCCGATTTCTCATTAAACCAGCGAAGCGAAAAAGCAAGAAATCGTCAATTTCTGCTTAAAAACGCGAATTTACAAGCATTTGTACGTTTTTGGCTCGCCAACTTAAAAACTACTGGAGATATTGAACTTTTTCAAAAAATCCGATTTCTCATTAAACCAGCGAAGCGAAAAAGCAAGATATCGTCAATTTCTGCTTAAAAACGCGAATTTACAAGCATTTGTACGTTTTTGGCTCGCCAACTTAAAAACTACTGGAGATATTGAACTTTTTCAAAAAATCCGATTTCTCATTAAACCAGCGAAGCGAAAAAGCAAGAAATCGTCAATTTCTGCTTAAAAAAGCGAATTTACAAGCATTTATACGTTTTTGGCTCGCCAACTTAAAAACTACTGGAGATATTGAACTTTTTCAAAAAATCCGATTTCTCATTAAACCAGCGAAGCGAAAAAGCAAGAAATCGTCAATTTCTGCTTAAAAACGCGAATTTACAAGCATTTGTACGTTTTTGGCTCGCCAACTTAAAAACTACTGGAGATATTGAACTTTTTCAAAAAATCCGATTTCACATTAAACCAGCGAAGCGAAAAAGCAAGAAATCGTCAATTTCTGCTTAAAAACGCGAATTTACAAGCATTTATACGTTTTTGGCTCGCCAACTTAAAAACTATTGGAGATATTGAACTTTTTCAAAAAATCCGATTTCTCATTAAACCAGCGAAGCGAAAAAGCAAGAAATCGTCAATTTCTGCTTAAAAACGCGAATTTACAAGCATTTGTACGTTTTTGGCTCGCCAACTTAAAAACTACTGGAGATATTGAACTTTTTCAAAATATCCGATTTCTCATTAAACCAGCGAAGCGAAAAAGCAACAAATCGTCAATTTCTGCTTAAAAACGCGAATTTACAAGCATTTGTACGTTTTTGGCTCGCCAACTTAAAAACTACTGGAGATATTGAACTTTTTCAAAAAATCCGATTTCTCATTAAACCAGCGAAGCGAAAAAGCAAGAAATCGTCAATTTCTGCTTAAAAACGCGAATTTACAAGCATTTATACGTTTTTGGCTCGCCAACTTAAAAACTACTGGAGATATTGAACTTTTTCAAAAAATCCGATTTCTCATTAAACCAGCGAAGCGAAAAAGCAAGATATCGTCAATTTCTGCTTAAAAACGCGAATTTACAGGCATTTATACGTTTTTGGCTCGCCAACTTAAAAACTACTGGAGATATTGAACTTTTTCAAAAAATCCGATTTCTCATTAAACCAGCGAAGCGAAAAAGCAAGAAATCATCAATTTCTGCTTAAAAACGCGAATTTACAAGCATTTGTACGTTTTTGGCTCGCCAACTTAAAAACTACTGGAGATATTGAACTTTTTCAAAATATCCGATTTCTCATTAAACCAGCGAAGCGAAAAAGCAACAAATCGTCAATTTCTGCTTAAAAACGCGAATTTACAAGCATTTGTACGTTTTTGGCTCGCCAACTTAAAAACTACTGGAGATATTGAACTTTTTCAAAAAATCCGATTTCTCATTAAACCAGCGAAGCGAAAAAGCGAGAAATCGTCAATTTCTGCTTAAAAACGCGAATTTACAAGCATTTATACGTTTTTGGCTCGCCAACTTAAAAACTACTGGAGATATTGAACTTTTTCAAAAAATCCGATTTCTCATTAAACCAGCGAAGCGAAAAAGCAAGATATCGTCAATTTCTGCTTAAAAACGCGAATTTACAGGCATTTATACGTTTTTGGCTCGCCAACTTAAAAACTACTGGAGATATTGAACTTTTTCAAAAAATCCGATTTCTCATTAAACCAGCGAAGCGAAAAAGCAAGAAATCGTCAATTTCTGCTTAAAAACGCGAATTTACAAGCATTTATACGTTTTTGGCTCGCCAACTTAAAAACTACTGGAGATATTGAACTTTTTCAAAAAATCCGATTTCTCATTAAACCAGCGAAGCGAAAAAGCAAGAAATCGTCAATTTCTGCTTAAAAACGCGAATTTACAAGCATTTGTACGTTTTTGGCTCGCCAACTTAAAAACTACTGGAGATATTGAACTTTTTCAAAAAATCCGATTTCTCATTAAACCAGCGAAGCGAAAAAGCAAGAAATCGTCAATTTCTGCTTAAAAACGCGAATTTACAAGCATTTATACGTTTTTGGCTCGCCAACTTAAAAACTACTGGAGATATTGAACTTTTTCAAAAAATCCGATTTCTCATTAAACCAGCGAAGCGAAAAAGCAAGAAATCGTCAATTTCTGCTTAAAAACGCGAATTTACAAGCATTTATACGTTTTTGGCTCGCCAACTTAAAAACTACTGGAGATATTGAACTTTTTCAAAAAATCCGATTTCTCATTAAACCAGCGAAGCGAAAAAGCAAGAAATCGTCAATTTCTGCTTAAAAACGCGAATTTACAAGCATTTGTACGTTTTTGGCTCGCCAACTTAAAAACTACTGGAGATATTGAACTTTTTCAAAAAATCCGATTTCTCATTAAACCAGCGAAGCGAAAAAGCAAGAAATCGTCAATTTCTGCTTAAAAACGCGAATTTACAAGCATTTGTACGTTTTTGGCTCGCCAACTTAAAAACTACTGGAGATATTGAACTTTTTCAAAAAATCCGATTTCTCATTAAACCAGCGAAGCGAAAAAGCAAGAAATCGTCAATTTCTGCTTAAAAACGCGAATTTACAAGCATTTGTACGTTTTTGGCTCGCCAACTTAAAAACTACTGGAGATATTGAACTTTTTCAAAAAATCCGATTTCTCATTAAACCAGCGAAGAGAAAAAGCAAGAAATCGACAATTTCTGCTTAAAAACGCGAATTTACAAGCATTTATACGTTTTTGGCTCGCCAACTTAAAAACTACTGGAGATATTGAACTTTTTCAAAAAATCCGATTTCTCATTAAACCAGCGAAGCGAAAAAGCAAGAAATCGTCAATTTCTGCTTAAAAACGCGAATTTACAAGCATTTGTACGTTTTTGGCTAGCCAACTTAAAAACTACTGGAGATATTGAACTTTTTCAAAAAATCCGATTTCTCATTAAACCAGCGAAACGAAAAAGCAAGAAATCGTCAATTTCTGCTTAAAAACGCGAATTTACAAGCATTTGTACGTTTTTGGCTCGCCAACTTAAAAACTACTGGAGATATTGAACTTTTTCAAAAAATCCGATTTCTCATTAAACCAGCGAAGCGAAAAAGCAAGATATCGTCAATTTCTGCTTAAAAACGCGAATTTACAAGCATTTATACCTTTTTGGCTCGCCAACTTAAAAACTACTGGAGATATTGAACTTTTTCAAAAAATCCGATTTCTCATTAAACCAGCGAAGCGAAAAAGCAAGAAATCGTCAATTTCTGCTTAAAAACGCGAATTTACAAGCATTTGTACGTTTTTGGCTCGCCAACTTAAAAACTACTGGAGATATTGAATTTTTCAAAAAATCCGATTTCTCATTAAACCAGCGAAGCGAAAAAGCAAGAAATCGTCAATTTCTGCTTAAAACGCGAATTTACAAGCATTTATACGTTTTTGGCTCGCCAACTTAAAACTACTGGAGATATTGAACTTTTTCAAAAAATCCGATTTCTCATTAAACCAGCGAAGCGAAAAAGCAAGAAATCGTCAATTTCTGCTTAAAAACGCGAATTTACAAGCATTTATACGTTTTTGGCTCGCCAACTTAAAAACTACTGGAGATATTGAACTTTTTCAAAAAATCCGATTTCTCATTAAACCAGCGAAGCGAAAAAGCAAGAAATCGTCAATTTCTGCTTAAAAACGCGAATTTACAAGCATTTGTACGTTTTTGGCTCGCCAACTTAAAAACTACTGGAGATATTGAACTTTTTCAAAAAATCCGATTTCTCATTAAACCAGCGAAGCGAAAAAGCAAGAAATCGTCAATTTCTGCTTAAAAACGCGAATTTACAAGCATTTGTACGTTTTTGGCTCGCCAACTTAAAAACTACTGGAGATATTGAACTTTTTCAAAAAATCCGATTTCTCATTAAACCAGCAAAGCGAAAAAGCAAGAAATCGTCAATTTCTGCTTAAAAACGCGAATTTACAAGCATTTGTACGTTTTTGGCTCGCCAACTTAAAAACTACTGGAGATATTGAACTTTTTCAAAAAATCCGATTTCTCATTAAACCAGCGAAGAGAAAAAGCAAGAAATCGTCAATTTCTGCTTAAAAACGCGAATTTACAAGCATTTATACGTTTTTGGCTCGCCAACTTAAAAACTACTGGAGATATTGAACTTTTTCAAAAAATCCGATTTCTCATTAAACCAGCGAAGCGAAAAAGCAAGAAATCGTCAATTTCTGCTTAAAAACGCGAATTTACAAGCATTTGTACGTTTTTGGCTAGCCAACTTAAAAACTACTGGAGATATTGAACTTTTTCAAAAAATCCGATTTCTCATTAAACCAGCGAAGCGAAAAAGCAAGAAATCGTCAATTTCTGCTTAAAAACGCGAATTTACAAGCATTTGTACGTTTTTGGCTCGCCAACTTAAAAACTACTGGAGATATTGAACTTTTTCAAAAAATCCGATTTCTCATTAAACCAGCGAAGCGAAAAAGCAAGAAATCGTCAATTTCTGCTTAAAAACGCGAATTTACAAGCATTTGTACGTTTTTGGCTCGCCAACTTAAAAACTACTGGAGATATTGAACTTTTTCAAAAAATCCGATTTCTCATTAAACCAGCGAAGCGAAAAAGCAAGAAATCGTCAATTTCTGCTTAAAAACGCGAATTTACAAGCATTTGTACGTTTTTGGCTCGCCAACTTAAAAACTACTGGAGATATTGAACTTTTTCAAAAAATCCGATTTCTCATTAAACCAGCGAAGAGAAAAAGCAAGAAATCGTCAATTTCTGCTTAAAAACGCGAATTTACAAGCATTTATACGTTTTTGGCTCGCCAACTTAAAAACTACTGGAGATATTGAACTTTTTCAAAAAATCCGATTTCTCATTAAACCAGCGAAGCGAAAAAGCAAGAAATCGTCAATTTCTGCTTAAAAACGCGAATTTACAAGCATTTGTACGTTTTTGGCTAGCCAACTTAAAAACTACTGGAGATATTGAACTTTTTCAAAAATCCGATTTCTCATTAAACCAGCGAAGCGAAAAAGCAAGAAATCGTCAATTTCTGCTTAAAAACGCGAATTTACAAGCATTTGTACGTTTTTGGCTCGCCAACTTAAAACTACTGGAGATATTGAACTTTTTCAAAAAATCCGATTTCTCATTAAACCAGCGAAGCGAAAAAGCAAGAAATCGTCAATTTCTGCTTAAAAACGCGAATTTACAAGCATTTGTACGTTTTTGGCTCGCCAACTTAAAAACTACTGGAGATATTGAACTTTTTCAAAAAATCCGATTTCTCATTAAACCAGCGAAGCGAAAAAGCAAGAAATCGTCAATTTCTGCTTAAAAACGCGAATTTACAAGCATTTGTACGTTTTTGGCTCGCCAACTTAAAAACTACTGGAGATATTGAACTTTTTTAAAAATCCGATTTCTCATTAAACCAGCGAAGCGAAAAAGCAAGAAATCGTCAATTTCTGCTTAAAAACGCGAATTTACAAGCATTTGTACGTTTTTGGCTCGCCAACTTAAAAACTACTGGAGATATTGAACTTTTTCAAAAAATCCGATTTCTCATTAAACCAGCGAAGCGAAAAAGCAAGAAATCGTCAATTTCTGCTTAAAAACGCGAATTTACAAGCATTTGTACGTTTTTGGCTCGCCAACTTAAAAACTACTGGAGATATTGAACTTTTTCAAAAAATCCGATTTCTCATTAAACCAGCGAAGCGAAAAAGCAAAAAATCGTCAATTTCTGCTTAAAAACGCGAATTTACAAGCATTTGTACGTTTTTGGCTCGCCAACTTAAAAACTACTGGAGATATTGAACTTTTTCAAAAATCCGATTTCTCATTAAACCAGCGAAGCGAAAAAGCAAGAAATCGTCAATTTCTGCTTAAAAACGCGAATTTACAAGCATTTGTACGTTTTTGGCTCGCCAACTTAAAAACTACTGGAGATATTGAACTTTTTCAAAAAATCCGATTTCTCATTAAACCAGCGAAGCGAAAAAGCAAGAAATCGTCAATTTTTGCTTAAAAACGCGAATTTACAAGCATTTGTACGTTTTTGGCTCGCCAACTTAAAAACTACTGGAGATATTGAACTTTTTAAAAAATCCGATTTCTCATTAAACCAGCAAAGCGAAAAAGCAAGAAAACGTCAATTTCTGCTTAAAAACGCGAATTTACAAGCATTTGTACGTTTTTGGCTCGCCAACTTAAAAACTACTGGAGATATTGAACTTTTTCAAAAAATCCGATTTCTCATTAAACCAGCGAAGCGAAAAAGCAAGAAATCGTCAATTTCTGCTTAAAAACGCGAATTTACAAGCATTTGTACGTTTTTGGCTCGCCAACTTAAAAACTACTGGAGATATTGAACTTTTTCAAAAAATCCGATTTCTCATTAAACAGCGAAGCGAAAAAGCAAGAAATCGTCAATTTCTGCTTAAAAACGCGAATTTACAAGCATTTATACGTTTTTGGCTCGCCAACTTAAAAACTACTGGAGATATTGAACTTTTTCAAAAAATCCGATTTCTCATTAAACCAGCGAAGCGAAAAAGCAAGAAATCGTCAATTTCTGCTTAAAAACGCGAATTTACAAGCATTTGTACGTTTTTGGCTCGCCAACTTAAAAACTACTGGAGATATTGAACTTTTTCAAAAAATCCGATTTTTCATTAAACCAGCGAAGCGAAAAAGCAAGAAATCGTCAATTTCTGCTTAAAAACGCGAATTTACAAGCATTTATACGTTTTTGGCTCGCCAACTTAAAAACTACTGGAGATATTGAACTTTTTCAAAAAATCCGATTTCTTATTAAACCAGCGAAGCGAAAAAGCAAGAAATCGTCAATTTCTGCTTAAAAACGCGAATTTACAAGCATTTGTACGTTTTTGGCTCGCCAACTTAAAAACTACTGGAGATATTAAACTTTTTCAAAAAATCCGATTTCTCATTAAACCAGCGAAGCGAAAAAGCAAGAAATCGTGAATTTCTGCTTAAAAACGCGAATTTACAAGCATTTGTACGTTTTTGGCTCGCCAACTTAAAAACTACTGGAGATATTGAACTTTTCAAAAAATCCGATTTCTCATTAAAACAGCGAAGCGAAAAAGCAAGAAATCGTCAATTTCTGCTTAAAAACGCGAATTTACAAGCATTTATACGTTTTTGGCTCGCCAACTTAAAAACTACTGGAGATATTAAACTTTTTCAAAAAATCCGATTTCTCATTAAACCAGCGAAGCGAAAAAGCAAGAAATCGTCAATTTCTGCTTAAAAACGCGAATTTACAAGCATTTGTACGTTTTTGGCTCGCCAACTTAAAACTACTGGAGATATTGAACTTTTTCAAAAAATCCGATTTCTCATTAAACCAGCGAAGCGAAAAAGCAAGAAATCGTCAATTTCTGCTTAAAAACGCGAATTTACAAGCATTTGTACGTTTTTGGCTCGCCAACTTAAAAACTACTGGAGATATTGAACTTTTTCAAAAAATCCGATTTCTCATTAAACCAGCGAAACGAAAAAGCAAGAAATCGTCAATTTCTGCTTAAAAACGCGAATTTACAAGCATTTGTACGTTTTTGGCTCGCCCACTTAAAAACTACTGGAGATATTGAACTTTTTCAAAAAATCCGATTTCTCATTAAAACAGCGAAGCGAAAAAGCAAGAAATCGTCAATTTCTGCTTAAAAACGCGAATTTACAAGCATTTATACGTTTTTGGCTCGCCAACTTAAAAACTACTGGAGATATTGAACTTTTTCAAAAATCCGATTTCTCATTAAACCAGCGAAGCGAAAAAGCAAGAAATCGTCAATTTCTGCTTAAAAACGCGAATTTACAAGCATTTGTACGTTTTTGGCTCGCCAACTTAAAAACTACTGGCGATATTGAACTTTTTCAAAAAATCCGATTTTTCATTAAACCAGCGAAGCGAAAAAGCAAGAAATCGTCAATTTCTGCTTAAAAACGCGAATTTACAAGCATTTATACGTTTTTGGCTCGCCAACTTAAAAACTACTGGAGATATTAAACTTTTTCAAAAAATCCGATTTCTCATTAAACCAGCGAAGCGAAAAAGCAAGAAATCGTCAATTTCTGCTTAAAAACGCGAATTTACAAGCATTTGTACGTTTTTGGCTCGCCAACTTAAAAACTACTGGAGATATTGAACTTTTTCAAAAAATCCGATTTCTCATTAAACCAGCGAAGCGAAAAAGCAAGAAATCGTGAATTTCTGCTTAAAAACGCGAATTTACAAGCATTTGTACGTTTTTGGCTCGCCAACTTAAAAACTACTGGAGATATTGAACTTTTTCAAAAAATCCGATTTCTCATTAAAACAGCGAAGCGAAAAAGCAAGAAATCGTCAATTTCTGCTTAAAAACGCGAATTTACAAGCATTTATACGTTTTTGGCTCGCCAACTTAAAAACTACTGGAGATATTGAACTTTTTCAAAAATCCGATTTCTCATTAAACCAGCGAAGCGAAAAAGCAAGAAATCGTCAATTTCTGCTTAAAAACGCGAATTTACAAGCATTTGTACGTTTTTGGCTCGCCAACTTAAAAACTACTGGAGATATTGAACTTTTTCAAAAAATCCGATTTCTCATTAAACCAGCGAAGCGAAAAAGCAAGAAATCGTCAATTTCTGCTTAAAAACGCGAATTTACAAGCATTTGTACGTTTTTGGCTCGCCAACTTAAAAACTACTGGAGATATTGAACTTTTTCAAAAAATCCGATTTCTCATTAAACCAGCGAAACGAAAAAGCAAGAAATCGTCAATTTCTGCTTAAAAACGCGAATTTACAAGCATTTGTACGTTTTTGGCTCGCCCACTTAAAAACTACTGGAGATATTGAACTTTTTCAAAAAATCCGATTTCTCATTAAACCAGCGAAGCGAAAAAGCAAGAAATCGTCAATTTCTGCTTAAAAACGCGAATTTACAAGCATTTGTACGTTTTTGGCTCGCCAACTTAAAAACTACTGGAGATATTGAACTTTTTCAAAAAATCCGATTTCTCATTAAACCAGCGAAGCGAAAAAGCAAGAAATCGTCAATTTCTGCTTAAAACGCGAATTTACAAGCATTTATACGTTTTTGGCTCGCCAACTTAAAAACTACTGGAGATATTAAACTTTTTCAAAAAATCCGATTTCTCATTAAACCAGCGAAGCGAAAAAGCAAGAAATCGTCAATTTCTGCTTAAAAACGCGAATTTACAAGCATTTATACGTTTTTGGCTCGCCAACTTAAAAACTACTGGAGATATTGAACTTTTTCAAAAAATCCGATTTCTCATTAAACCAGCGAAGCGAAAAAGCAAGAAATCGTCAATTTCTGCTTAAAAACGCGAATTTACAAGCATTTATATGTTTTTGGCTCGCCAACTTAAAAACTACTGGAGATATTGAACTTTTTCAAAAAATCCGATTTCTCATTAAACCAGCGAAGCGAAAAAGCAAGAAATCGTCAATTTCTGCTTAAAACGCGAATTTACAAGCATTTGTACGTTTTTGGCTCGCCAACTTAAAACTACTGGAGATATTGAACTTTTTCAAAAAATCCGATTTCTCATTAAACCAGCGAAGCGAAAAAGCAAGAAATCGTCAATTTCTGCTTAAAAACGCGAATTTACAAGCATTTGTACGTTTTTGGCTCGCCAACTTAAATACTACTGGAGATATTGAACTTTTTCAAAAAATCCGATTTCTCATTAAACCAGCGAAGCGAAAAAGCAAGAAATCGTCAATTTCTGCTTAAAAACGCGAATTTACAAGCATTTGTACGTTTTTGGCTCGCCAACTTAAAAACTACTGGAGATATTGAACTTTTCAAAAAATCCGATTTCTCATTAAACCAGCGAAGCGAAAAAGCAAGAAATCGTCAATTTCTGCTTAAAAACGCGAATTTACAAGCATTTGTACGTTTTTGGCTCGCCAACTTAAAAACTACTGGAGATATTGAACTTTTTCAAAAAATCCGATTTCTCATTAAACCAGCGAAGCGAAAAAGCAAGAAATCG